>LS487561.1:84093-189263 GCA_900490705.1 Pristionchus arcanus
CACGAAGTGGCTCCATCGCAACTTTTTTTTCGGATCGCTCGAGCTCGGTCTGCGACTGTGAATATTCTATCCTTTCATGTGTTGAGCAATGTTTTAAATACATAACCCGGCGTTGCGAAGCACTCGCAGAAGACTATCACAACCCGGCGACACCTAGCCAGCGAGCGAGCGCAGCGAGCGTAGCTGGCTAGTTTTTAAAAGAAATATGGCAATAATCCAGTTTGCTGCACGTGTAGAACGGTGTTTTTGGTTCCAATATATTTCTGGGCTACTGTAGCATACATTGATGTATAGTACTTGAAGTTCCTCCATCATGACTTTTTCGCTCCATTTCGGACCATGACCCGGGGTTCATGGTCGTGATTCACTTTCGAGGCATGAACCCCGGGTCATGGGTCAAAAAAGTCATTGTCGCGGATCCAACTCCTATGGTGATAAACATTCGTATGATGGTGTGTCATCACCGTTTGGTCGGTTTTCAGGTGGAGTCCCATTGACAGTGACACAGCATAAGCAGAAATATCAAACGTAGACAGACTCCGAATCACTAAAATCAACTTTTCAAAAATCTTCATTTCCCGATTTGTTCGGCATGTGGGGGGATTAATAGACGAGGATGTAGAGTACACCCAGGCGTAAGAAAAGTTGACCCCAAACGGCTGGACCTTAATAAAAACTCGAAAAATGTGAAATTTAAACTCCCAAACTCAATACCAGGATCGCCCAAATTTAGATCCTAATAGTGATATGACACACTATGGACATGCCTAACATACTGCAAAAGAAATTTTGGTTCTATCTTGTTCGGCTGAGAAGTTATGAATTTTCATCATTTTACCACTTGCCCGCACCTGGCGCGCCGCATTTCGCAACACGGCCAGTGACGTCATCATTTTTGTAAACAAGGTCAAAGGCCCCTCAGGCCCTATGAGTATGGTGGCCGGAATCGAAAGTCCTGCTCCAATGTCCGGGGAGGGGGCCAAATGGTGAATTTTCTCAGATCCGCTCTCTTAATCGGAATTGGTTGAACTGATGTGAGGTTTTTTCTGGAGTTAAATATAATAACAAAGTTCCGGACTTTCTAGTCTTGAATTGCACGGTATTTCGGGGCTTCGCTATTATGCAAAATGCATGCGGGGACTACTTTAGTTGATTATCCCAACTAGGCTCACATGATAGAACTGAATTATATTGCGACGTATCGAATCCAACCACGTGCCCATGTTCCCATTGCAGCTCATCACACTCAACCTCGAGATTACGAACGCGGGCGCTGAGCCGGTGGAGGGACTGGCCCTCGCAGTGGATGCGGTCGATCGAGTGATGGTCGAGGAGGAGGAGGGAGGAGAGGATGGAGGTACGCTGGATTGGGGATATTAGGGGATACGGTATTTTAAACCAAACGTCATGATACAGTATTTTCAATTGGTGTGCTAGTTATGGTGAAGGTATAGCGGTAATGATGATAGCGAATACGGTACGCTTTTATTTGTTTCACCAGGCGATATTGCGTTATAGTCAGTTTATATGAACTCACGAGTTGCGGGTGGTAACAATGAAATTGACGGTGTTGTCATTCTAAAATAATGCTCTATGATTAGGTTGTATACTCGCTGGACGTCCATACAGATTTTGATTTTTTTGTTGTTGCACCCAGTATACTGTTTGGAAACGAATCACATTCTGCGCTGTGCTCACGCGAATTTTATTTGGCCCAGTGAGTGTGAAGCCGCTAGGAGCCGGTGAGAAGCTAAGGGTTGTCCTTGTGAACAATGTCACAGTGACTCCGTTTGTATTCCAAAAAAAATCTATAATAAGGATATAAGTTAGAACGCCCCGAGAATTGGCATTGCTGCACTCGGTGAAAGCGGGCTGCAGATGATCTATTAGTTCCTGATGGTTTCAAGCGCTCACAATGTTATTCGCACGGCCTCTAAAAACTACCTTTTTGAATCACGCGAATTTTCTTTGGTCCAGTGCGTTATGTGCTGCTAGGAGTCAGTAAGATGCTGAGTTTTCCTTGGAAACAATCTCACAGTGGCTCCGTATGTATTCCCAAAAATCTATAATGGTGAGATGAGTAAGAATACTTGTACAATTGAGATTGTTGCACTCGGTGAACGCGGGCTTCATATTATTTATAGTTGCTGACTGCTGCAAATGCTAACAATGCGAGGGAGATCGAATAGTTAGTCCTAAATCAATCTGAATACCTTCACAATGCATTTGCTCGATACGGCGCACTCGTGTTGCAGGGAGTCTGTAAGAACATGGGAAGTGTATACCCGAACGATTACAAACGCGCTTTACTTGAGTTAGAACAATTTAGTAACTGTTATGTGTACGTAATCGCATTCTGCGCTGTGCTCATGTGAATTTTCTTTGTTCCAGTGTGTTTGGTGCTGCTAGGAGCAGGTAATACGCGAGGATTGTTCGTGCGAACAATGTCGGATCGATTGTGTTTTCATTCCCAACACTAATCGTGCTGAGATGAGTAAGGTTACAATGATAATTGGCATTGCTATAGTCGGTGAACACGTGCATCAGATGAATTATAAGGTCCTGGCCGTTGCGAACGCTAACAATGCGATGCAATTTCGAAAAAAACGCCTTCAATATACATTTGCTCGACACGGCGCACTCGTGTTGCAGGGAATCTATAAGAAGCGGAGAGGGGCTTGGGCTAGCGATAGTAGTGTAGTATCAGAGGAATTATTAGCACATCTCTTTCCCGTTCCACCCGGCTGATGACGGGCTGTCTACTAGGTTAGGGGGAATGAAGTGCTAGCATTTTTGACAACGAGTACTTTCAAAAAAATAAACAAAGATACATTCATTCGAGTTCATTAGTCGATGGTCTTGACTTTGCCCGGAAAGTAAATTCACTGTCATTTCAGGCTCATCGGGCACGCTGTCGCTTCCCGTGTCGGCACTGGACCTTGCGGCGACACCGGGCGTGCGCGCATTCGCCCTGAGGAGAGGCGCCACCGGAGCGAGACTGGAACCGGGAGCAAGGAGGAGGGTCGTGGTCAAGGTACGGTATACGAGCAAATTGTGGAATACAATATGAAATTATAATGGATTGTACTACGGTGTAGAAATTATAGGGTGATTGTGTTGGTATTTAGCTTTAGTGCTCGCTTTTTTGCTGCTTTAGTGATTTGTCATGTTCGTAGAGTATGAATAGATGAAGTGAACAAAATAATGATGTACGGTGATACTACGTGACATAGTATAGCTAGCAAAAGGTGGCGCGAGAAGGAGTGGTGGTCAAGGTGCGGTGCATGTGCTAAATGATTAGATAACCATTAACGAATAAACTGTGGGAAACATTATAAAAATGAAGTGATTTTGACAGCGTGTGAACGACAGAGTGAGTGTGGAAAAAGGTGTGGGGAGATTTCAGTGACCAGGTTGATTTACGAACCAGCGGTTTCATAATAGCCGTAGATCTTGTGGAGACGTGATCGGTCCATGACTTCTCTGAAAAAGAAATCGAATATCTCTGCAGATTTCAAAAAAAAAGATCGTGAAAGTTGCCAAGTGCATTATGGAAGCAGTGGGTACAGAAGAGTGATGGTGAAGGGAAAGGGCTGATCTTGATCCGTATTCGAGTTCATCAAAGAACATTCGATTGACAAAAATGAAAAGGGTAAATCGAGGAAGGATGCTGATTCAACGGGTTCTTCAGATCATAAAATTTCGGGAATAAATAATATGCTCTCGATTCGATTCGCTCATCATATTTTGGAATTCAAATCTGGATGATACAAAAGTGTAATTTTAAGGAAGTAGCATTTGTGTTGTCGATTGTCATGAAGAGTAGCTGGGATTGGAGGGGAATGATCGTGGTCATACCCCCAATCCAAAAACACTAAATAATCCACATTGCAGCTGCGTGCGCCCTCGGCGCCCGCCGCGTCCCACGCGGTATCCCTGCTGCTGCTGTACCGCGGGCCGGGCGGAGGGGCGACGCGCGAGTGGCGGACGCGCGTCGAGTGCCGCGTCGCGGCACTGCTCGCCGCGAGCACGCGTGTGCTCGACCCGTACCACGGACTGGTCGCGCTGCGCCTGGCGAACGCGCTCACCGCAGACGACGCGGCGATGGCGCGAGCGGAAGTGACGCGCGTCCGCGTCGCGGTCGCCGCGCGCCACCGCGGAGCGGTCCTGCTCGCGCCCGAGGACGGACTGGCGGCCGTCCGCAGCGCGGCTCCCGCCGCGGAGGAGGACGGAGGAGAGAGAAGAGGTGAGAAGGATATTTTGGGATGCGGGAAGGGAGGATTTATTGTTGGGATGAGTATTCGTAGACGGTTATGATAGTTGTTGAACGGGAAACTGATTGGTGAAATTTTTTCGAAAGTTCATGATACACTCATTGATGCTAGAAGGATGTGAGAGGTTTGTAGGAATGCTAAAACTGTAATCCGGAATGTGGAAATGATTGGAGGCAGACAATGGTTTGTTCGCATAGAAGTCGCTTTGAAGTGACAAGAGCTTGCTTGAGCAGGCTCATTGTGTGTGGGGAAAGTGGCGATGAATGGTATGGTTGTGTTAATTTTTTTATCTCTCGATTACCCAACCTGCATTGATGAGGATCTTATTTTGAAACTTATGAGAGAATGCTGCTACTTGAATTCACGGGGTTACGAGCTGTCGAACAATTCGCAACTTTTCGTTCGTGCGTAATCAGATGGTTACTGAGATGAGTCAAGTCAAAACGCGTGTACTAATCTATATTAGTGGAGCATTGATGATAGTTGTGATACGGTATTCGATTATTTGTTTTGTGATATGAAATCTCAGTAAAATTGAATTTTTCGAGTTGGTTAGCACTATTGTCTAGAGTCGATAGCGGTAATCTCACTGGTGCAAAAAATCTAAATTATCGGGTCTAAACAATCTGTTCAGTGCGCCTGGAGAGCGGGCAGTCGCAGGAGGTGTGCGTTCGGATCGCCGCGCCGGGAGCGGACGGAGGTGCTGCTGACGCGTCCGGAGCGGACGCGGACTGGACGCTCGTCCATGGCGAGATGCCGCCCGACTGGCCGCTGCCCGTGCCCGAGGTACAGTAGGGGAGGGGTATGGTAGGTCAAAGGGGTCAAGGAGTTGACCCAGGTATTGATTGTTGCTGCTCTAGGGGAGAAGTACAATAGGTCAAAGAGTTATTATTATTATTCGAATATTAAAATCATCATAAGTTCCATGTGAGCTATCATTATGTGGCTACCGTATACCAAATTATCAATCTTCCGCTCAGGAGGATGCGGAGCGCGTGGAGTGGGGCCGGCGGCGGCTGGTGATCGGCGTGGCATGGCGGGCAAATATTGTGGGCAAGGACGGAATGGTTAGTTGTTTTCCTGGGCATTCGAGTATTTAGTTCACTGTGAAACTGTGATCACAAAGATATTGGGGCGACTAGATGATTGATTGTTTTCTGTCCAACTGCTTCTCCGGTCTTATCGAAGTCTCTAGGGCCGTCTCTGATTTGGGCAGTAGGTGTAGCAGAAATCTGTCAGGCTCACTTGTTAGTGAAAATGGCGTGGTGTGCCAACATTGTGGGCAAGGATGGGATGGTGAGTCTGAATAGTTTGCTGACTTCATTCACTCACAGATCAATTGTTGCAGTAGTAATGGGAGCAGATTTGGGTAGGCGGAGTAGCTGGAATTGAGTGGGTTTGGTAGTGTGATAATTATAAGTGTAAAAGGGTTGGTTTGATTTGGTTATGAAGGATACGAATCCTTTTTCTTTTTGTAGTTTTTTTCTCTAAAGACAAGATGGGGATCATTGCCGGATTGGCCATTCGAAGGTATTGACGAGATTATGTGGCTGCAATCTCACTGGATGAAACGATGAGGGAGTGGTCGAAATGGAGTGACGGAATGTTGTTTATTTTAACTGGACCATTCTGGCAGGATGGCTTGGGGTTTCGCATAGTACTCTTAAGAAATGTTTCAGAAAATATTTTGTTGTACCTACTACAGTTCTATGAGTCAATAATACTAATAATATCTTCTTCAGGTCTCCTCTATCCTGGGCGAGTCGTTCCTGCCGGATCCGTTCGCTGCTGCAGGGCTGCACGTGGCCGGACTGCAGCTGGGCTTCTCCTTGTCTACGCCGGGTACGGTAGTTTTTTGGGGTTACGGTATTCATGTGGTATTCATTGTGGTGTAAAAGGTTACGATAAGGTGATGAAGGATTGAGAGGCACTGGGAGGTTTTTTCCTATCCACAGCGGGTACGGTAGATCTAATATTGATTATTTTTAAGCGGCTCTTGCTGCTTCAATAGTTCAGATTTTATTCTACCTTTAAATTAGAGGAAATGAACGGGAGTGACAAAATTTAATTATTTTCCAATATTTTTGCTATTTTTTTTATTACACCAAACGTCGCGAAGTAATCAACGCCCTCCCCTCCCTCTCCTTTTCGTGTTCCGCGCGTAGCTAGAATTCCACTGGTGGTGTGCGCCCTTAGCCAAGCGGGCACACGACGAATCGCGAACTGACTGGTCTCTGCCCTTATCGTACGCTCTCTCTTCTCTCCTCTCTAGCCGTCCGATAATCATCCACCCGTTTGCCCGTTACTTTCACGATTTCCGGCGCATTTTCACTGGTTTTCGGTCGTGTTTTCCATTTTCTCGAGTCCACATAATGGGTAAATGCCGCCTCGATACGCAACGTGCTAGCAGAGTATTGGAAAATCGATATCGTGAATCTTTCTTTGCTTTGTGTATAGTTAGTTTATTTGAAGCCAAAATCTTCTCGGTATCATGGGAAGTAATTCTCGTAGTACTCGTAATAGCCGTGAAACCGACATGCGCCACCTGCCAAATTGTTGCGCGCCGTGTCAGCGATTGGTCTCTGCTCTTATCTCTCTTCGCCTCTCTCGCTTCTCTCTCATTTTCCCCTTGCTCCCTCGCTTTATAATCGCTCTTTGGTTCGGGGGACCGGGGACTAGAAATCGATCTCCAAGTTGACGGTTTAGCGCGTTTTGCATGATATTTATACTTGGTTTAATTAGCTGGTTTGATGACTCATCAAGTTGCGATATGATAGGACAAGCTGTATTTATTTTTGTAATATTTTTATATTTAATTTTATTAAATGATATAATTTTCAGGCGGTGTCGCATCGCCGATCCCCGCTGGAGATGATGAGGATAGCGAGGGAGGAGAGGCTGCGCCGGTCTACGTATCGGTCGTACCCCCGCAGCCCGTGGAGCACGACTTTGAGAAGAGGAGGTGAGAATTTAGGAAGCTGATTGAGAGGGTTGGGTTAATGGAGTGTAGGCGTCGGATGGGCTTCTTGCAGGGGTCGAAATATTTTATTTCACTAAAAACACTGAGAAGAATTGATAAATTCGGGATTGTTAGGGATTTGGGTTGTGGGTGAAGCGGCGAATGCGCGGGGGTGAATTTCGTGATTTGAGTGAGCGGGAAGGGGGAATAGAGGAAGAAGTCTACGTGCCGGTCGTGCCACCCCAGCCAGTGGAGCACGACTTTGAGAAGAGAAGGTGAAGAGAAGGATGGGGGATGGTTGGTGAGGCAGAGGAATAGTGTTGTTGAAACGACAAAAAATGAGACCAGAATCGGTGTATTCATGGGTGTTAGAAAGAAGGGTAGTGGATGAAGCGAGGAGTGTGCGGGGTGAATTTCGACCTAGTTTTGTAACCATCAGCCGGACAGGGAGCATCGAATGAGCAACGGAGTCTGACTATTTTTTTATTGCACAACTAGCTTACCACCATTTATTGTTAGCCATATTTGGACTCGATAGAAGAGCAATGATCGAATCGCGAAACATGCGGGGTTGTATTCAACTGTTTGCATGGGATAGGCAAGAATGTTGGTAGAAAATGTTGCACAGAAAAGTGACTAATATATTTTGGAAGACATTGCCGGAAGGCGATTGAGCTTTGGTCGCTTGAGAGGGAGACAAAAATTCGTTTTGCAACAACAGCTACCGGTCGACGATTGTTTAAACCAAATGCGCAAGGAACAAGAACAATATGTGAAGCGAGAATCCACGAGGGAAAATGGAGTTCGATTTATAAGGTCCATTTTTTAATCAATTACTCATTGCAGACTGTGCGAGTTCCCGGTGACACTCGTGCTGCGCAATGAGTGCGGCCGCGCGAGAATGGCCGAGGTTGAGCTGAGGATGAAACCCAAGGTTGGTTAATTAAATAAATAAACTCAATTTAAAAATAAATAAATTCTCTGAGTGACCATTGTGCAAGTAGAGATCGAGCTAAGGATGAAACCCAAGGTTACTAGTTTAATTAATATTATTTAAATAACAAAAAATACATTTTATAAACTTGTGTGATAGATCTTTTTGTCAAAAACAAGTAAATCGAAATTAAGATATCGCCTTATGCATATATATATATATATATGTTCCCTTTCTATTACAAAATGAGATCGAGCAAGGAAGGTGAATTGACGCCGAAACACAGATTTGGCTTGAATTTGAGCTTTATTAGAAATGTTATTCAAATGTTTTCAGAGAGTGCCGCAAAGCTATTACGAATGTAGAGCAAGCTAGGAAGATGAGTGGACGCTGAAACATAGATTTCACGGGCTAAAAATGTGTTTCGCAGGTTCGCGAGCCGCTCTCTCCGCCCACGCCGCCGCCCCGACAGCAGTGGTGGCTGACGAAGGAGTGCACTCGGGTGCGAGTGCCGCCGAGAGATACGGTCGAGATGCGGGTGATGGTGGGTTATTGATTTATGGATTGGGATACGGTAGATCAATTATCGAATTATTTATTTACGGGGCCATTGGTATTGTTGGCATCTGGAGATCAGTATAATGTGAACTTCAAGTTTTTCTACAAGCTATGCAAGAAGTATCATAGCTCTTTGAAATTGTGCGTTCTTGGGCAGGAAGCGAAACCACATAGTGACTGCAGTTATGTTGTTGTGAATTTTTCGAATAGTTGTGGAGATCTGATCATCTCTGCCGGGAATCTGTAGAATTTAAGCAGACTGTGAAACCTTAGCCTGTCAGCTGCAGGCACTGTTTGAAATTTTCTGCCCTCTTAATATTCTAAAACTTTATAATGATATTTATACTATTATTATTAATTATAATTTTATTCATCCTTCTGCAGGTGCGCGTGCTGCAGCCGTCCGCTTACGATCTGCTGGGCGCGCAGATGGCAGCGACTGTAAGGATGGAGGGAGAGGTGAGTGGAGGGGCTAGGGGGGGGAGGCCAAGTTGGCGGTCGAGGAGTATTTGCGATGAAAGAGCTGAACCGGTGAGTGGGCCAAGTTTGCGAGCGATAAATGGCACTTATCCTTCCATTCCGCATCCTGCCTCATCGGTGTTCTAGTGTAGCGATAGTTTAGACAGAAAGGTGCCCGATGAATTGGTGCACCACGAAATGTACATGTTCTTGAGACAGAAAAGAATAATTAATGTTATTGGACTACCGTATGCATAGGCCCTTAAAACCACGAGAATTGGTCAGATAACGAGTTCTGGAAGGGTAATAATCGGATATTGCAGGAGCGCACGCGGCCGCTGCGCGTGCCGCCGGCGATGGCCGTTGTGTACGCGGCATACGGTGGCGAGCACGCCTGAGGATACGGTAGCCCCCCCCCGGATATTGATTGGTCCAGTAACCCCCATGTATTGATTTCCCGATTACAGTAACCCCTTCCCATTCCCTGAGTAGTGAAAGGCTAGCCAACGGGTGTAAGCCAATCGGAAAGAGAGAGTTTGTGTGCCAGTGGTGTAAAAGTATTTCGCATATCTGATAGTGTTTGAAGCCATGTATGATTTGATAGCCCCCTTCCATTAGAATACTTGCTCATTTTGCGTTGCCTTGGGTCGTTTTTTATTGAGATAGCTGTGATACCGTAACGATTTATACAATAATTATTTTTGTTTTGTAATGTTATAGGGAGTGAGTAATTAGTTGTGTTTTGCGTCTGCGCGGTTTCAAGTTTCATCTTCCCGGTATGTTTACTTTCCGTGAGAATCAAAACCTAGCCAACATATTTTTTGCAGCGATTTCCCCCGTAATGATTCCATTGTGTAGGTCCAGCCTCCTGTTACCTCCTCACTAGATTAATATACAGAGCTCATATATTTATTTAAACGATTGTATTTTCAATAATATGTATATGTAGCATGCTACCCGCCCGCAGTAGTAGTCTAGTTTCACTATTTTGAATAAAGATGCTTCACAATGTTTATTGTGCGTCGTTCTGATGTGTGCCCAACCGGTCCTCGACCGTCTGTGATATCTACCTGGTTATCGATTGATCGATCGATGCCGTACTCCCTACCGTAACCCTCCTTTCCAGTCAGGACCAAGATGGCATCGCAGACGCAGGGCATTCAGCAGCTGCTCGCCGCTGAGAAGCGTGCCGCCGAGAAGATCAACGAGGCCAGAAAGCGAAAGGCCTCCCGACTGAAGCAGGCCAAGAAGGAGGCCCAGGCTGAGGTACGGTAGTGGGTATTGATTATTGAGTGATTGGCTACGGTAGAATTGATTGGGGAGGCCCAGGCTGAGGCTCGGTAGCATGAACTTATTGATTGGCTACGGTAGTTGTGGTATGGATTGATCCCTGAGTGAGGTACGGTAGTCTAGGTAAATGATTTGATTACGGTAGATTATCGATTTTCTCTCAGGTTGAGAAGTACCGCGCGGAGCGTGAGGCGATCTTCAAGGCGTACGAGGACAAGCACCTCGGCACCAAGGCCGATATCGACAACCAGATCAGGTACGGTGGCATTACGGTAGCTGAGTTGGGGAGGGCAATGTAGGGATCAATTAAAAACCAGGTCAGGTACGATAGGGGGAGGATACGGTAGCTGAATTGGTCACGATAGGTGATTGTGCTACCCTGCCAAGGTTAGAAGAAAGTGATTTGGAAGTATAATTTTTTTCAGCATGCAAAGCACTTATGATTGTCAAATCTGTATTTTCCGGATTAAGAGAAGTGGGTGAAGCGCGGAGTAGACTGGTCAACAGATTTAGTGATTGAGTACTATGGGCTCACTACTGATCGTAAAATATTGAACCAATTGGAAGAGGAATAGTGGCTGAAACACGCAGCTCGCAGGGTGACAAACAGAGAAAAGATCTCAATTATGGCATCGATCTCGCGTTTGCAGGAAGGAGACCGAGGCTCAGCTCGAGGACATGAAGAGATCCGTCGCCCAGAACAAGCAGCAGGTACGGTAGGGGGGAGTGGATACGGTAGTCCTGAGTAGGGTACGATATTCAATAGGACAATTCATGATTTTATTCAAATTGTGTCCACATGTCACCCGTGTGATTAGTGATCCTAGCGCTGGAGATATGCAGTAAGTTGTGAGCAGGAACTAATGCGATCGCGGACGTGAACACACACATAACCCTAATCAAGATAGATGTAGAGTGTTGAAAGTACGGTCAATATATTGATAAATAGACATTCAATAAATCAATAATCTCCTCAGGTCATCGTTCGTCTGCTGCAGCTGACGTGCGACATCAAGCCCGAGCTGCATCACAATCTCATTCTCCAGAAGAAGCTCCACGGAGAATTCACCAACTAAGCCCCGCCCCCTTATTCAATCGATAATCGACCAATCCTACCGTATCCATCAGTGGGTACTGTAGGCCTAGGTTACCGTATCCTATTTTTATTATTGCTCCAGCCCCGCCACCATTCCGTTGATTATTTTCGTTTCAGTATAGACAGATTGTGATTCATTGTGCGTAGTTTCGTCACCACCCCTACTGTAGTTGAGATCCTACGGTAGCCCCACGGTCGATGTATCGATCGATGAGACAGGCCGACGAGTCACAGTAGTAGATTGTACACACACACACCACATGAAGAGAGTTGTGAGAGTAGACCAGAAACAGACACCATTCCACAGTATCACAATTATCGATTATATACTTTTTTTGTAATTGCCCCCTTGCGACAGACGACAAGTTATGCTGAACAGTATCCACCAATGTATGCTTGCAAAATGTAGAATAAAGATTATTTTAGACACTGTTTTTGAAAAGAAAGTGTTATTGGGTGTAAATTACCCCGAGAAGAGTTACTTGATGAAGTTGTTGAAGGAAATAATGTTTTATAAAATAAAGAATTAAATATTAATCGTAAAAATATTTGATAAAAAAAATAAAATTTAATAATATGACACGCCGAACTCTATGCGCTCCGACGTACTCCGTTGCTAACCAAATTTTTTTTTGCCTCTTTCTCGCTTCGCCAACCTCTATTTTCGAATTTTTTTCCGTTTCTTGCTCGTTGTTGTGCAACCAGCGGTGTGCGTGATGTGGATGTGAATCATTTAGAGCTGTTTCTGGTGAGAAATCATGCTTGACATGACGCGCAACGCCTTCAAACGCTTTCTGAACTCATAACATAGGGACCACCATCAAAATTGCGAATTTGTGTTTCGGGTGTCAATACTCATCGCAATCATTAGTCCATAGGTGTGGAATGACTCTCCAAAAATAAAAAATTAAAAAAAATAATAAAGAAAAAAGATATTCGCAAAAGAAACAAAGTCTGTCGCTGAAAAACGAGAGTCACACCACCGCCAGGCGACGTTTGTACCGGCTCCGGCTCTAGTGACGGTCCTGGCTGTGCCTGTCTATTTTCCGGTTCCGGATAAAATTTTTTTACATGATTTCAGAAAAAAACTGTTTCAGATGTTCATTTCCACTGTGTAATTCACTCCCTCGATACTGTATCACATTCTCCCTCGATTCTGTGTGATCTCTTCCTCGATTATAAAAAATGGACAAATACAGAAAATCAAGTGAATTCCATCATATTTTCGCTTGCACCATCCGCGGGCGACCACCGATCGGCGTCAAAATGGAGGAGGGGGTCGCCCAGGGGTTGTTAGGCAACAATCAACAGCGATAATGCGCGGCCCTCACCTAAGAAAGTCAGTATACAAAAGTTAGCGTTAGAAACATGTCGAAATGTCGTCTTGTAACACCTATTTTCGACGATATCTGACGTGGGCGACCATGAAATCGAGTCATTTTTGGCGTGGGGGTAGTCCATGGTGCCTATTTAGCTCCCATAGCAACAGAACTCGCGGCCTTTCAGGATAAAGTACAATTACCGATCGATAAATTTCTAGGTCAGCGCGTGCAAAACCGAATTTCGACGATAACGACCGTGGGAGACTATGAAATCGCGTCATTTTTGGCGTGGGGGTAGTCCATGGTGCCTATTTAGCTCCTATAACAACATAACTCGCGGCCTTTTAGGTTAAAGTACAATTATCGATCGATAAATGGCAAGGTCAGTGCGTGGAAAATGGAATTTCGACGATAACAAGCGCGGGAGACTATAGAATTGCGGCATTTTTGGCACAGGGATTGTCGATGGGGCCTATTTAGCCCACGTAACAACAGAACTCGCGGCCTCTCAAGTTAAAGTATAATTATCAAGTGAAACAAGCCGAGGTGGGAGCAAGCCAAACCGAATTTCGACCAAAACAAGCGCGGGAGACTATAGAATTGCGGCATTTTTGGCACAGGGGTTCTCCAATGGGTGTATTTAGCCCACGTAACAGCAGAACTCGCGGCGTCTCAAGTTAAAGTATAAATAACGAGCAAAAAGTTCGGCCTGAGCAAGTGCGAAATCGACAAATCGGCTATAGCATGCGCGGGAGACCATTGATTTGCGTCATTTTTTGCATGCAAGCTCATCAAGGTCCATATTTAGCTCAGGAAAAGTCAAAACACGCGGCCTCTCAAGTTAAAGTATAAATAATGATCAATAAAGCAAAATTTATAAGGTTTGCACCGTTTAGTCTATAACCCGGTTCCCGGTATTTCACCGAATCCGGCTACCGGCTCTCAATCTCACACTATTTTATGGCTTTCAATTTCCGGCTCTTACGATGGTGGTCCCTACTCATAACAACTTGAAATCCCCTGCTTTACCTCAGCTATGCCTAACTTTCTCCCTGCTATGGAAATGAGGTAAATGCTAGAGTTTTCAATGCGCATAGTGATAAGATAAATCAACCCTTTTTGAGCGTTGCTGTGAGTCAACTACGAGAATTATTGCTTGTCATTGTGCAATCACGCTCGTTTTTACTCTGTTGCCGCTACATCCTTTCGAAATTGCGAAAACTGTTGCTCATGGCGTTTTCTCTCCTAAAGTCGATATTTATTGCCAATTCTGATTGCTATTCGTTTTGGATCTGGCATTCACTTGCATCATTTAGTGTTTTATTTTCAAATGTTGCAAGTTATAAAATGAAGCCAATTGCAGCTCGCTCGTCATGATCGAGATCACCGTCAACGATCGACTGGGCAAGAAGGTGAGCTAAATTATATTGTCCTGACCCTGATATTGGGATCGTTGATTGAAAATTAGGGATGTATTGTGTAAAATAAGCCAATCCGAGGCGGCAAGAAGGGTTTGACGTTTGAAGTTCCTAGCTTCATGAGGCTCGTTTGATCTGCTTCTGGAAAAATGAGGCAGTTGCTAATATCGAAATTACTGTTCGGAATCTACGGTATTGAATTATTGAGTCAAAACAGCCAAAAAGCGAAAAAAAAAATTACTGGAATTGGCAGGCGGAATGCGGTTTAAAAAATATAATTATTCAATATACGGACTGAAAGAATCTTCAATGGTCATTTGTTAATCTTGCTGTCGTATTTTTTCAAACAAAAAAGTCATCACATGCAATCCACTAAGCTAGTTGAGCCCTTGCTGAATAGTAGAATAAGGCTAATGAATAAAAATAATACTGTAAATTCAGGTGCGCATCAAGTGCAATCCGACGGACACGATCGGCGACCTGAAGAAGCTGATCGCCGCCCAGACCGGAACGAGGCGAGTAGCTAAATTATTTTTAAAAATTAAAAAAAGGCTCATTGAAAAAAATGGTTAAAATGAGAAGAAATCAAGACATTTTGTGGGCTTGTGTGAGATCGGAACGAGGTAGTTTTTTTTACTATTTATTTATTAAAATACAACTGCTCCATCACTGTCCTAGCAGTGATCTCCTGCAAGACGCAAGTGCCTAGATTAACGGGATGACTTTACCTTTTTTACTTTACAACTGCTCTAAAATTGTGAAACATAGTGGAGTTATTCAAATGTTCGCAGAATAATTTAAACTTGCTGAAAGTTTGAGAATTTGGAGAGTCTGTGAAACCCGGACGTGCCTAGTAAAAATTATATTTTTTTTGTTGAAAATATGAACGAATAATAAATTGCAACGATTCCAAAGCACGAAGTTTAGAGCTGCGTGTGAAGAGGTAGTTCCTCCTTGAATGTAGATTGCATGTGTCGTTTGGCCTTACAAGGGAAGGTCGCTAGGAGAATTTGAAGGTTCCAGATGAGATCCATTTAGGTCGCTGGGGATCCAAAATATAAGAACATTCCTGTAGGAAGTAGCTCTCTCTCTCTTTCTTTTGCCTCAACTAGCAGTCTCTCTATTCTTCTTCAGTGCAAAACAAAGGTTCTTTCTAATTTAGCATTACTAAAAATTGTTGGAAAGCCTTGAAGGCCGAGACAAATCGATAATTCGTTTGTTAGTAAAAGTGCAGTAATTACCGGACACGAATACCGGAATCGAATACAGATACAATTTCAAATTTGCATTCGGGTGGCGGCTGATTAGATAAATTAAACAATTGCGGATTTCATTAGCTTTTGAAAAATACTATTTTTTTACAAAAATACTAGAAAAATACTAACATAGCTATTCAGCCAAAGATGGATCACAAATCGAATCCATTAAAAATCACAAAGCATTTAGTTGCGAGTGAAACATGAACGCTCCTAGTTCGGGATATACGGTCGATTCAAGACGAAAAGTACTATTCATTGTCGTTCCTCTCAATCTCTCGTCTTGAGAACCGAGTGAATTGAGGATTCACCGGCTCGAATTTCGAAACTCATAATATTTATTACTTTTCTCATTGCAGATTCGAGAAGATCGTGCTCAAGAAGTGGTACACCATCTACAAGGACCACATCACCCTCCAGGACTACGAGGTCCATGACGGATTCAACTTTGAGCTGTACTACCAGTGATCTTTGATCTTTGCCCCCGCCCTCTTCAATTCTTCGATTCCCATCCTGTCTATTTTGTTTGTTTCGATTCCGTGATAAGTTATGCCCGATTCCACAATGTATGTTCATACCGAGAGAGAGAGAAATGCGATAAAATTATTCTGGATGGATTTGTCTGCGGAATCACGTTGTATGAATTTTCTGACACTCAATAACATCTACAGAATGCCAGGGATTGTTAAGAAATAATCCGTAGATTGATTGTGTCAAGGGCAAGTACCCCGTCTGCGAAGGGAGAGGAGAAGAGAAGAGAGCGAAGGAAGGAGAGAGGCGAGAGACGCGCGAAGGGGGCGGGGCTAGAGCCATCTCTCGCCACTGTTCTCTAACCCGGCGCGTGTAAGACACGCGCAGGGAGTAAAGGGCGAGCGAGAGGAAGCGAAGGTGCAATACAAACTCTCAGGGCCTTTACCAAGACCCAGAGTCCAGTTTTTGGAGAACCCTCCGGCTAAGGGGGGTTGAATTTCGAGGTCCTCGCCGAGTGCTTCTCGGTATTTGATGACTGAGTACTACTCGGTATTAGGTTTTTGAGCAACGGTGCGAATGTGAGAAACCAAGTGACGATATAGAATCGAAGACCTGCAATTAATCGATAAATCTCTCCTCGAGGCTCTGGATGGAGCAGGTAAGGGCGACGTGAATCTACGAGAGAACCCCGTGTGGGAAGAGGGGTCCCATGTCATATTCCGTTTCACTTGTTCAGAAACCAAGTTTGGGAAGTGCCGTTAGGTGGTTTTTCTCGGTATTGCTAATTGGGAAGTGGTGAGCAAGTCAGCAAGTCAGGGTTGAAAATGAAAGGAAGCTAGTCTTCCTTCTCACCCACTCATCTGCCATTGATCATTCGAATCGATCATTGGGCAAGACAAGTGGACGGGAAGTGGGTAGACTAGAATCCAGAAGGGAAGGAAAGAAAGGACAAAGGGGGATAGGTGCTAGGCAAAGTAGATACTAGATGTAGGTGGTCAGCACCGTCGAGACGGGGGGAAAGAGTGTTGGCGTATTGCCGGATTCCGAAGGATGAAAGAATGTGGAAGGGAGGGAGGGGTACGAGGAAGAAAGGTACTGATTAGGGTTGGTGAAATCGGACGAGACAGTCGAGATCTCGGCATTGTGTCTCGACTCGAGACAAAATGGTCGAGACGTCCGACAAACGAGAAAGCCCGGTCGGGCGGCCCGATCGCGAGAGTGAACGCTCGAGACGCGCTCGAGACACGGGCATCTCGTGTCTCGGCCCGTCTCGAGTGTCTCGACTTTGTCTCGACTCTCCTCTCTACCGCATGAGTTCGAATCCCACCAACTGCAGGCATCTTTTGCTCATTTTATTTTTCAAAAATAAACACTTTTGCCCGTTTGTTGTCACCACACATGAATTTAGATAGACAGTAAAAGAAATATAAAATGAGCAAAAGATACCCGCGGTGCGTGGGATTCGTACTCACGCTGTAGAGAGGAGAGTCGAGACAAAGTCGAGACACTCGAAACGGGCCGAGACACGAGACTCCCGTGTCTCGAGCGCGTCTCGAGCCTTCACTCTCGCAATCGGGCAGCCCGACCGGTAATCAAGACAACTCGAGACAACTAACAGTGCTCTAAAGTCGAGATCTCGAATACCGGAAAATCTCGATTTCACCAACCCTAGTACTGATGTCTGGTGGAAGGAAGGGGTAGATCAAGGAAGTGACTCCCTCACTTGGCCCAAGGAGGGAAGAGGTAAATATCCTAAACCCCGCCCCTTTTGCAGTTTGTATCTAGTTTGATCACTCAAACTGCAAAGTGCAAACTACGTCAGACATCAAACTACAGGGATATATTCCCTAGAGGCCCGCCAACTAGGCGGGTGCCGTTAGCAGTTTGGTCGAGTTTTTCAATGGATTCTCTAACCATGAGTTTAGACCGAAACCGATCCGGGCAGATACCCGAACCGGCTCCAGCCAGACCGTGGTGGCCGCGATTTACCTCGAGTCCGGCCTCGATCGACCCCGATAGCAGTTGGTGGACCAGCCTGCCAACCGCCGTTGGGACACGCGGCCACCCGGCCCAGCGGACGCGAGCGCCCTCTGCGACAGACTAGAGGCTTCCGAGTGGAGGAAGCGAGGGCGAGGCGGCCTGCAAAAACAGAAATAAGTACGTTTTTGTATACAAACACAGAATTAAGGGGCTGAACAACGGCATACTGGATGAGTTATCGGAGATTTCAACTATGCAGAAAAGACAACATTTCAATGAAAACGAATTTTGTAACTTCAAATCAGAAATCTCATGGCAAGCTCTCCCAGTAGACCATTCACTAGAACTAGGGCCGCGGTCTCTTTCCATATTTTATTGAATGGTGAGATTGTTCGAAACCAGAGGTGACCAGAGACCCGTGATTCAAGTTAATCCCAATCCCTCCTTACCTTCAACTCCTCCGTTGCAGTGGCCCGCTCGGTGCCTTGCGCACACGTAACCGGCCCGTGGCGGTGCGTCTGAAATGATGCAATTAGGCCGTATTATCAATCGTCGAACTCACCATGTGGACGAGACGCCGGTCGACCCCAAGCGCGCCCTTAACACTTCGCCTCGAGAGACGCGGCCTGCAAGCATACGATGTGGTCATCGGTCATCGGTCAGTGGTCATCGGGTGATCGGCGAAGCAACGCGATAAACGACGAATTGAGAATAGACAGAGACGAAACCATCAGAAAAGAAGGAAATTTATCAAAAGAAAGGGTGTGAGCGAAAGCTAAGAAGCGATTTTGGGATTCAGAAGTAAAAGAAGACCATCGAATAACAGAAGGACAACAAAGACAAAGTAGCTTTCTTTTTTTAATTCGCATGAAACAATCTTCCAAAAGGCACGTAGAGAGCAGGGAGAAGGGAAGAAGGGAAGAATTCTTCTAGAAGGGAAGAGGGGGTGCGCGCTAGCGGGGAGGACGATTGAATGAATGAGGGAAGAGGGGGGGAGGAGAGGGGAAAGGAAGGGACAAGGTAGATCAGAAGAGGGAATCGCCCTATCCCGTCTCTTTATTCACGGCAATCGATGGCTGATTTCAAAAAGCGCCCATGACGAACTGTAGTCACACAACGGATAGCGATCGAGATTCAATTTATTTTTAAAAAATTACTGTAGCTACATGATCATTGATCAATCATCACGAACTGGTTTTTTATGTTACTGTAGCCGAAGTGGAAATATGAAAATCGATCGACGATCGAGAACTGTGGTTTTTAACCAGATCAAGACAATCAAGTTAATAACATTTTTATCGAGCCAAATAAATACGATAATTGTGTTATATCACAAGAGTTCAACTACAGGTAGTTGGACGATCCGAGCACTTAGCACATACATTTTAGGATATGATTTGTGACGTAAATACAAATTCGGTTCCTTTCCATCTTCCTCATCGTCCGAGAGTTATCATCATCAACCGAATACCATACTAAATACTCATGGATCTACCGTATTTAAAAAAATATTTTCTGGCTACCGTATCGAGTGGTGGGAATGAGGACGAGGAATTTAACTTGTTTAGGGGCTGTTTAGGGAAAAACAAGGGTGACGCGGTTGGGTTCAGCTATACTCTCTCCGTCCTCCTGATGCCAGTCGCATTCAATATTCGCAAATGACACCGAGGAGAACGCGGGAGTTTGTTAGCAATCAACATATGGGAAGAAAGTTTGGATATTTTTTATTTCAGACATCACACACAATGAGCTTCCATCCTGTATCACCTTGATCACTTGGTAGGAGAAGAAATCATGGAGAGAGCAGTGCCATAAAGTCGGCGCTCATCTTGATTTGTAAGATGATGAAGATGAAGATGACAAGATGATTTGTAAATGTGTATCTTTAAATGATTTTTTTTAAATAAAACGAAAGAATCAGCGGTTACCCTTAACATTGGACAAAGAAAGAGACCCTTTCAGAGTCGCTGTAAATATGCTATTCGCTCCACCGAACTATTTGCACGCGACGCTACTAAATGTTACGCGTCTAGCGGCAGTGTGCCAATGATACGCGGCGGAGAGTGTTGTGTTTATTTACAAATCTAATCAATTTATTGATATACTAATGCGCGTTTCTTATGTTTGAAACCAACGCACTCTTTCTTCAATTGCCTGTTACTTTAAGAACTGTTCCGCATTGCAAATTTCCGATTTCTAAGTCCCAACTTGCAGGGCAGTATGTTCGGGAGGTCCTTCCGTCGTACTCCCGAAGAGCCGGGTCCTCCTCTCCGGAACAGGAACAATCGGAACAATCGGCGTGGACGAGGAGGAGGCGGGGCCCACAATCAGAATGAGGAGGGCCATCGCTCATATGAGGCGAGCGATAACAGGGCAACCTTCTTTGGTGCGCCTCAGCAAGATATCCCGTCGCTTTTCGACTATCGCGGAGCACCCGTCCCTCAGTGGACTGCGAACGACCCGGTTTGGGGCAACACTGCCGAGCAGCCTGCGCAGGCTCCTCGTAATCGGCCTTGGCGCGGGCGTGGCAGTGGCGCTCGCCATTACACCAACAGGACGGATCCTTTCATCATCGACCCTTTTGGGAACGTCTATGCGCACCCTCTGTCAACGGACAGTGAGTGGCTGAACCATCCTCCGCCCAACATCTTCCAGCAGGGCCGTGCCCCCGAATCCAACCGTGGTCGACGCGGGCGTGGCGCGCACCAGCCGGCCAGCCGCGCAGTTCCTCCTCATTTTCTCATTGCCGACACTAGCGATGTTGAGTCGGACAACACATCCATTTTTTCGTTGCTTTTCGCTCCCGAGCCCACTCCGCCTCGTCGCAGCAATCGGACCAGAGGCGGACGCGGAGGTGCTCGCCAGCAGGACAACAGGGCGGCTACCGCTCCTACCCAAAACAACTGGACAGCTTCTCATCGTGAGACCTGGGCTGACCACCCCTTCCAACGGCCTGACATTCTTTTCCCCAATGCCGATGACGAGTGGGGCACCGATGGAGGTTGGGGCGGCAGGCGCAGAGAAGAACCAGCTGTCGCTGAGCCCACGCGAGGTCGTCGCAATCGGAACAGAGGAGGGCGCGGACGGGGAGGCGCGCATCAGCAGGCCAACAGAACCGTTCCTTCCGGAAACGCAGCGGCAGAACGTCCTCAGCCTACGTCTGCTCGTGGCGAAGGTGGGGCCGCGTCCTGGGAATTCGGAAGAGGAGGCTTCGACGACGCAGAGAACGTCGTTCCCGATGAACCAGCACCTGAGCCCACGTCAGCTCGTCGCAATCGGAATCGGGGCCGACGCGGAGGCCGAGGCCGAGGCGCCCGTCAGCAAGACATCACCGCTCCCGCTCCTTCCCGAGACAACGAGGTGGACCCTTTGCAAGATGCCTTTGGAAATCTGGATTTCTCCCGCGACGATACCGATTGGGGCACCGACTGGGGCGGAGGATTCGCCAATGAAGAGCGCGCTGCTTATGATGAGCGAGCTACCGAGTCCAGGTCATCCCGCCGCAACAGGAATCGACGTCGACGGCAAGCTGCGGCGCGTCAGCAGGCCTCCCCGGCCGCTGCTGCCGGCTCGAACCGACTCGACCCTGCCAACGCCGAGATTACCAGCAACGAGTGGGCACGCATCGTGAACCCGTTCAGACAAGCACGCAACAACAACGACTGGCATCCCGGTTTGGTCCCGCCTTTTCCTCCCGGGCTGCGTCTTGAGGAACAAGCTTTTGACATCGGCCCTCCGCCTGGTTTGGGACGCCCTCGTGGCAACAGCCGATTGAGAGATCGTCTGCGACGCGCCGAGGAACTTCGAGATGCAGATCCCTATTCGTATCTAGACGGAATGGATCATCGAGGCGCCGTTCTGGCTGCTCGTTTCCCTCGGTCTCCCTTCGACTTCGCCTTTGACTACGTTGGCGAATACCTTGGAGTGGATGATAACTTCTCGGATGACCTGACCGTGTCCTCTACGCCCGAACCAGAGGAAGACCCCGAGAAGGTGGAGCGTCTCAAGCAAGCTCGCGATGTCGACCTCCAGGAGTGAGTTTATCTATATCAATTTACTGAGCATTGACTATAGTTTAACTCAAACAGGCCCAGGCTACCGACCATTTTGACATAGACTGAGCTCATCACTCTTGTTGGAGTCCATTCCGGAATTCCAATAGTTATTAGAATTCTAAAAAAAGATCACTTTCCAATAGCAGTTACTCATTTCTACTCTTTACTCATCAATGACGATAGTTCTCACAAGCTCAAAAGCTGTCAGTTCAAAACACCTTGAGTGGTCAATCATCCTCAACTTTGCAGTGACACTCTCGCGATGCGGTACTCACGCGCGTGTGGCGTCTGTCAGATCTCGCCCAATCCGCGTGTCCGCTTTGTTCTCACTGGTAAGACTTCCGCTCCACTTTTAACTCGAATCAGTTCGAGAATGTCCATGGAAACTTCCGAATGCTTTCATTCTAATGATGGGAATCAAACACTTGCTTATTGCATCCATTTCGCTATCGGTTCTTTGTATGTTCATCGAGGCAAATAAAGTTTTACCTTGAAATAGACTTACCTCTTCCAGGATGCGGGCACATCGTGTGCGCTCCCTGCTCAGAGCAGCTTGACAATGTTGGAAGAAAGGTAAGGTATTTCTAACGAGCCATTATTTCACGATGTGTAAGTAGTGAAGGAAATCCAACGTAAATAAATTGTGGGAAAATGTTATGAATAAACATCGAAAATTCGGAGATCATCGCTAACACATTTAAGGCGCGCTGTCCCTTCTGCCGTGTCACTGGCGGGCTACTCAGATTATTCGAGGAATTGGAGGAGGAAAATACGAGCTGCCAGACATCAGCATGATTGACATAATTTTTCCGTCCTTCATCCGACCCATTCTATCTGTTCTCGATTCCCTGTTCTAGTAGCTTGGTGCAAACCTCTTTTGCAGCTGATATCGACATGGCCTCAGTTCCAGATTCTACTCACCCCCTTGTAATTACTTTATAGAAATATGCCTTGACCCGTCATACCGTTCTTTCCATTTCTATGAAATTGGTTAACGCTTTGGGACCATTATAATTGTATAGCAGATCGATTCGCCAAATAAACTTGCTAATTTTATTTTGCCGTGAAATATACCTCCTAGCCCATGATGCCGGTCAAACGATCCCCAAGATACAGTGCTATGGCTCCCTTTCTTCACTAAAGTGAACGCCGAGATCAATAACGGAAACATTCACCCAACCCATTCGTCTCAAGTATACTGTAACTGAAACCCTCAACAGTGACCAACACGAAAATCGATTCAATTCCAGATTGATTTATATACAACATTGGAGTGGTGTTGTAGCAACAACAGACAACAAATCTTCTGGAACATCGAAGTAAACAAAAGAAAGCGTAGCCAACAGGTTTCGCAGCTTCTAACAACACATGGAGCTCAACAAAGTCTAGTACAGTAATTAACAGACATCGACCCTTCTCAATAAGAAGGAAATCGATAGAAACATAACAAATTAGAGTTGTCAACTTCGTCAACATATCAATGAGGGGAAAAGAGTGGGGGTAGTAGTGAGATCTTATAGATTATATTAGCAGAATACGGGTGAGAAGAATGAGAATTAGGGATCGAAACTTAGTAAACATTGGTATTTGCATGGGGGGAGGGGGTCAGAGAGGCTGCATCTTGCAGATCAGTAGCCTCTCTTTCTGTCCATGGAAAGATTGAAAAGATTGACGGCCTTCGATCCTTCCATCACAGCGTGCTTCGCCAGCTCTCCTGCAATTTGTTTACTTAATAAGTTTATAAAACAATTATATATCTAAAGTTCCTCGAATGCATTACACTGGCAGCGGATGCTCATTTGCTACTAGAAATGGTAAAAGCAACAACAGTGTTCTTACAGTTAGACAGTGAATCGCATTTATCTACAACCCATTTGTCCGATCATCCAGTGAAAATAGATACTTTCGAGAGCAAATGAGAGTAGTCGCTATGCCTCAGAAATTCGAAATATAAAAAAGAGTATCACCAGGCAGCACGAGTTGGCGATCCCTGTGGTCCCTACACCATGTTCTACTCACCCCAACCAGAATTGCCATGGTAAAGTGCCCCAATCAGTGATGAGCGACCCCTCCAACTTTGGGGTGTACCCCCGCGATCGGACCCCTGGTCCCCGTACCCCCGAAAAATAACGATTTTTCACTTGTGTACCCAAGGTAGAAGTGGTGTAGTGGTCTATGGCGAGCTATGGTAGAGCGAAGTGGTGTAGTGGTCTATGGCGCCCTCCCATTCCATTCTACTCGGGTTCGATTCCCGGCCGTGACACCGCTCTCCGCCCCACCAAGGCGCCCGCAAGGGAAATTGGGAGTGACTAGATCACGCGGTACGCAAGGGAAATTGGGAGTGACTAGATCACGCGGTAAAGTAGGTCCGAAGAATAGATTGGGCCCTACGGACTGAATTGGCCTTTAAAATAGTCACTGGCCTAGCAGTGGGCTCCCGCAGGACGAAAGTGCCTTGAGTACGGGGTGAACCTTTACCTTTACCTTTACCCAAGGAAAACACCCTTTTGTACCCCTGAAAACCCTGACGTTGGAGGGTCGCGCTCATCACAGGCCCCAATCCATTCACTGACCAGGCAGGACGAGTCTGGTCGCCGTGGCGATCTCTCTCGCCGTGATGGTGGGCCTCTTGGTCATCTTGACCAGATGCGCCGCCTCCTTCGTCAGTCGCTCGAAGATGTCCCTCATGAACGAGTTCATCGCCGACATCGCCATCATCGAGATGCCCGTGCCCGGGTGCACCTGACAAATAACAAAAATAAATAAGTATTTTAACAAAAATAAATAAGTTAATGAGTGTCATGTAGAATGATTCATGATGATAAAAGTAGATCATTAGCCAGAAGCATCTGGTAGTAAGCAGAAAACAATTAACAGAAATGTTTGTGACCCGGAAACAAAAGTAATTTTCGATCTCAATGTCTTTTGTTTTATAACGGTCAGTTCAAAATCAATTGGAATCTAACCTGCTTGAGGACACGATAGATGTAGGTCGAGTAGGTGTCCGTCTTTCCCTTCTTAGTCTTCTTCTTTCTTGCTCCAGCAGGCACGACGGCAGCGACCTTCTTCTTCTCCACAGCAGCCACGACCGCCTGCAATGAATAGAATATCAGGGCTATTTTACTTACAATTAGGAGTTGACTAAAGCGTATTCCTTAGTTTTCAGTGGTAGGCGAATGCCCTAGGTCATGCGCAGGTAGCTAATGTTTTTTTTAATGAATAAAGTAGTGTCAGCCCATCTCCTCACGGGGGTGTTAAAACTAGATTAAAAAAAGGCTCCTGCATGCTAGCTCCCACTATCGGAGGAACACCGGTGATGACAATTCGGCACACACAAGTGTTAGAATACGCAAAGACGAGGAGATGCGCGCGCCTGTTTGGCATCACCGACATAGCCTATCACCAGACCGGATACTCATTCACTCACGGTCAGTCCCTTCTGCTGTCCGCCGTCTCCTCCGTCGAGGACTGCCTTCTGTACGGCACCCGCGGACGTCTTGGAAGGCGCCTTGTCGGTCTTGGTCACACGCATGATGCGGGTCATGTCGTCTAAAAGCAACTTCCAGCTAAAGAAAGAAAACTCCACCATGAACACTTCAGGTAAACGCATGAACTTGCAACATTTGCTTCACACAATATACATAACGCTCGCAAAGAAAGCATTTACCGTTGGCAAAAGAAACCAATCAACATTGAAATGTACAACAGCCAACATCAACAGTTAAAAACAATTAGCGAGGCGGAAAATAGACAATTCTTATTAGCCTTATCAATGTGGGGCGAGGAAAATGTAATATCAACAATTTAGTGAGAAGGATTGGACGGAGGGGCTTATGTTTAGTATCGAGGTCCTCGAGTCTTGGCGATAATGTCCACAATCTGCATGTCGGCACGGCCGCTCTCGGGACGGAACGCCTCGCGAATCTGCAATTTAAATTAATTAAATAATAATAATAATAATTTGTTTGTGAAAAAAATCAGTAAAAATGTTGCTAAATTGGAAGTTCCCAGACGTGTTTCGAAATCCAGAAGCGCGCAAAAAATAAAATAATAATATTAATAATAATGTTTGCGTAAAAACACGCAAACATGTTGCGAAATAGGAAATTTCGAGACGTGTTGCGAAATCGATTGACACGAATTGTGCGCAAGTCAGCGAAATCGGAGTGTCACAATTGATCTACTTTTCAGCGCCGCATTGCTGATTGCGAAATCGCTCGAATCACTCGATTTCGCAACATTTTATCGAATGATTGGAATGATGAACTATAAAATCCCTTCGCTGATGTAATTCGGAATATGAAATGCGGATGACGAAATCCCTTCGATGATGAAATTCGGACGAAACCCCCTACCGCCATGAGCATGACGCCGAGGATGTTTCGGCCGCGTCCGTTGTACGCGGGCAGGCGATCCGACTGCATGAACCAGTCCTTGTAGAAGTAGCGGGGCACCTGAAATACAATCAATGATGACATAATTCGCAAAATTAAGCAAATGTTTAGTGAAATAACCTCGATTTTCTTCCCGTTTTTCGTTTCTGCCCACTTCTTCGTCGTCTCCTCGCTCATTCCGACCGCGTAGAGGTTGTCCCTTTAATATTTGCATAAATTATATGGAAAATTTCCAAGGAAATACGCATTCTGGATTTTTTACATGATGATTAGAGTTACAAACGAGTACTCGTCGAGTTTTGAAAACGAGTACTCGTTTTCCGAGCCATTCGAGTACTCGTTTTCTCGGCGAGTACTCGCGAGCATTTCATTCGAAATGGGCGAGAGCGGGCGGTCGATTTGAAGTGAGAATAATGCGAATGGCGAGTTATGTTTCAAGGATAAAATAAATAATGACTCAGATTTTCTTTTTCGGAACAAATCAGAACCCTTTTCAACAGAATCTCTTTTTAATTTCCCGATGAAACATATCTAGATGTGAAGGTTCAATTTCATTCATCGCCGATCATTCCTCGATCCGCCGACCGCGCGAGTACTCGCGCGAGTACTCGAATGAGATGAACAAATGCTCGTCGAGAACGAGTACTCGTTTTCTTTCTCTAAACGAGTACTCGTTTTCGCGCGATCGTTCGTTTTCGAAGCTCTAATGATGATGGACCATTCCATACTGAAATGGCATTGTGCTTGAGTTAAGAAACATCCACAAACGAGGCTCCACGAATAGCTCACTTCTCGAAAGCGTGCACTAGCAGCGCATCGCCCGTGTTCAGCAGTTTCTCGCGCAACTCGCGATTCTGAGCGAACTTAGTCACGCATGCGTAGAGAAGAATCTCCAGAGCATCAGTACGACGCCAGGACTCGACCTAAAACAAACCAGGTTTTAAAAAAATATTAAACAAGCAATATTGCTGAAGCCCAGAATTCGCTCAACGTCGCCAAGTCGTTCTGGGCTTCTATACTTGTACCTCACCCTATTCTTCGGGACGTTGATCGAGTTGAGCATCGAGCGGGCGGCCGCCTTGCACTGTGACGCGTCGATCACGGCGCTAATGCGCTTCGCGCACTCGCTCCCCGCCAGAGTGTACAACTTGCACGCCTTAAAAAAAGATAAAATTGCTTCCACAACCAAGGCGAGTTTTTTTGTTGCCATGAGACGACCAAGCCTGGTGGTGTACACAGGCTAACCTGTGGCACGCAATAAAATAACAATATATAAGTTGAAATGGAGATACACCTGGTAGTAGTGTTCGACGGACGGATAGTTGAAACCGTCAATGTTCATCGGGCTCTGAAATATTATTTCCATTAGCCAGTCTTGTAGGCGTCAAATTCAAGGAACAGATGATGTAATAACCTTGTAGAGCGTGCTCATGAAGTGCTTTCCGTGGAATAGAACGATGTTAGAGGGCGAGATGGTATACTCGATCATCTCTTGAGGTGGAAGAGAAATCTGGAGTAGATAAATGATAAATATAAATTAAGTAAATTACAAACCATCGCCTGGGGTTGCGGATTCACTTGCATGTAGTAATTCTGCTGCTGAAAATTACTGGTGAAGTTATCATCGTAATTCAGAGTATTTACCTGGGGAACCATTCGCATGTTGACTGTAGCAGCGACCTCGCAGGCTGAATTATGCGGATGAAATAATAACAGTCGAGACCAATAGGTACCTTGTAACTCCACAAATTAGACGGATAAACGGGTAGGCCAGCAGGCTGGCGAAACTGGTCACAATGGCAATATTGGCGCCCAGAAAAGACGTCCAATCGATGAACCTACATGAGATGTAATTGAGGAACAGGCATGACAATAAAAGCCGAGAGAAAAGGCGACGAATTCAGGGAAATTTGAACAAAAACAAGAGAAAACGAAATCCAAAAAATATTCTTGTGATACCGTAACCTTAGACCATTTTTGTCGATTGATCACGTATTGGTTTATTTTCTATTTTTTCGTTCGAAAAATAATTGCGCGTTAAATTTGATTGATTACACGTCTCCTCACATGAAAAATCACCTAATAATGGACACAGAGTAATTAAATGACAATTCTTCATAAGTCCAATACGTTGTCGGTTATCGTTTATCTCCACGCTTGTGAATTTCCGGTCGGATGAGAACATTAGGATGATAACCTACTGGAAGATAAATGTTTTTGAGGGCTGCAGTGTTTTGTCAAGAAGTTCTCAATCCCACAAGTGAAAGAAAACGGGAAAAAATTGGTTCTCGTCCCAACATAGTGTCGAATTTCCACCGTGTTCGTTATTGTTTGTTCAGTCAATCTTTCGGACGTTTTGAATCCGACCCAATCAGTGCAGACATCATTCACCACCGTTCTTCTCTTTTTATGATTTTTCTTCACAACTTTCTCCAACCAAGTTTCAAGTATCTCCAGTACTGAAGAAAAGCATAAATTCCGTTTCATCTCGATTTATCATAAGATGTTCACAACCACTCTATCGTGACGAATCCTCTAATATCGTTACTCCATGCTCCGTATTAGGTGCAGTTTCCTGCTGGATCAAGAGTGTTCTGTAAGCGATGACGAATTTTATCTTCATGGAGCCACCCCTTCTAACATTATCTACTAGCGAGTATTGCGGACTGCTGTTCGCAACAACTCAATTTCTCCAATCAAGATCATTGAATTTGGTCGTAGAAGGTCCTCCCAGCATCAATTTGGTTATCGTAATGTAAGAAAAAGTTTCTTCATCAGTGGAGAAGAAGAAACACTTTGTAAAGTTTCTTCAGCAAAAAGCGGTGAATTAGGCGCAGTTTCCTGCTGGATCAAAATTGAGCCCCGTGTCCCGGGGGAGCAACCCGTCGGCTGCATGGACCCTGACACGGCGACATTCCGCTTAGTCCCCAAGCCCCCCTCCCTTTTCAGGTCGGGAAACCAGGCGCCTTGGAACCGAAGAAGCTAGAGAAATTGACTGGAAGTAGGCAGAGTGTATGCTATTCACGACGGGTAGGAAACCGGCTGGGGAGCGAGAGGGAGAGACAGCAGCGTTGTAATGAGTCACCTTCCACCTAACGGCGATAAGATCTCTTGCGAGCGCTCTCGCTTTTCTCTCGTCCCCTCCCTCCATAAGTCGAATGTTTTAGAGCCCGAGCCCGTTCAAAACTGTAAGATCAATGAGATATAGAAACTGTAAGATTGCACTGAAAATTGTAGTACAATCCTTTCTGGATGAACTTAAATTCTTCACACCGGAATGCAGACATACTCAATCTAATAAAAAACGCTTTCTTTATTATCCCGCTCTTTCGAGGGGATTCCAAAAAATGAGTATCACTCATAGTTTGATCCTCTGCACGGAAATCTTTAGTAAAAGGCGAAAGATTTTCTCGAGCAAATGCAGAGGATCCAGAGTTAGTGAGACGAGAGAAAGAGAGACTTCATAGAGAGAGCGCGTGCTAGTCACGACGGGTTAGAAACAGGCGAGGGAGGCTGGGGGAGGGAGCCTTTTCTCGCGCGCTCCTTCTCTCTTGTAATTTCTCACTAAACCGATTTAGAATCTGCGATTAGCATCACTTATTATTGAATTTCTTCTTCCAGTGGTTCCTTGTGCACTTTTTGTCACGCATTTTAGTCAAATAATGACCCAGAAACGATCCCTCCTTCTGTCTTCTTCTGTATTGAACAAACAACGATTGGCATGATCAACATTGTATTCCTTGCATGTAGTGAGGCGAAAAAAATCGATATTCAATTGTATACGGTATAATGCTTGGGGAGGATGATTGAAAACTGATTAGATCACGGAATAAAACAACTAATAATTGAGGGTTACGGTACTTCTGATGATCAATGAGCCTAGGAAGCATACGGTAGCATACGGTAAAGTGAAGTATTGATTGGGTGACGGGGTAGGAGGAAGGTTTACAATGACCAAAGGGAGCGACATAAGAGCAGAATGGAGCACATTAATGGTAGTATTTTACGTATTGACAGCAAATTCCCGATGATAAATAGTGTATTGGATTTGAGAGAAAGTTTACAACTCGAAGGAGGGACAAACCATAAATATACACATACGAAACACACTCATTTAATATCGGCCATCAATAAATATTAGAATATTAGCGAAATCATCAGTGGAAAACAGCAAAAAAAAGCGCAGAAAGAGATCAAAGATTAGGTTAAACGGTTCAGTGGTAGGGTATTCAAGCGGGGTGTACGGTAATCGATCGAAGAGACAATCGAGTGAAACCGGGAAGCTTTGCTGCCTTGCTCAACCTTGGATTGAAGCAAGCAGATAAAACGGTTATCAGAGACAATACGGTATCACGAAAGGAGACTGATACTGTGGTTAGCGAGGAGGGCGGAGCGGGAATGAGGATCGGAACGGGAAAACATTTTTGACAGGTACAACCGTAACAAGTGAGAGCGAGAGCACATAGTGAGATAACGATGCAACAGGGGAAGATACGAGGTGAACAATCAATCGATACAACAAAACGAGGAGAGGGGTACGGTACCTAGGAAAGTGGGCGGAGTCTACAGTACTCCGGCGTAGTCACGCTCCACGGCTACCGTACTCTGGAGGAGTTCCTCGCGTAGTCGCCAGAGCGCCCGGACCACGTCCTCCTCCTTCACTGGCTGGCCATTGCGTGTTTCCTGAAGTGGAGATAATCAATTTTTATTGTCAAGGTAAGTTTCAGTTTCAACACTTTCATAAGAGCCTACTCGCTTCGGAATACCTTGATAGATACTCCAAACCCTGACAATAGACCTCTACGAGTGTTCAATGCCAAAAATCTACCGTACCCCGAGCCATTTTCAGATTAATCTATATATAAAGGATCCCACTATCAAGTCAGTTTGCAATCAATCAATCAATCAATCAAGCTACCGTACCCTCAGCCAATTGGCCGGCAGTCGTCCGGGATTGGTGGGCGTGTTCCGCGGGTGGGCGCGCAGTGATCGATCGTACTGGGAGACGGACCGCTGGCGCGCGTTCGACAGCGACTCGATGTATCTGAAATAAAGAGAATTGTTAATTGAGCTAGAGAGAATCCCTGGGGCTTTGAGCAAATGGTGGGACACCAATCCGACAGGTTTGATGTGTGTTGGAGATCTAGTAGTATTTTTTTTATTTTATGTACCTCTCATTATGGTAAAGGACCACGTATTGGGATTGGTGTAAATGCTTGAGGCTTTGAGCAACTGGTGGGACACCAATGCGATAGGTGTGATGTACTTGATAAAGAAGGCGGACACACATTGAGAACAGCGGTTGCGCCTGTCTAAGAGCTATTGGTGAAACACTAAAGCAATAAAATCAATGTATGTAAAGAAATGTGAAGAAAAGTATTGAAATTGGAAGATGCGTTAGGGCTTTAAGCAAATGGTGGGACACTAATGCGAGGGGTTTGATGAAATCGAACAAGAAGGCTCGTACAGATTGAAATTGGGGGTTTCAATCTGACTGTGTTATTGACGAAACAATAAGCATCTCGTACAAAAATAGACGGAACGAGATGATCAATGAAAAGAGAAAATGTTTTTTTTTGTTCTATTAGCAGTCACAAAGTGCACAAGATTGAAAATAACTACTCGGTCCCATATTGAGCTACAGTTGTATCCTCAAGGCGCCAGGCCCGAAATCGAACTAATTCCACTCGACCATCGTAATCTACCGTATCCCCCTCACACGTAGGTCTCCCAACTACCGTAATCCTCACCTCAGGTAGGTCTCCGAGTGCAGGACTCTCCTCGTGTGGACGCTGCTCGGCGGTGGGATGAACACCGGCTCAGCGGCGTTTCGGTTCAGCGTGATTACGGTACGCGCGTCAGCCATCGGGCCGGGAGCCGACATCTGAGATTATCGATTGATTGACTGATTTTAGTTAGCACACCGGCGAGGTAGCTGAATGATTTGTTTGTAAACGAACTTCTTGACACTATCACTATTGCTCCATCTTCATCTAGGATATCCAACACATGGAACAGAGAAAAAACTTCACCAAATCATTGTTTAGATAATTTTTTTATACAGGAGCACCCATCAAAGCCCTCTATCTCTCTGTTACCTAACCACATTGCGGTGCACCGAATCACCTTCATTCCAAATGCCCATTTCCTACTGTACCCCACCTCTACCGTACTCATAGCCCCTCCTATTGTACCCGATCTACAACCATACCTGGTGCTGCATGGTGCCACGATAGTGCCTCATACCGTACCCTCCCCATTACCGTGCTCACTTATACCGTACCCATAGCCACACTACCGTACCCACTATACTACCGTACCTGGTGCTGCATGGTGCCACGATAGTGCCTCATACCGTACCCTCCCCATTATCGTGCTCACTTCTACCGTACCCATAGCCCCACTACCGTACCCACATCCTAACTACCATACCTGGTGCTGCATGGCTCCGGGATGGTGCTGCTGCTGCTGCATGCCCGGGTGGTGCTGCTGCGGGTGCTGTCCCTGCTGCGGGTGGCCGGGGTGGTGGGCGCCCGGATGCGGTGTCTCTGCAATTTAATTCATGTATTTTATTCATTTTGTTTTTTTAGCTTCCAATTCCTCATACAGTGCTCCTCAAAAAACCTTCATGATTCATGCCCCACTTAAAACTGAAAATCAGCCTGGTTCGCACTCAGCTGATTAGATCGCGATTTTCATTAGAAAATAATCAATACTTCCCGAATAGCGTATCCCACTAACAATAAGTAATTCAAAAAAGTCAATAATCAATAAAGACTCACGCTGCATGGGGCCACCGTAGCCGTGCGGCGTGCCGTGCATCGGGCCGGCCGGCGACTGCTGCAATCGATTAAATAATTATTGATTGCATTCCTTATCCCTAGCTACCGTTTACCAAGGTACTGTACCCCCACTCAACAACTTTTCCTATCATGCATCACGCACAGTACATATATATTTCATTTCTTAGGCAGAGACGTAGAATTTCACAACTCTCCTTCCCCTTCCGTGACATTCATGTCAATGCTGTAATTCAAGATTACCCGATACGCCACTACGCGATTTTGGTTAGCAACAGTAACTATTTCACACGAATAATATTACTACATCCCCAATTCCTTCATCTGTTCAGAACGCAATCAATATTAACCAAACCATTGTACATCGCGTTTCTTCTCATTAACCTACCCCGCCCGTGACTTTCATGCCCCACTATTAGCACAAGTCCGTCCGATTCATTCGCTACTGATCGGGTAGAGTCTTTTTTTTCAACAACAATACTCTCTCTCTCTCTCTCTCTATCGTATGTCCTCTTCTCACTAACATATAATCAATATAATATATTCCACCAGTGACATTCATGCCTCAACATTAACTCAAGGTCGCGCTTTCACAACGCTTTCACAATATTAGCTACCGCATCCCCTCCCATCCCTGACCAACCATCCTACCGTACCCCTCTTCTACCGTACTCACATGGTATCTCGGGTCCACTCCTCCATTCATCATCCTCACGGGCGTGCCGTGCTGCGGGCCGTGCTCTCCCGGATGCCCCGGGTGGCCCCCGGGTGGACCTCCATGGTGCCCTCCGTGCCCATTCATCATTGGCTGCTGCTGCATGTGATGGGGAGGCGCAGCGATAGCGCCCGAGGGGTGCATGCCTGGAAGATACTTATTATTTTAAATGCGAGCCATCCCGGATGAATCAACTACTGATGAGCGACTCGCTACTTCTAATACTCTTGTAACATCAACGCGCATTGTTGAAAAAAGGTTGTGATAGCAGGAAATTAACATTCTGCGCAGAGTAGTCTGGAATGGGATAGGATGGTACTTGTTTGGCGAAGAATCATTAGAAACAAGTGCGTCACTAGGCTTATGTATATTTTGCAAAACATCAAGGCGCGTTGTCTCAATGTAAGATTGCAAGATAGCGTTCTATTGCAATTTTATTGTCCAGCCAAGAACACGAAAATCAGAAATTTTGCTGGCTAATCGTTCTTCAAACATGGCTGCAACATGAATGGGCACTGTTGACTCACGATTACAGAATTTGTTTTCTTACAAATAGAAGACAACTTGATATCAAAACTCCCTGGTTCAACATAAAATATAGATTTCGCGAAAGTCAAATGTAGAAGATGCATGATTCACTACATAATTGTTTTTCTATATTCCTCATTCCCATCAAAATACTAACACGGCTGAGCTGTTCTAAACTCGTTACATTTCCCTCTATTTTTCCACTGGTGATGGTACGCTTTGTAATTCTGATATTAAAACCGAGCTTATCGGAATTTTGTTCTAGGGAAATTTGATTTCGGAACAACAATGTCAAAATTCATATCAAAAAACCAATCATCCAGAACTATGGTAATGAAATTGACGGGATGGAACAATGGATGCAAAATCGACGAGTCGGATAATTGGTCTGAGATCCATTTGCATAGAACAATTATGTGAAAACCTACGTTTCGGAACCGCCGTTTCGGAACCGGTATTTGAGGATAAACTATAAGGAAGAGAAACATCATAGCTTTGCTAACTTGAGTCAGAGACATTGCAGAATTCAGTATTGACTGATCCTGAGCAGCACCAAACTTTAAACATACATGCAGACGCATTTCATTGGCCCCACTATCTCCCAAATACCGGTTTCGCTCAAATCTTCTTCAAGAAATTTAGTTCCCAAACATTTCGGTTACGAAACGGCGGTTCCGAAACGTCGGTTCCGAAACGTAGGTTTTGACATACTAGTTCTATGGTAATTGGAGCTCAGACCAATTGTCCGACTCGGCGAATTTGCATTCATTGTTCCCTCCCAATTGTTCCGATCTATGATTTCCCTGAGCTCAAGTTCCATTACCATAATTACGAACGACTGATTCTCGGAATAGGATTCTCATCAAATGAGTTCTATTGTTCGAATTACAAACCGTACCATCACCTTTCCACTACTTCCCCAATAAACCCACTCCTCGATTCCCTCGTGCCCCTACCGTATACCTGGCTGTCCTCCGTGCGCGCCTCCGGCCAGCAGCGCGCCGGGCGGCGCCTGCGACGGGTGCATGCCAAACGGGAACTGCACCAGCTGGCCGCCTGCAAGGGGAGAACTACGGTAATTCACAAATTCTCAGATTGGACCAATTTTTCAGGGCACATTTCAGTTTCCACACCTTCACAAGTATGCAATCGCTTCGGGGATCATTGATAGTTCTTTCGCAACTACTTCTCAAAGATTCACAATCTGCCTTCCTAATAGGGCGGCGTCTAAAAGGGGGCGGGGCTTCGGGTTCCGAATTTCGAAATGATTTTAAAAATGACTGACCTCCCTGGCTGCCGTTGGCGCCGTTCTCCGTAGCCACGAACTTGAAGTAGTTCCTGCAGTGGAAACTGTTTGATCACTGATGGCTAATCAGTGGACTGGATTGAGGAATTGCCATTTTGAAGTAGTGAATGGAGCCTAACACCCTCAATAGTGTCCCTCTCTAAATGTAGAAAAATGGGCTTCACGGATTCCAGTAGCACAGTATCATTCAGTGGACTGGATTTTAAAGCTCGATTTTTCGAAATAATAGGAGTGTTTCCGTTTCAGCATTTTCACAAAGTACGAGTTCGACGGAAAACTTGATTTTCGGGTAGGCTGTATTACAAGTAAAAAAAAACTCATATGAAGTTCCACATTTGCTATTATGGACTGCTCATCCCGAACTAACGTACCTGCTCCTCCCATTCGAAGCCACGCCTAGCACCCTGTTCCTTTTCTTTTCTACCGTACCCCAATCCCCTCCTACCGTACCCCAATCCCTCCTACCGTATCCCTCTACCGTACCTGCTCCTTCCATTCGGGGCCATGCTCTTGAAGCTGTTCGTCACGTGTTTCTCGCGGATGTGACGGTGCAGTCGGGGCAGGGACGGGAACGGCTTGCCCTGCGAGTTATTGATTAATATTAAATTATTTCTTTGAAGGCATATGGGCAGTATCATTGAAGAAGTGCATAACCCTAGTATTCATAAGGATACCGTGCTACTGGAAAATAGCTGGACCAATATTGATCAATGGGCTTGTTAGCAATTCATATTCTACTGAGAATACAGTAATCGCTAATCTCTCGTATCCTTATAAAGTCAGTAACCGATAATCTACCGTACCTCCTTCCTGTTCCTCAGGCACGTCAGCCACATGCACACGTACTGGTTCTCGCTGTCCACTGCAAATTGGGAATATTATTAATAGATCGCAACTGCGTTCGGACAATTGTAGCCGTAAATACAAATGGGAATACATAGATTCGCTGAAACGGGAACTATCCTACTGTTCATGCTCCGTCCCGAGAAAATAGTATCATTAGTGATGATTGAAGCCTTACAGTTCATTGTAATCGCCAAGACAAGCGGGAAAAAATAGTTTGCCCGAAACGGCAACTACGCCAGTTCATGTTCCGACCAGAGGAATATAATTATTAGTGACCCCAGAAGTCGTACGGATTATTATAACCGCAAAGACAAGTGGGCATGCATAGATTGCCTGAAACGGCAATTGCGCCAGTTCATGTTCCGTCCCGAGAAATAGTATTACTTGTGAGCCTAGATCGCAAGAAGATAATTGTAACCGCAAAGACATGTGAGAATACAAAGGACACTAGTGACAGCAACTGTCCTAGTGCATGCTCCTTACCGATGATTTTTTATCAATGCTACCCTGCCGATTCACGCTTCGTGCTTTTTACCTATTCTATCAATGCCCTAGTTGTTAATCCCTTGTTCTTGCCACTTTTTACGACCTATACGCTACAGTAGCACCTTTCTCCCCATTTCGTCCGTCCCAAACCCGCCCCACCCCCGTTTCACTCACCTATAATCTGACTCGTGTGGTACAGTATCACATGCTCTGCCAGTCCCTCGGCACAGTCGAATTGGAAGTCGCAATTGCTCCACTTGCACACGTATACGCGCACGTGCCCGGGAGCCATGGCCGTGCCCTGGAAGGAGGAAAGTCAGTTGATGATCGGGTTCTACCGTACTCCTCCTTACCGAAATAGCATCTTTGAAAATTGCTCATTAAACATCTCACTTACCACTCCCCTACAACAGCTTTATCAAATTCTTAACCATATAAAATCAGTCCTCAATACCTCTCTAGCTACTAACACAATAAAGCCAGTCCTCGATATCTATCTACCGTACCCTACCGTACCTGCACGGTCTTCCCTGCTGCCAGATTGGCGGCGTCCTGCTTCGCTCGCTCGGCGGCAATGTACTCGGCGCGCACCTCGTACTGCTTCTTCTGCTCCTCGGTGAGCTTCTTCCACTGGAAAATCGATAATTACGGTAAGGGATAATCGATAAATCAATATTTAATGTTACAGTAACCTCGAGTTAACGTTTGTATTGTTTCTAGAGGGAGACCCCTGTCAGTTATCTCCGAGTTTACCGGCACAAGCAATTGATAGGCTGGTGGAACGCGAACATTCCCTGTGATATTTTTCTACACATAGTCGTTGAAATTCATCTTTGACTTAAATCAGTGCGACTGCTAGTTAGCCGGCGGTTGGAGCACTAACCAGAATTCTCCTTTTTTTAGCATCGCAAAACCCTCCAGTGCTATTTACTATTTATTTAGTGCTATTTATCTTCTCTTTTTTTGTGATTAGAGTCCTTAGGATGGATTGATCAATGAACCTCCGACTGTAGGCGGTTGTAACGATCCCGAAACACAAATACTCCGTCAGTCAAATTAGAATCTGCGCAATTCACCCTCCATTCCAATTTGAACTTTACACCACTCACCTCCACTCCGACGATCTTCGAAACCTCTCCGAAGCCGGCGTCCGGGTTCTCCGCCATGATCCGCTTCCTGCAGCGATTATCGATTAGGATTACGATAGGAATGTTGTCGTTATGTGGCTCTTTTGGCATACAAACATTCTACAGTTATTACTGCTACAAAATTTTTCTCAATTATGAGCACAAGTCGAAGCACGAATCGTCCAAGGTTGCCCCAACTATTTCATCTTTCACAAAATTTGGGCATTGCTGTGACAATGAGTGAAACTACCGTAATCCGCTAGTCCAACCGTCGCGGTACCCGAAAACTGATCGATATTCGCCCTACCGTAATCTAACCGTACCTGATCTCCGCTGAGAAGAGAATGTAGCCAGACTTGCTCTTCGCGTTCAGCTTCGGCTGATGCGACAGCCACTGCACGAGCTCCTGCAACGAAGACAACGATGGATTACGGTTGGAGAGTGCGGTAATGATGTATTGATTAATCCCCGATAGAGTTTTTTTTTCCAACAATTCACGAGACGAGCGAACTGGTTCAAACTGGCGTTCTATGTGCAGCTCATGAAACGTCAATGACCAATGTTCGCAACTTGCAGTAAATCTCATGACACAATCTCTCTCATTTTATCTCATTTTTTAAAAATATCCTAACTGTACCAATAACAACAACCCCACCTCCTAATACTTCGACCTACTATCCTATCACAACACTACCTTTTCAAACAGTAACAATGACAACAACAAAAACAACAACAAACCTTGGCCTCTGTCGAATCTGTCGGATCGACCTCCTGGGCCGCGACCGCAGCCGCACTCTCGTCCATCTCCAGGTCCTCGATCGCCGCCTTCATCAGCACGGGAGAGGGCTCCTGAGGAGGGATTATTCATTGATTTATTAAATTTCTACATTATTAAGCATCCCTATCGACTAAATGGAACAAATTCGAATGCCCTGTGAATTTATGAATTTGTCTTCCCGCCGCTTTCGGGCAACACATGGTGATGGAAGTCACTTGGGTCATTGAAAAAGCAATTTCTTTCCAACTTCTATGTCAAACTTCCAATAGAAACTCATAATGTGATTTCCATTCATCTTCTCTCCATTCTCTACCCATGATTTTGTATTTGTTGTCCCTCCCGCCACTATCGGCAATACTTATCTCTCCCTTTCTTCTCTACCCATAAGTTTTGTCAGGATCACTCTCCCGCCACTTTCTAGCAACACCTGGTCATGAAAGACAGAGTGGTGATACAAAAAGCAATCCATCGTACACATATCCCTTTTACCCCCCCCCCCCCCCCCCCCAGCACCTATTCAAACCAAAGCCTTTACAACTCGTCGTTTCTTGTCAAAACTATTCCCGTGACATTCAGGCTGCACCTGGGCATGAAAGGGGCTGCTGTCATTGGGAAAGTAATGAAGTCGTGATTGGTTCTCCAAGCAAACAAATACCATCCCTTCGCTTATTCAAACCCTTCGTTTTCACATCTCCACCTCCCCCCCCCCTCTTCCACCCAGATTCGCTCGTTATTTATGTCCCCACTCCACTCGCAAATTCTGATCGATCTTTTGAACCCTTTAGTTTCTGGCTACGCCTTGCTTTGATCATAGCTGTTTTGCCCTCATCTTCGATAGTTACGTGGTTCATGGCTAAAACATTAACACCTAACCTACCGTACCTCTTCCTAAAAAATCAATCCTCGATTCCCCACCCGCCTACCGTACCTTGTCCATGGGTGGGAGCGGCTGGCGGAAGACGAACAGCTCCTCCTCGACGACCGCACGCGAGAGGGTGTAGTGCTGCAAATACTTACGCTATTTAGCGTCCATTCGGAATTGGGAAATAATAACGGAACATTAAAATAAATCACGATTTCTACTTCGGAATTCAGCTATATTGGCGGAACGAATAATACACGCTTTTAATACATAATTTGTCATCTCTGACTCAATAAACCAATCGATTCGCGGTTTCGCTGTTCATTCATCCCTACTCCTCAACTATCGCTCCCTTTGTATTCGCTATGCATTGTCCGTTGACAGATGTTAAATCACGGACAAAAAAGAGGGGGGGGGGAGGCATTCTTGAAAACCCCCCTCTATTCGCCTAGCACGCTATCCTCTGACTACAAATCCAGCGCTATGAAGTCCTACAATACTCCCTTCCCCCTTCCCTTTCGCTCAATCAATCAACCGAGTTAATGACACTATGTGAGGGAATGCTAAGCGACATCGATCGATAACGAGTCAATAAAAATGAACGATTATTTGTTTCTGCCACTATGAAGAGTCCATTGCCACCGTTGTACCCTATGGATGTGCCCGCTCAAGACTACGAACTCGCACACTTAAATTATCTCTCTCGAACCCTCACGTTTCGGGCTTCGTCTAGCATTTCTATCAGCCACATTCCCGAAGGAATCGTTGTAAGTCACTCATTCGGCTTATAAAACAATGAATAATGCGGGATGTTCAGAAGTTGCAATATAAGGAATCATTACACGAATATCAATTCCAACTGTGACTCACTTCCTCTTTCTAAACTAGTCCCGATCCACTACACCATTTCCCTTCATCTACCTCCCTTCCAAAATGTACGTTGTTCTGTCTACACCACCCAAATCATCAACGCCACTCGTAAATCAATCACCCCATAGAGGCGTACAAAGACACGGGGCAATCGCGCTGCTTTCTCGCTCTTGGCAAGGGTTGCAGGATCGGTATCGGCACTTCCGAACCTCTCCTCTATCTCTCATCTCTAACCATCTGGCGTGAAATGTGGAGTCAGGAATGCCCGATACCGAACACGCAACCCTCCTATTCGCAATTCAGGCCCTATCCATCCTTATCAACAGCTGATATCTTATCATCCAGCGCGATCATCAATCAGCTCACCTATACCCGGCAGGCCTTGCAACCGCGACGCGATGCCGCAGCGTGCTAATCGTACTATCACTCTCAGTCCAACAATTGTTCCATCAAAATCGATCTCTGACTCACTGAATCAGCAGAAATCGATCGATGCTAACCACTCATCACCCTAGCTCTTCTACATCGTTACAATCGCTACTATACAACCCCAATCAAATCAACATTCATCATCATTCCCATCACTCTACGCAGACGCCTCGCAGTCGCGTGTCGCGTCGCGTCTACGCGCGCGCGCTCACACCAGGAGCTCTACGCTCCTGCTCGCTGCGCCTGCTCCGCTACCTGCCCTCTAGAGGGGGGATCCCCCTCTAGCCTGCAGAGAGAGAGCGAGCGCGGGAGCGCTCTCGCTCCTTCGCTCTAGGGCGGCGAGGAGCGAGATAGCGGGCGCAGGCAGGGGGGGGGGGGTGCACACAACAACACCACATCTCGCACGCACGCGCACTGTGGAGGGAGGAGGGCAGCGCAGTGCTGGGACAAGCAAGGAGGGGTGGAAGGGAAGAAGGGGAGAAGGGGGGTACCCCCCTTCTCCCTTCTTTTCCCCCTTCCACTCTTCTCTCGTCGCTCTGACCGTCGCGCGCTCTCTCCTTCCTGCGTGCTCTCTCCCCGCCTCTCTGCTCATCTCGCCTGGCCGCTGTGTGTAATCCTCCCTCTTGGCCGGAGTGGCGCGGCCTTCCCCCCGCTCGATCGATAGGAGAGAGTGGCACTCGCGTCTCTCTCTACTCTTTCGAGGCGGCGGGAGGAGGGCCGGCCGGCCCTCCGCCCGGCCTAGAGAGAGACAGATGGGATAGAGGGAGGCGGAGGGGGTACCCCCTCCTCCTGTTACCGTATCCCCCCTCTGGGGTATCCCTTCAGGACCAGCAGCCCCTGGTATCGATCGATAATCAATGGGTGGAGTTAACCCGGGATGAAAAGAAGTGGACGAGTTTAATGGGCAGCCAATGCTGCCTGGGAAATGAGAGGGATGTGAAGGAAGGGGGGGGGGGGGACGGAGACTCGATGCTGAATATCAAATGCCCTCCTTCCTTCTCCTTTTTCCTCGGCATGACTGGATAGGGGGAATGATGATGATCTCATTGGGGAGAGAAGCACTCTGACTCTCTTCTTTTACCATGATCTCTGGCTGGTAAGATTAACTGCTCCATTTCCCACCAGGGGGAAATAAGGGGGCATGACAAAAGCGCAAACGACAAAAGCGCAATAAGTTGCGCAAATCGTCATAACTAGCGTTACGATTGTCTATCAGATCGGCTAAATACCTTATTAGAATCCCAATTCCATGGGGAATCGAATGGACTTGGTCACGGGTCACAAAATCGCCTGGGAAAGATTTGTGAACAAATTTCAAAATCAAGATAAAAACCTGAAACCATCTGGAATCGATAGCTAACTGATAGAGCATCTTGCGGAAAAAAGTTCTGCCCTCTATTATTATCTGGAGAGGAGCAGTTTGAATTAGCGCTTTTGTCGTTGCGGTTTTGTCATGCCCCCGGAAATAATACACATGCCATCGACTCCTTATGATCTTTGATCTTTGATCTCTCGGCCCTCCAGCCCAGTAATCGCAGTCAAGGTCTCTTACTCCGTAGCAAACAGGATCAGCAGTCACTGCTCCCTTTTCACCGAGGAATGGTTTCTGCCTCTCCCCATTCCCCATTATTTTTCGCCCTCTCTAATCTACCAGATAGTATTTCACAATTCGAGAGGCACCACTACTCCCCCCGTCCAAAACTGTTTTCCTGCTCTTGTATACAACAGGGTTTCTTTCCCTGCCATAGGAAATGGAGGAAAAGGAACAATCGTCTCTCCAATCGACACGCTCTCTCGCCTGTCAGACAGAGCGAGAGAGCATGCAAAAATGAGAGACGCAGAGAATAATGGAGCAAGAACAAGAGGGAATGGGCGCCAATGTGCCTATGAAATGGTAACGATCGCTCGAACCTTCCATCCATCCATCCATTCCTTTTTCTTCTCCCTCATTCACTATCCATCCCCTCCATTGAGAGACATTGAACCATTGAACATGGTCACTAAAAGAGCTATCGACTGTATAGCATCAACGTATCGATTGACAATGCTTTGACTTTCAAGGTGAATAATATTATAATCTCAAAAAAGATTCTCGCAGGATTGTCTCGACAATACTCTCCGACCCTTGATCATCCCTTGAAGCACAAGTACTGGTTTGACAGATTCGAGCAAAATTGCCATAGCGCTCAAACGCTGTCTTTTCATTGTACAAAATTGTATTAAGCGCAAACGTTGCATGGATTGCAGTACCACTTACCTCTGTCCAGTTATCCACCCAACAAAACGCGAATCTCGCTGGCAATTCGTGATGTTTCTCTCAAATCGAAGATCAAACACTATCCAAGAGTGCAATCATTGTAGCATGTAGATCCCGAGTAGCACAAATCTAGCTAGTTTTTAAAACAACCAATATTTCATAATTTTACCCCCGTCGCCACGGTTGTTTCATATTTTATATTTTCTTTTATCTCCGTCGTCACACCAACCACAGGACCGATCTGCGCCAACATTATGCATCCCTCGCGCAGCCCCACTCTCACTTGTTTATTAGCATATTTTCCCCTCAGCTAACCCTTAACCATCAACAATTCGCGGCAGCCCCACCACCTGTATTCCTCGCGCAACCCCAAACTCTCAAGACAATTCAGATTTTCTTCCCATTCTGCCTCGCATCGCTACAATTCCTAATCCCAACCATAACTACTCCCGTCGCAACCTAACTCTAGCTTGCTAATTCGTATTTTACATGTATCTTGCCCCATTGGCATCACTACCACGCGGACGCCCATGAATCTATATCCCCTTCCCGCTGGTCGATTTGTTTTCTTTTTCAATGACTATATTCGTTCGTTATCGACACCTCGCGACACCTCACCAATCTGTACCCCTGTCGCAGCCCCAAACTCGCATGACAATTCGATTTTTTTGCACAAGCTAACCCTATCATATCACCGTCTCCCGGAACCAAGGGCATCTCTACTCCCCTAACAATCTTCTCGCTAGTTGATTCTATTTTATGCACAGTCCAGCCCAACACACAGAACCTCAGCCATGTGTATCCCTGTCGCAGCCCCATTCTCGCTAGTCAATTCAGATTATCTTTCTGCCGCCAATCTAAGCTGACACCTCTACACTGTCCTATCCAATATTGCAAATTAATCCGTTCCTTAACACCAAAAAGAATCTTCCATCGCTGAAACAAGGAACTCCAACCATCTGTATCCCCCGCGCTGCCCCACTCTACCTAGTCAATTCAGAATTTCTTTCTAACGCCAATAGAAGCTCAGGTAACTACATCTATCTCAATCATACCCCAAACTCACTAGCTAACTTTTTTTACCGAACAAAAGCAGTCTTTATCGCCAAAAAAACAGAACCAAACCATCTCTATCCTTTGCGAAACCCCAATCTTCCTAGTCATCCCTGCCAATCTCCATAATGCGCCACCCCCACTCCATTCCTTCCTGGAGGCGGCACGGAAAAGGGGAGCGAGCGAGGCAGAAAGATAGATTCAATTATTCTCGCATCCTTTCTCTTCCTTTTACATGTTAACGATCCTGCCTACATTAAGAACTCTTCCCATCCATCCTCCCTATCCCGCAGCTGCTCCTGCAACCCCACCACTGCATCATGCACTCTTCTCCAACCCTCTCCAGCCCACCCCTTCTCGCCCTACCTACCGCATCCGTCTCCTTCTCCCCCAGCCACACCGTGCTAGAGCCGCCCTATCACCCACCGTATCCTCCCTCTGCTCTCTATCTCTGCTGCCTCTCTCTCTCCCTCCGTCTCCCTCTCGCGACTTGGCAACTTCACACGAGGGGGAGGTTGCGACTATTCGCTTTTCTCTCACTGTCTGCACCCTCTCGACTCGCCGTTATCTCTCACCTCCCTCTCGTCGTCTGCTCTCTCCTCGTCGCCCACGCTCTCTCTTCCTTTCCATCTCTCGCTCGCTCTCTCTGCACTTCGCCCACCTTCTCGCCTCCCTCTCCCTCTCCCTGCATCCCTAACCGACACGCTAGCGCGCGCTACCGTACCCGTCAGTCTAGCGTCAGTCGTTTCCTGCAGTTTCACGACGTGTAACTGCAGCGAAATGAATTCAGTTTTACCAGAAGGATTGATGTTCCATCTATTTTGTATATCTGCAAGCGCCTACACTTCCGTAATGGAAAGATCACAGTAGTTATGGACCACTCTAACGATCGCGTTCCACCCGCAGAACTGAAGCTACAGCTGGACTATTAACTTTCAATGGCATTTAGAAATTCAATAGTGTCTTGGTTTAATGTTGATCTACAACTATCAATCCAGCCCGTTACAATTTCTAGAGAACCAATATAATGTTGCATCATGGCGGTCGTTCGCAACCCGCAGCTCTATCGCTTCAACTGTACCACTGCTGTTTAACGTCAATTGAAATTCAATGCGAGTCGATTCTGTTTCGGAAAATCTAGCGTAGAACTGGAAACAACCAGCCTACAGCTAACTTCGCACCCATTTTTTTCTATCCGCCTCATTCATAGTGGAAACTAGTGGATGCAAGCCCACCAGTGATTGCAGCCCGCTGCATTAGTGCGGTTGAAATCACCCCCAGCGCAGCCCGCGAGAATGGTGCTGCGACTTTACTACAACTAGATCAATGTCGCAACTCAAATGATATGTCTATTGTGCATTAGCAAAAATACAATTAGTCAGCACAATCACAGCGCCGCGTGCCGTCTGTTGTTTTCCCTCAAATAAAAACAATCCTCGCTACCTTCACACCGTGCGCCTACCGTACCTTGAGTTTCAAGCACGTCTGCGCCATACTACAGTATTTTCTCTCCCCTCCCCCTGATCATTCACCATAATAAAGTCAGTCCTCGATACCACTCTACCGAAACCAGAATAGACTACCGTACCTTGAGTTTCATGCACTTCTGAGCTGTGGCGACGCTCATCGGCGGCACGCCCCTCTCCTGCGTGGGGGGCGTCACGAACAGGGAGCAGTCAGAGGCGGGCGGAGGTGTGGAGGTGGAGGCTGAAGGGAGGGTTATGGTAGGGAAATTGATTAGGATTGGTATATTGGAAGAAATTCAAACCAAACATTGATATCCCTCGGAAACCTCAGTATTTGAGCCAATCACGAAACCGGCGCTCACCGGGGGAGCTTCGTACTACCTTTTTGCATCATATCACCATGTATGTAGGAAAATTGAGCCAATTATCACAGTCTAAACGCTCTAGGATTGTGAAAGGAGTGATGTGGGAGGATTTTCGGCTATGGCATCGAATCGTGAACTGATCGAGGAGTGAGGCGCCCGGACAGCGGGAGGGAGGATATTTCGTTTCGTAATGGCCGGAAGAGCGTAATCGGCTTCACAATAGACCGTAAACTATATCAACACCAGGTGAAACAGGGAAACGAATTGTGATATTACCGATACTACCTATATTCTTTTTCACCTGGCGGATAAATAATTGAATTGAATTGAATTGAATTGATAGATATATAGAAAATACTAAAATTTAAATTGAAACCCATCTCTTTATCACCGGTCCCCAACCTACCCCAACCCAACTATGGCAAAACTTGTTCCCACCGGGCACCTCGACCCAATTATCAAACCATCTGGATCGGCTGCGCTTTCTTCAGTATCTCTGCAGATTTATCATTTGCTGTATCCCTCGGGGGGCCGTATTCTTATCATCTACTACCGTACCCGTCCCAATACTCGTCGCCTCATCCATGTGGCCCATGATACCGCAGTCTACGCAAACTACCATACTCCAACCTTCTCACAATGACCAATATCGTTCGGCTACCGTACCCCTATCACCCTATCTACCGTACCCGTTCCATTACCCGTACTTTACACTGCTACAAAATCAATATCATTCAACTACCGTACCCATTCCATTACTCGTCGTCGCCTCATCCAGGTGTCCCATTATCCTGCTCTCGCACACGAACACGTCGCACTCCGGCACCTCGGTCGGCCGCTCTGCAAGGAGAATGAAATCAGTTGGTGATCGAGAACTACCGTACTCAGACTAACTAATATCTTATAAAAATGTATGAACAATTGGGGTTTTTTTTATACAAGATCACACTGAGCAATTGCTTTTGAAACATTTCTCTTAGATTTTATTGCGAGGGGAAACCCAAAACCACTAAATGATTAAACATAAGTCAAAAAGCTTGAGCAGCAGCATGTGTTTTTCCTCATTTTCTATCGTCGATAGCACCTTATTTCCTATCGTACCTTTAAAGAACTGCTCACCGTACACCTACTCTGCCCTAATGTTTGCCCTATTGTCCCCTTTATCCCTTCCCTAAACTTACAGTAATCCTAGCTTTCAAGAACTAGAAATACAATTGACCTGACCCGCCATTTATCTGTTTCACCAACCTTTCAAGAACTGCTTCAACGGCATCACCGTGCACCTCGCCTGCACCTCCTCCAGTCGATGCGTCTGGTCGGATTGCACGACGGCGAACACCTCGTTCCTGTTATATTTAATATTAATATTACAATTAATATTGCTAATTTTGCATCTCAAAATTCAATCACGATACTTATAGTTATTATTCCTAGAAGTGATTGATGGCTCACGATTGCAATGACGTTTTGGTTTTGTTTTTTTTAAAAGCAATCGTTGCGAGTATTACGATTGATCCATCCCTTCTGTCTACTACTAACTGTGAAACCGAAGCTCAACATGCCCAACTTTTCGCTAAAACACACTAGGCGGGGATCATTTACCGCTTTGTTTTGACTGGTCAAAACAACAATAACAACAACAATCCCAACTCACTTGAGGAACATGTGGCTGAGGTCGTGGTAGAGGTCGGTCGGCCGCGCGAACCATCCGCCCGAGAAGAACTCCGCGCCGCTGGAAAATATAATATTTATTAATTTTAAAAATCTATCACCTCTTTATCAAATCGGTGCTATTGTGCTTCACTACGCCCTTTAGATTCGTTTTGGCTTAACTTTCTCAGTATGCGTAAGTCTTCCATCAAAATAAATATGTTTCAAGGTTAATTACCAGTCCTGCATCCCAGCAAGGCATCTCTACGTTTCATCGGATCTACACCCCACTCACTCCTGCTGATTTCACAGTGATTCTTCCCCCTCTGATTTAAACAATACCGCATCATTCATCACAACCAGGCTCAACGCTGTTTCTACTGCTCCATACATAATGAAAAATATAAATACTCACTCCGACTCCCGCCACAGCTTGTCCACCCTCATCACGTCGCAGAACGGCTTCAGATGGTTGAACACCAGCACGAAATTGCCCAGGTAGAAGCTGCGACCGGCCTGCGAGAGATTACCGTAATCATCAGAATTAAATTACTCCTCGATTAGCTACCGTATCCCTGATCCACCATAAGTCTCATTTTCCAAGCAAAGCCCACTCCTCGGTCCGGCCTACCGTAACCATGATCGCCGCTGAAGAACATCAACATTCAAATAAAGTCACTCCTCGATCCCGCCTACCGTACCTTGTCCGTCATCTGCTGCAAGTAGGTGCGGCCGTCGGCGTCCGGGCCTCCCCCGGCTACCGTAATATCCGGCCGGTCCACGTCCAGCACGGACACGCCGCTGCACCTGTAGATGGGGAAATCGATAAATCGATAATTTTTCGAGAGGTTATATTTCTACCCATTTTACACGAAAAAATATTATTTATACACCGCATATTTGGATGCAATTGAGTCACGTTCAACCATTCGGCGTTTACAAATATGCTGGGACGCGAAGTTGCCTGGTATCAGTACTAACAATAAACTTCTAATTCTGATTTTTGGAAAATAAATCTATTTACACGGGACTGTAATAAAGCATTGCTCTCTATGGAATTACACTCAATCCTCGATTCTAAATACCGTACTCCTACCGTACCTCTCATCCTCCTCGGCGCTCTCCTGACTGCTCTGGCTGCTTTGACTCGCCTCGTCGTCTTCCCGGAGACCGTTGACGCCCTTGCGAACCTGTAATGTCAATCAATATTATCAATGGAGAAGACCCGGAGAACTTAGGTTTCACTTTTCCTTCTACTACTGGAATAAGTGTAATTCCGCGCTTACTTGAACATACGCTGGTTAAAAAAAAGGAAAATCATAAAGAACCAAGAACTCTCAAGTTTCAATGCTCCCTCTACTACCCACACTCGTGCATTGCTCAATATTAATCTCGCTACTTCTGCAAACTCAAAATCCGGAAAGCTCAAGTTTCACTGATTCTACTAATCGGGATAGTGGTTGGGTATTCAATAGTACTAGATAAAAAAAAGTCAGTATAAGGACGAAATATATTCGTGAACCCAGAGATCTCTTGCTTCACAGTTCATTCTATTAAATGATCCAATCGCACGATGTGATAGGCGTGATGGACAGTAGGGTTGCCGGTTCAATATCAATATCAATACTATTGACACCCCTTCCCTTCCCCGCCCCTCCATGTCAATACTATTGACAGGGAGAGGGAAGGGAGGGAAGAGGGGGTCAATAGTATTGACTTTGCCGGTAGTATTGACACTCACTCACTGGTCCGTTCCCTGGTCTTCCCGGTTAGAGAGCACGGGGAATGGAGAGAGCGCAGAGAGTGCAGACGAAACTGCTCTCTCACTTTCCCACACTCTCTCGCTGGTGACTCGATGGGAAGAGGAAAGAGTCTCGATCCCTCGTCAATACTACCGAGAATGTCAATACTATTGACCCCCTCTTCCCTTCCTTCCCTCTCGCTGTCAATAGTATTGACTTTGAGGGGCGGAGAAGGGAAGGAGTGTCAATAGTATTGATATTGAACCTGCAACCCTAATGGACAGGATGCACAAAATATACCAAAATATTTTTTATGAGAACCGATTAGAAAACATAAGTTCCGGCTTCATGCTTCACTGTACACTCATTTACCGAAGCAAACACAACAAATAATACCATATGCCTTCACCTTCTCAACACTAAATAACAGCTATGACACTTTCATCGACAACCACGCTTCAGTTACTATGCTCCCCTGACTAACTACCGTACTCTCATCTCGGCTGCCGTGCCCCTACTGTACCTTCCTCTTACGACCACGAGTGGCGCCGTCGTGTATCACATCCACCACAACCCCATACTCCTTACCGTACCCTGCTCATGACTACGGTCCCCCAACCGTACTTTCAATATAGAAACTACATTCTACAGTACCTACCGTTCCCCTTCCCGGTACCGTACCCTCACCATGGCCACGGTATCCCCTATCGAACCCCTACCGTAATCACACTACCGTACCTCTCTGGGTGTCCTCATGATCACCAGCGGCGCCTCTCGCTCCTCCAGCTCGAACGCCTCATCGTCTCCAGGGAACGGCCAGATCTGCAATTACGTGTATTTAGGAATTATTAGTGAAATAATACTCTTTTATAAGAGGAACCAAAAGGAAATCAAAAGCTTCTCCCATAGTTAAAGCTATGTTAAAACAGCGCGCGGTAATAATTTTTTTATAAGAGGAACCAAATGGAAATCAAAAACTTCCCCCATAGTCAAAGCTATGATAAAACAGCGCGGCACCAGTGTGCCGGGTGTGACATTTCGAAAATTCATAGTTTAGCGTACAAACCAAGGCCAAATCTGCGAGAATTAGGCTTGATTTAGAGACGAATAATTAGTTTTATTTTTTTAAATTGAAAAAAGAAAAAAATCAAAGTTTGCTTCATAGCTAAAGCTATGATAAACCTGCGCCGAGCCAGTGTGCCGGGTGTGTCATTTTCTAAAATTCATATTTTAGCAACTCATCCAAACGCAAAATCGAACTCCGCTAACTCGCCACTGGATATCAACACATTTAAGCGTCACTTTTGCGGGTCCTATCTCAATTATTTTGGTAAATTTCATGGGAAAACAGATAATCGCCCCCAAAATATCGAAAAATCCGCTCACCTTGATCTTCTTGAAGTGCAGCTGCTTGCCCAGATAGCGCTCCTCGCACACGAACACCTAGGAGAGGGAGAGGGATTACGGTAGCCATGGGATACAGTATCCCGAAAATTTCTGGGGTATTGATCGCCCTCAATACTCCCCATTACTTCTATTTACAATTTTCGATACAACACCAGTCCTAGACGACAATCATGTAGTTTAACTGCATTTCGCAAAATAAACCCAGTCCCCGATCACCCCCTCTCGTGCACGAGGCCCTCGTGACGAGGGGTACTGTAGTCTTACATTCTCCGGCGCGTATCCCTTCACCGTGCACTTGGCCCACTGCTTCGTCTGCACGATCGCCGCCCGCGTCATCAGCCGGTCCGACGTTACCGTATCCCGGAAGTTGCTCAGGAACACCTGCACGAGGGATCGATTAGTGATTTTTCATGTAATTATATTATTGAGCCGATAAGAAAGTAATTGAGGTTACGCATTTTCTAATCGACTTGGCCTAGCACCGAAACATCAAATCCACGGGAACGTTAGGTCATGTACACAATCGGAGGAATTACACCATCTTTTTTTACTATGCAATGATCTTCTCAAATCGCTCAAGTCCACTTTTCTTCCTATTGTACCGAGCGTGAAACATGAGATTTACTAGAACATCACCCAACAAATAATGAAAGGAAAACATCAATAGTTGATACCATTCTAAAATATCCTCTGTCCAACAATAAAGCCAGTCATCGATATCTCACTACCGTACTCCTCTACCTCCTACCGTACCTCATTCGCTGCAAACTTCTTCGTCGCCAGGTGATACGTCTCGTGCGGGCGGTAGAACCATCTGCAATTATCGATTTTTGAAATTTTCGAAATTTCCTTGACCCCACCCGGAACTTTCACGCTGCGCCGGCCGTTCATGAGCACCGGCTTACAGTAGAGCGGCAAGAGGAACAATGTTAACGGCACATACAAAAATTTTCCAAACAAAAAACAAGACGCTTCCCGTTTCACCGTTTCTACATGAGTGGTGTGGCCGAACACAGTCAATATTTCACAGTTCAGCGATCGCAAAAAGTACAATAAGTGGAATGTGACCAGAAGAGTGCATGCAGTCATTCCTTCGTCATCTTATCGACCCCAACCCAATTCTACCATAGTTACAGTATCACTACCGTGTTTTGCACACATTCTACCCTACTCCTACCGTACCTTCCAGTGACCAGCGTCGCTCCCTCCTCCTCCTTCGTCATCTTCTCAATACGCATCAGATGCGGCTCCTTCACGTCCTTCTCCGAGGGAGAGACCAGCGCGTAGTCGCCCACGCTGGAATATCGATTAATTAAGTAATTATTAAAAATGTAAATTGAATCAAAATCATCCGTCATTTTTTTTCCGTTTCAGCCCTGTTGAAAAGCAAGGCTAATACTAGAGCAGCAATTTGGCCTCTGCAACTGGTTCAAACAACACTAACCAAAGATGCCCAGGCCACTTAAATTGCTGTAAATGTAATTGAGAAGTAATAATACCACACTCTCGTGGTCAGTGGTCGAAAAGTATGTCAACATCAACATGAGGTGCCCGACGAAGTCGGGCAAAATTTTAGTCTAGGTGCACGATATGGTGCCCGAAAAGTGTTCAAAAATATAGGTCTAGGTGCCCGAAACCCAGTTTACATGACTTTTCGACCACTGCTCGTGGTGCGAAGATGTTTCAGTCATTCACTAAAGCCTCACGGATACACAATCTGTTTAATTTATGAAATAGTCACAGTTTCAATCAAAAATTGCTCTCACCATCACATTAAAGTTTCACTCCTAGCATAACTAACCACGAATACTAGAAAGACCGCTCGTTGTTCCTTTGCTTTTTTAAATATACAATTACAAGCACCATCAGCAACATAATTAATTAAAATTTTATAAAATAAATAATCCCACTCACCTATACTGGACGTCCTTGACCGTGACGGAGCTGAGCTCCTCGTCCTTGGCCGACGTGCCGTTCATCTGAAAATGTTGTTTTCAAATAACATTAAATTTGATGAAAACAAGGTAACAATTACCCGAATCATCCTCGTCTCACCATATCACTATGATCACTAGACATTGCAAGAACTTCGAATTCTTGTGTCAAAAACAGCTATCCGGTCCAATTGTTAGGTACTGTTAGGTGTAATTGTTAGGTGCATGCCCAGTCATAGTAGTTTGTTGTTTCACAACTTCGATAAAGAGATATAGAGCGCCCAGTTTCAATGGATAGCCTCCTGCTTTAATAAATCTCTTCCTTTATATTTTTTCTTGCGAATAAGTTACTTACTGTAAATCAATTCAATGCATTCTACCGTACCTACCGTACCCCTCTCACCTCCGGCTCTGCATTCTCCCTGCCCTTCTCCTCATCCTTCTTCTCTCCCTCGGCCTCCTCCGCAACCTTGGCCTTCTTCTCGATCGCGATTGCCTCAGCGATGTCCTGAGAAGGTAATTAATTAATTAAGTTAATTAACAAATAAAGTGTATTTTATTTACGATCCACATCCCTTTTAACTATTACCTCAACTCTTCACTTTTCCATATGGCTCATCCTTGCTTCACCAACTGCTCTTAATACCTCTAGGAACCTGATCAGCAATGAATGCTACGCAATCAATTTTTGCACCAAAAAAATTGTCTGATGCAATTAACGCTTCATTTTTTAGTGTCTAATCGTTCAATCATCCCAGGATCTCCAAAAATACGATAATCAATAATCCATCGCGAGTATCGTAACTATTCGACAAAATATTTAGATAAAAAATCAGTAATCGATAATCGCTCACCTTCGCGAGTACGGTATACGCGTCCGAGTGCAGCAGCGCGCGGCACGTCTCGTCGCGCACGCGGATGAACTCCTGGAATGCGCTTTCTTTATATTTTAATTATTATTAGGGGTGCCATCGACACATTACAACAACTACAATTTCAAACTATCTGAACACCGAGAAACGCAAATGCTACTGGCTCAGCTCTGTAAATGTTAACAACCAGTTATACTGTTCAAAACTATTCACTCTGTATTACAAAAACGCTTATTTTTCAAGCTATCTGAACAGCGTGCTACGCAAATGTTACTGGCTCCGCTCATAAAAAAGTAACAACTAAAAACAAAGCCAACTATGGCTTTACAAAATGAGTTAAATAATGTTAAATTAATTAAATAAATAGTAATTAAATATAAAATAAACATACCATCTGCAGCGCGGTCGCATCCTCGTAGAGGGTCGAGTCGGTGCGGGCGACACGACGCGCGGTTGAGAAGAGATGGAAGATGTCGGACTGGAAGAGGAAACGGATCAATAACTGGATACTGTAAACAGCTGGTGCACAATAAACAACCGATATGCTGCTTTCTTAGCCCTCTAATCATCGTAATTCCCATTTCGGGGAAAAAAAGCAACCCGCAAGCTACATGATTCAGAGTAATTACTACAAGTCGCCAGCACATTCATCCCCAATTATTCGAGCGTAGGCTACACTTATAAAAATATGAATACCAACAGTATCCAAAACTACCGTATACCTGGAGTCAATCGAGCCTACAGTAACCCCAAAAGCTACCGTATACCTGGAATCGATCGAGCCTCCTGTATCGTCCCTTGTCGATGTTCCGCTTGATCTGCTCGAACGAGAACGGAAACTCCGCCTCCGGGATCGACTGAAATTACAATTATTGAAACATTCGCTTGTTTGAATTTATGAGTCTCGAAGCAACTTCATCCATTAGAGCTGCTAACTTTCTCTGCCTAATAATCATATTGCGCATCCACAAGTCACCAGGTTGATATACATCTCATGCAAAGACTAATAGAAGCACCCATCAAATTCGCGCTTCTTGCTCTCTTCATAACACTACAAATTCATCTAGTGCCAATATTGTATCGGTTTGAGGGTGGAACTAACAAAAAAGAAAAAAGAACAGATAAATACCCTGCCTCTCCCAAACCCGTCGCTCCTAGCACACACCCCCCCCCCATGCCTCTCCCAAACCCGTCTCCCCTAGCACACACCCCTCCCTCACCTTCGCTCTCATCATCTCCGTCAGGTCGACGAACGAGTCCGAGTGGCACCTGCCCTCCTCCTCGTCCCGCTTGTTGAACACCGCCACGAACATGGTCATCAGCAGCGACTTCACTTCCGCCTGACAAGAAGAGGGTGATTATCGTTTAGATTCGGATCTGATGCCGTACTCATGGAACATTGATTAGAGGCCTAACGGATACTGATTATCTCATGGCTTTACTTAAGAAACTGCAGTAAAAAATTTTATAAATCAAAATGGAAAGGACTACTAACGATTCATCTGACACCGAAGCATAAGAAACTCGTGAAACCCAAATGAAACTAGAGCAAACACAGCTTTCACTACAGTAGTCAATAAATAAAAGTTAGCTACCGTAAGCCTTCCAATATCGACTACCGTACTCTACAACCACCTTAACATTGTCAACTATCGACTACCGTACTCTAGAACTACCGTAACTTATCGATTACCTGGGCGGAGAATGCCTGGTCGCCGGTGCGCGAGAAGAATTCCTTCTTCTTCTCCAGCAGTACGCGCTGCATCGTGATCGCGTCCTGAACGGGAGAGAGGTTGGGTACGGTAGATTACGGTGGTCACCAGTTATTGATTTTTATCAGTTACTGATTTTTTATATGAATTTGAAGTCTTAAAGTAATCTGTCAGACTACGGAACATTCGGAATGCACCGAACCTGCCTACCTTTCACATTGGTGCTTCACTAATTTCATAAGTGAAGTCATCTAAACCACTAACTGATTACTGTTCAGCGCATCCTTAAAAGAAAACCACCAAAAGTACGCGCTACTTAATCCACACCATACGGAATCATTAGCACCGGGAACTAGACATATGCGATGAAAAAACATGACCATCCCTCGTGGAACTTTCTCTTCACTACTAAAATATACCACGCTCACGCTGATTCATGCAATGATACGAGCTTTCTCTGTTTTTTCAACAATTTACTGAACATATTTGCAAATATTGTATTGTAAACAATGCAGATCTGGCTCACTTTGCCAAGCGTTGCCAACACTCAAGCAGCCCGCACCTAGTGAATTCTTGCAGCACCAATCCAATACAAGAGTGTTCAAATTGTCGACATGATTTTACAGCAGTAGATAGATATATAATACAGAATGGCCAATACAGAATTCGCATCGCACCTTGTAGATCTGGCTCTCCGGCTCGTTGTACTTTGTCAAGCGTTTTCAAATTTTTCTATCGCTCAAACTGCCCGCACCTAGTGAATTCCCACATCACCAATCCCATACAAGAGCGTTCAATACGTATGAATGATTTTTCTGCCGGGGGTCAGCAATATAAAATATTAATAATTTTAAAAAATAAATTAGGTTCTAAAATATCGCACCTTGTAGATCTGGCTCTCGGGCTCATTGTACTTGCACGCGTTGTCGAACATGAGCTTGAAGTCCGCTATGAGGTCGGCCGGACTGCGGTAGTACTGTAATAGGAGACAAATTAATCCGTTCGAGATTTTCTAGATTGCGAGATTAACCTCCATCCCTTAGGATTACGATAGTACTGCAAAATAACTTTCGTACACACAATATTTCTTCTAAAAAGCTATAAGTTTCACGCTTCACGAGTTATTCATCCTCCTGAGTTAGACAACTCGCTGATTGACGGAACAAAAGAATGCCCAAAACCGATCAACGATAAACACTCAGTTCACGATAGCACCCAGATACTGTACCCCCCGATCTACCGTACCTGACACGTCAGCTTCTGCTGTATCCTTGCGAAATCGAGCGGCTTCTTGATCACCTCGTAGTACGACGGGAGCTCCTGCAAGAATCGATTTGTTGCTACCGTACTCGTCACACGCTCATATATCAATTGATTCCTTCGCCGACATCACACTTTTACTTAACCAATGCCCATTCTAAGTTCCAGCACTGTAACTGTAACTTAAAATCAATGAACCTGACGCTACCATAACCCAAATCTAGTCAGTCCTCGATAACAACCCATCGTGCTACCGTACTATTTTCGAGGGCAGCTTATGGAAGGCGGCCGTGACGTTCCGGCCCTGGTCGTCCGCGTAGCTCTTCAGCGCGAACAGCAGCTCGTACATCTTCCTGCCCTCCTCCGGAAGCTTCTCCATTCTGCAATTAATGTTAATAAATATTTAAAAACGAATGTTCATTTGGAAGGATGTCATGGATCAATCAAATCCCATTGTACGCAGAATATCTCCCATATATGCCTATCTCCCAATCAATTTCAGCAAAATTCGAGTGGTAGGATTTTTTAAGGAAAAAACAAGATCGCATTGTTATGTCTTATCGTACTACCCCTAATAGAATCGTGGAAGCACAAAGGGAGCGGGTGGTGCTCGAACGGGACAGGTGAGAAATTGATCGCATTGCTGCCCTTCTGATCCCTTACGGTAACTCACGATCATCATCAGCTCTCTCGAAACATACCCTAACCTGTCCTACCGTAACCCAAAACTACCGTACCTCTCCTTTATCGGTATTTTCGGCTTGTAGCTCGAGGCGGGCGTTGAGAGAGCGGCGGCCGATGCCTTGCCGATACTCGATGGGGCGGGGGATCTGCAAGATAGCACGAAGGGGTAAGAGTATCGTCAGAATATCGCTTTCATGACCTACTGTAAGCGATGTGATGACCTCGTCGTAGGACGATAGACTTTGGATGACAATATTTCAGCCCATTTTCACTGCACACCTATTGCGTGCGTTGAAAAAAAGACATCATCCAACTGCAATCATCCTACAACGAGCTTCTACTAGGTTAGGCATGACATTGTGTTAGTTCGTGATGAAATGGGAAAGGGTGGGAAAGGTTGCCGTGCAATTCGTGCGTGTTAGACATTTTTTCAGGTAATAAAACCACTTCACGATCCATAATCTCGCGTGTGCCTACCGTATGCTGGATCCGGAGTTGGAATCGTCGCCGTCCGAGTAGGGCGGGACGGGTGGCATGCCGAAATGGCGGACCGGAGCCGGCGAATCGGCGGCGCCGAGGGCCATCGGCTGCTTGGACTTGGACGAGTACATTGGCATCTTCGTTTTGATCCAGCTGAGGGGGATTACGGTAAGTGAGGAGTACGGTAAGATTATCGATTGACTGGGAAAAGGAGGGCAGACTCTACTCGTACGATATGACTGAAGTCATTTGGCCAGAGCCCGGCCGTCATTTAGGAAGAGGAAAATCAGGGAATAGGAAACGGCAGAAAGAGAGGAATTGTGTGTGGGTGGACGAAAGATGCTCATAGGGTGGAGAGAAGAGAAGAGAGAATAGAAAAATAAGGGAGGAAAGGGGGATTGTTTCTCAGGTTACGGGCCGGGAATTGTCAATATCAACTTGCGATTCTACTTTGAAAACTCTTGCAATTAGTCTATTATTCTGGCTTATAAAACCAGTCATCGATAGCAGTCTACCGTAGTCTACCGTACCCCATCTTCTCCTTGAGGATCAGGGGCGAGTCGTAGGGCGCGTCGGGAATGGCCGCGTGCGCCTCCACGACCATCTTCTCCAGACGCGACGCGTCCCTGCAAGTGGCAATCGATAATCAGGGGAATATGGTAGATAGCATAGAATTGTACATACATATATCATATCACCATCCTACAGCAAAAATTGTCAATGAAACGAAACATCCGAGTTTAAGGAAATCATAAAACCCAAGTCTCGCCAGAATATCAAAATTCAAAAATTTTTTTTTTAAAACTTTTCTAAACTAGATTTCTGTTTCAGCTAACTACTATCTACACGTGCAATGCAAACCCTTAATACCGATTCGTCCTCCTCTGTAAAATAATTATAACTGCTATTTTTGTTATTTAGAATTAATCTGTAATCCCCTCACCGATGCAGATCCGATCCCGGCTCATTGTACGTCTTCGCGTTCTTGAACATGAGCTGGAAGTCCGCGATCAGGTTCGTTGACGATTCGTACTGCAAAAAAATTATTAACATAAGCAATATTCGAAAAGGTATCCCTCTTAAATGAAGTTTTTGAAGCGATAAGGCAAGTACATACTACTGAGATTCACAATCTCTCGCTTTCCCTATATGCCGGTGCCCTAATCCTACTGGTTGGAAAATGAAAACGATGTGATCACGTTCGTCGATGACTCGTACTGCAAACACATATTAGCACAATATAATTAGAATTTGTTTGCATCGAACGAGCCGATCCTATTAGAGCCCCTCCACAGTCCGTTAATTTCTATATTTCTCACAGCACTAAACCCCCTAGTTGGGCAATGAGCTCGAACTATGCGACCGGGTTTGTTGACGACTCGTACTGTAAACATAAATTTAAATACAATTCAATATAAGTTTCTTTTTTTTGGAGACCATTCATCGCAATCCTACTACAGTCCCTCCACAGTCTCTTCCTGTCTATACCTGTCGCTACCCTAAATCCCCTAGTTGGTCAATGATTTCGCAGCCGGAGAAGCTGCACCGTTCTTGTTTAGTTTTATTTCTACGTTTGGATTTCATACTGAAGTCAAGGGAAACTCTCGGAACTATGAAGATTAGGCGCAACTTTGAACAACCGGGTTGCTCCACATTTGAAAATGAATGCGTTACAGCCCAGAATACTGTTCGTCTACAGTAACCGGGAAAGATAATCGACTAAACCATCAACCCTTCATTACGAAAACACGCACGCACAGATTTCAGTCCAAACGACTCCAAAAAGATTTTCACAAACGCACCTTGCTTCTTCATTGCACTTGCGCGTTTTCCATGACCTTTATAATTTCATCGCAACGTCAGATCACCTGCCGCAGCAAAATTCCTCAATCTCTTTGAACTAGCGCTTCTATTAGAGCCTCTAGCATCTCCCCAAATAATATATTTCCTTATCTTCTCCTTTTTGGTAGCCCTCAAACCCGGCGCATCTAAGCCCCATCCACTCACCACATTCGTCTCGATCTTCTCCTTGATCATGCTCATGGAGAGCGGGTGCTCGATCACCGCGTAGTAATCCCTCCACTGCTTCCTGTCAGGGAGGTCGACAAAGGCGCCCGCCGGCCAGTACGCTCCGTCCTCCTGCATATTAATTAAATTATTTATGTTAATAATTAAATGAATAAAATATTATTTTGTTTAACGTGGGAGATTCGGTTTGACGGCTAACTTGTAAGACGAACAAGACTGTGCGTCAGCATATTATTTAATTCGTGAAAATATTGTTGGAACGGTAAGCGGGACTTCTATTTTAATTAACGAAAAAAATAGTTTAAAAAGTTTAAAAACGCAAGGAAGCATTGTACACGAAAAGCTAGCGAATTAATAAGTTTTTAGAAATCGAAACGCGTGCACGTTCCTGCCTTCAAGGACTCGATGAAACAGAGATGTGTCGAGTGAAATTATCTCACAAATTTCAGACTGAGCGTTCGAATAAAGTGGATTTCAGGATTAATCTTCTTTCATGAATCAAGCATGATTAATTTGCCATCAATAAATGAATATTTAACTAACCTTATAATCGTAGACCAGGTTCCAGAAGTGCAGCAGCTTCATGCGGAACCTGCGAGGCAATTATAATTATAAAATAAACAATTTCGGTTCAATAATCTAACCCCTAAACTGTCAAGGCAGTCTCTCGCACCACAACTACTATTTACTAGAAGGATGTTCAAATTCATCAATATTCCTCTTAGATTCCGTGGACTGACCAAGTAAGATCGGATTAACAACTTTCAAGGAAGTTGGCAACATTAAATTTAGTACTTTTTTTTGTCCTGATACATTCTACACATCTCCGCAGTCACGCTTGACATACAACAGCAATTTACTAATTACAGCGAAAAATAATGAAACTAAATAGTCCTCACCTCAACATCAGTTCATCGACACTCTTCCTGCCCGGTTTGCACTCGGGCAGCGGCGTGAACCCGGTGGAGATCGGCTTCATCCGACGCATCTTCTTCCTGCAATGAGTAATAGTGTAATTAATAAGGATACTACAATAGTATTTAGTAATCGTTTTATACAAAGGGTATGAGGGAACCACTGAATTCATTTTGATTCATCCCGGTTTCACCAACTCTTGAAACATCAAACCCAGGGAAGTCAATGATCTGCCTGATGACCACGCTGGCAGTCACAACAAAAAGAATCAACTCCAATTATCAATATCTCAAATCAATTCGTTGACAGCGTGCCAAATTTTCAAAGTTGAATTTACAAAACCCTTTTCTTGTCAATGAAAGCGTTCCATTCCGGTTTCACCCATCCATCAAAGGTAGAACTCTACGATGCTTCAGCAATTTTATAAGTAATTCCTCGAACAAGACTAATACGCAATTTTCAATTACTCCCGTCCTAATTAGCCACTCTCATAATTTTCTCTGCTCAACAAAGAATAATACTCCGTTCCGGGAGTACCCGTCACTCCGGTCCAAGACTTCCTCTGTTTAGCACCGATACCCCGACTCACTTCATGGGCGGCGGCGTCTCGCTGCCCTCGCTCATCATGTCCTCGTCCAGCGGCTCCTCCTTCACCTGTAATTAACATAATTAATATTAAAATAATTACATTTAATTAGTTAATTGAAATAAGTTAATTAAGACTCAGCAGTAGTAATTGGGCTTCACCACGGCACCTTTCCTCTCTGGGAGGTCCAGTTTCTGGTCGCTTCTACATGTCATCATAGTCTGTTTGTTTTCAAATCAATCAATAATTCTAGCAAAGGATCCATGCACCGACCGGGAGCCGAACCAGCGGGCTTCCTCTTACCGGTTGGGCGCTTTACCACTGAGCCACCCGTTCATTCGTGCGATCTAGTTAGCTGTCTCTGACCAGCGAGATAGCATGATGACTTGAGAGTGCGTTTCTCACTTTCTCACGCTCTCTAGCAGGTCAGAGTAAGCGAGAGAGCAGGGGAAATGAGGAGAGCACCACCCAAATTTTTTTTTAAAAATCACCTTGAGTGCCTTGACCTTGGGCGTCTTTGCGGGCGTTGAGGAGACCACCTGTGAATTGTTTTAATTAATTACGAAATTCATCAATTCCATACGATTCTGTGAATTTTCACTAGAATCTTTGTGTTTCATATCGTATACTAGATCTGAAGCGGTTGCTCAGAACAATGGCGCTGTGGTCACCTATCACAAAAAAAAAACGAAAGAAAATCAAGAACAATTAGCGTTTCAGCACTGCTACTAGAAAGGGTGTACATGGAAATAGTTGATCGTCTCAGGGTTTCTCCAAAAAACACAAAGCGATGTGTGGAAGAAACTCGACACGCGAACAATCTTACTAACTTTCTTTGTGTTTCCCTACTACTACTAGTATTTCATGGCATGCGTTTCTTCAATAGGACTTGCATATCCTCCTCACAAATAAGTTAAGCTAATAATTATTTATTAATTTAGTTCAATTAAATAAATATACAATAATAACGCTCACCTTCACCTCCGCGGCGGCATTGTCCTGTGTCGGCGGTCGGAACGCCGCCCAGCGCTGCAAATAAATATTATTATTATAATTTTCGCCAGTAAGATTTCCACTTCGCCTAGATCCCTTAAAGGAGGGCCGGTTATTGTGAAAAAATAACGTCAAATAAGTTCAAAAATATTTTCATTTCGTCTTCTTCGTCCACTCCTATCGCAAAGAGCACATTGCACACTGATTTTATGTATACTTGCATAGCAGCACACTATTCAAATCTTTGTTACCCATAAAGTTCTCGCTTCACATTTGCTTCATGACCAAGATTGGGCAGGGTTAATTGATGCATCTTGAGGACTGTTTTGGACCAAAACATGGAAAAAGCGGATGCAGCTGTTTGGTCTTCTTGAATGCGTGTTCATTTAGGACTCATTCTACCCAGCCGTCTCTAGTTTTGCACCCAGACCATATCGACCCATGTTCAGTGATACTTTCTCAGTCTCAATTAATTATCTAATAAGCCAACCGCCGCATCAAAGGTCGGCTGCAGCAGCTTGGCCTTCTTCAACGTGAGCTCCTTCAGGACGCTCAAGCTACCTATTCCACTCCGCTGTCTCTAGTTTCACCCCTAGTTCAAGTCCCCTGTCGACCCATTCTCAATGATTGCTTGCAGCTTTCGACGCTACTAAACTTACAATTAGTGCTTCATTGATTAACGAATTAATTAACCAACCGCCGCAGCAAACGTCGGCTGCAGCAGCTTAGCCTTCTTCAGCGTAAGCTCCATCAGGGCACACTAGCTACGTATTCAAACCAGCCGTCTCTAGTTTCGCCCCTATTATAAGTCCCCTATCGACCCATTCTCAATGATTGCTTGCAGCTTTCGACGCTACTAAACTTACAATTAGTGCTTCATTAATTAATTATCTAATCAACTAACCGCCGCATCAAAGGTCGGCTGAAGCAGCTTGGCCTTCTTCAACGTGAGCTCCTTCAGGGCGCGAGCTGCCTTGTAGATGTCGGATGCCTCGACGTTGTACTCCATCGCGTTCCCGAACACCTTAATTAGGTCAATTATGGTTATTTTTACTGATTAATTACATTTAGTAAAATACTGACAACGCGAATCACACATCATTGTTGTATCCAACATCGCACTTAGAATTAGTCGTGAAACTGGAATTCTCCGAGCAAGTAAATATTTTGGACGGTGACCCTCGGTTTCGGTTCTACTGTACAGCGCAGTGCGACTGGTCGTTAATGTTTTGTCGGCTTAGTGAAATTCAATCGAAATAAAATAAAAACTCTTCTCCATCCCTAGCCAACTTTAAGGCACGGGAAACATATTCATTGATTCAGTGTCGCTCACCAGTGCAAAGTCCTTGTCCTAGCAACTTACTATAGCCTAATTATATGCGTATTTTAATTATCATCATAGCTAAATTAATTTTTTTTTTAAACAAACAAAAACAAACCAGTGCAAAATCCTTGACCAGCTCATCGAGACTACCGTACTTGCCCATCTTCAGCTTCTTGTTGATCATGAACAGTGACATCGGGCACTTGATCTGCAATTAATATCATTGATATTGAATTAGTGATTTTATGCAGTATTCATATTCAATAACCCGCAAACACTTCAAGTATCTCGCCTCCTTATCTTGTCCTAAGGAATTCGAAATGCCGCCATTAGCCTCCTACACATACGCAATTTTAAATTGTGTTATTTTTCTGAATACAACAATCGACAGTGTGCTTGCACCTCGCCGTACCACTACTCGATGCAACTTGCATTCACCTTCTACTGCCACACTATTTATCATTTATTTATCCTTAGCCAGCCGGAACACATTGAAAATCTGATCTCCCCTCGCATTACAAATCCTCGGCGCAACCGCAATGCCCCTTCTGCCTTCCAGCCAGATTTGTACTATTTTCAAAAAAGATACCACAGTTTCATTGGATCTCTGCGAACTTCTGACTATACTAAATACGGATGCGGCAGCGACTCACCATCTGCTTTTCATAGCAACTGCCCCTCGATTGTTCAATATTTTCCTACAAAGATAAGCTCCTATCGTTCACAATCACTGCCCAACCTCTTGAACTTCTCATTAGAGCGTCTCTATGCCTCCCTCGTTTAGGCTACTCATTATCTACCACCGTTCTTCGCAACTATGAAGCAATACTTTGCACTAAATATCGCTATCTCCATGCGCCATCCCTACTTTGTATATTTTTGGCCACAGTTCTAACGTTACTACCTCACAGCTCCCTCCTCGTTATATCACAACAAAATGCAACCGCAATTCACGGCTTCTCTTCAATGCATATTTTTTATCAATTGTAGATAACCGCAGAATTAACCACTCCGCATCGCCTCGCAATACGTAATATCACTACTACCGCGATTCACCTTCAGTATCGGCTCATGTAAATTTTTTTCAAACATAAACAAGCAATGATACTGCCCCACAGCTTCCTCCTCGTTATATCACAACCCCTTGCAAATTCACGTCTTCTCTTCAATGCAAACAAAACCAATTATATTTCTTCATATATGTGCAACAAGCACTTGTAATTAGCCGCTCTTCATGTTCTTGCAATACAACATAACTGCCTGCGGCCACCATTCACCTACTCATGCGCACAAATACATTTATTTTCAGAACCAAAGTCGATAAAACTGCCGCCTGCTCCTTCCTCTGACTATGACTACTCGATGTGACCGCGCTTCGCCTTCTTCATAATGGAATTTTTAAACTCTCCCACCACCTAATATTGGCGATCCGAGCGCCTCTTTTCAATACAAAATGCCTACGCTGCCTCGCTTCATCTGTGCGATTTTCAGCAAACTTTTCATTTTTTTCTCCATTAATTCACTGCAAATACCACTGCCGTGGATTCTCCTCCACATATAATGATTATCCGAATCCGAGATTCACCAACTTTTTCCAAAACACATTTTTTGCATTTCTTCGCCTTCTACATAAACCCAACACCATTTTCCACTACTCTACCCTTTCTCGGTACTGTACCCTACTCTATCCTACCGAAACTGATCATAGTAGTACTATGGCTTGCTACTGTAATTTTTTCGTAAAGATAACCACGCACGCTACCGTTCTTCTAACCGTACCTCATCATATAAATCCGGGTAGTACCGCTTGCTACCATAACCCCACCACAACAATCCAGACTATCGTAACCCTATTGTATCTCTTACCGTACTCCTATTGTACCTCTAACAGTACCCCTACCGTACTCCTTCAGTATCCCTACCGTATCCCCTACCGTACCTCATCATAGTAGTCCGGGTAGTACCGCTTGCTGGGCAGCTCCACGAAGGGGTCCGACACGAGGCTCTCGTCGCTGCCTAGAATATATCAGAATTAATTAATTAATCAGATAATACGTCAAATATTTATTTACGCTAACACCCAAGAATAGTCTGATAATTATTTTGCACTAAAGGCCAGACACGATCAAAGATTCGGAACTTCACGAACCTTGAAGTGATCAAGAAACACAAGTCTTCCCTTTGCACGCTAACCCTCTTACCCTGCACCTCCATCTTTTAGATACTCGAATAATATAGTTTTGCCATTAGAATCTCAGTGGAATTAATCATTACCAACTCCCCGAACCTTGAAACACTCATGAAACACAGGTCATCCATCCATTTCGAAACTATGATAAACTTCTCTCGCCCATCAGAGAAGGCGAGAGAGCACTCTAAAGTGAGAGAGCGCAGACACGCCTCTCTCACCCCCCCTCCCTCTCCCCAGTCAGAGAAGACGAGAGAGCACTCTAAATCGAGAGAGTTCAAGCACCCCCCTCCCTCTCCCCAGTCAGAGAAGACGAGAGAGCACTCTAAATCGAGAGAGTTCAAGCACCCCCCCTCCCTCTCCCCAGTCAGAGAAGACGAGAGAGCACTCTAAATCGAGAGAGTTCAAGCACCCCCCTCCCTCTCCCCAGTCAGAGAAGACGAGAGAGCACTCTAAATCGAGAGAGTTCAAGCACCCCCCTCCTTCTCCCCAGTCAGAGAAGACGAGAGAGCACTCTAAATCGAGAGAGTTCAAGCACCCCCCTCCTTCTCCCCAGTCAGAGAAGACGAGAGAGCACTCTAAAGCGAGAGAGCCCCGACACACTCACCGTCCGCCTGCTCGTTGCGCACCGCCCAGTACAGCTGCCAGCCCCACTCGGAGGACGTCGCGAGGTCCTGCAGATGATGATGACGTCATTATTAGGTAATTGTTTAATTATTTGCTAATAAGTGTTGCTTGCTAGGCCAGTGATCGTCCTGCGGGAGATCACTGGCCTAGCAGTGATCTCCCGCAGGACGCAAGTGCCTTGATTAACGGGATGACCTTTACCTTAGTGTTGCTTCACTTGACAAAACTTGATTTGATTTTATAAATCGGCATCAGCGCCACATTAACAAACGATTGCACCAAGCGTGAATAAGTACAGTGTGAGGCGCAAATTCACCGGATCGACAAGGGTCAAATTTGTCGAACCTTTGCATTCTTTGCTTCCCATCAATAAGAGACACTATCTGAGAGAGCTCACCTACCACCGTACAGTGAAAAATAGAATATTCTGAAAAAAATGTTTCCAAAAAAAAAAAAAATGTTTTCTGAAATGTCGATTATCGCAAATTGATTTATTTTAATAAATATCAAATATTTCTGTTAAAAAATCAGTTCTCGATTTCGCAGCTTTGGATTACGGTATTTTCGGCGGTGAAAATTTTTTTGGGGACTATGCAAGTTGCATAATGCAACACATCGGCGTATAGCAATTGAAGTTTCTCGAACATGACTTTTCAGGTTCTTTTTGGACCTTGAACCCGGGTTCATGGTGTTGGATCACTTTCGAGGCATGAACCCCGGGTCATGGTCCGAAAAAATGATGGTGGCGGATTTGATTCCAATGGTGATAAATATTCGTAATATGGTGTTTTGATACTGTATGAGTCTTTTCCCTTGGAAATTTCATTATTTGCAAGAACGTAGGTCGTCTAATTCGGTGATAATCGTGTTTCCGTAACCTTTGAAGGCAAAAATGAGCCAATATAAGAAAAGTTAAAATTCTGAAAAAATTACCATATATGTAACTTTTTACGTTGAATCCGAAAATCGAACTTAAAAATCCGCCGTAGTGCATATTTTTTTCAAGAAAAAATATTTAAACTCAAAAATTTGAGTAACTTTTTTTTCTGGCACAATTTTTTGAAAATTTTTTTTTGAAAATTTTTATTTTCTTATTATTTTTAAGATTTTATACGTTTTTCGATGACTCACAGCCCCACAAAAAACTTTGTATGGCACCCCTATCACCGTGAAGTCAACTGTAGGAATTTCAGTTTTAGAGATACGACTTTTTGAGGTCGATTTTCGAGTTCTACGCGAAAAGTTGATCCTAGGACATTTTTTCCAGAATATTCTATTTTTCACTGTACGGTTATGGGGTGAAATCGCGTAGTTCTCTCAGATAGTGTCTCATAAACCACTACCTCTGTACACAACCTCATCTTTCTCGCTGTTCTTTCATATCCCTACTACATATACTCTATCGATCAATAAACCCAGTCCTCGACACCTCCCTACCGTACTCTACCGTACCTCGTCCTCCTCGCTGTCCTCACTGTAGGCCTCATCGACCTCTTCACTGGACGACTGAGCGATCAGCGCATCGACCACCTCGCGACAGTGCTCGCGTCTGATGAGAAGGAATGCGGTAAGATATTGATTCACGATAAGATTACGATAGTTTATTGGCTAAAACCATTCATTCTGAAAGAATAGAAACCCATAGTAGCCGTTTGAAAAATGTACTCTGGCCAGCTTGTGGTTCAGTGTTTCAAGTATTCTACTAGAGCGCGAGCTACGGCCAAGGTTTGATGTCAATCTGTTTTATTGTCAAAAAAATTGTCCATTAATTCCTTACTGAAATGGACCAGGCAAGCATGTGGAAGAAAGTTTCAGTTGCTCTACAAGCTCGCGAATGCTGAGTGTGTTCGATGGGTCGAGAGTTTGAAAGCTTACGTATAAAATACCCTTTGCAGCTCACTCCCCTCCCCCTCCTCCCACCCCCGCTTCCCTAACAGAAGTGGTAACATCGCCCATCGATGTTGCATATGAACCCTATAATCACAAGATCTCTCGAGTTCTCGTTAGATCTTTCTCATACTTAGGAACAAAAATAACCTAGTAAGATGGGCGCTGATATTTAGGAACTATTTCATATTTTAATTAAAATAATTCCCACCTCTTGTTGCTCACCGCCCTCGCGTGGTGGCCGGCGTCGTTCTTCTTCTTCAGGAACACCTTTGATTAGCTTAATTAGTATTATTTTTTGTCATCTACCGCGGGAAAGAGAGATCATTGCAGGGCATCTCCATGTCCATATCACACCCTCACTGGTGGGCTAAGAATGGTGACACGTTTGCAATTGCGGATGCCCGCATAAGCACTTGTTAACTGTCACCTTTTCTACATGGCGACATATCTCTATTTGCGGATGTCCGAAGGTATACACACAACCATTTTGCGGATGCCCCCACTCTGTCACCTTCCATGCCCACCTGTGCACACCCTGTTACAGCCGCGACTCGCCCTGCACACTTCCTACCAACTATTTCCGTTTTTACAACAACGCCAATTCAAGTAAACAGCCTAATTTAACTAATTACTCTAAATACCTTGAGTATCGTGTCCGCGTCCGTGTGGATCGTCGAGCCCGGCTCGTTGAACACCTGCAATTTGCGTATTTCTTGTAAAAAATAATAAATTATTGCAGTGTAATTTCACCAGCAGATCTCCCGCTGCACGGCCAATTCAACCCTTTGCGATGGCCACGTTCAACAATGCACCGCGAATATCATGCTGTTAGAGAAATATAAAGCCCATTACTTCTCAAACCAGTCCTTTGCTTGCTGCACAGTCACTACAGGGTGCGCCATAATTACGTGCACTCAGTATTTCGATCATTTCTTTTTAAGAAATCGTACTGCTGTCCTGGTGCGGTATTTACTACTAGCCCTAGTTCATATCTCCCTAAAACTCATAACAGTTCCGATATCCATTGAATACCTCATTTATAATAGCGAGCCAAAGTTGACTGACTTTGGTGCTCCAGGACCGCGAGTTTGATATGTTGTCGCTCAAAAAATCGTAGTCTCAAGGAAAGAGCTCCTCGATCAAATTTTGTCGGAATGATAGTTGCCTCAATAGATTGTGCAACTATCTACACTTTAGCGAAACAATAGCTCTTCAGCTAAATACGGTAGGCCTAAAAATGTATCTGACGGGCCGAAGTCAACACTTTAAACGTCCGCTTGAAAGCTACACACCGTGCAAGCCTCTAGTCAGCAAAAAACTGAAGTACATACTTCACTATTACTGATGAAATATAAAAATATGAATTGAACCTTACAGGCAAGAAGTAGGGCGAAAAACATACCCTAAAGTCAGAATTCGGGTGATTTTAGTGATTTTATATGCTTGAGGAATTTAGCTACCACTCCACATTGAGGATACCCAAAGTAATTCTGATACAATTATTGAATTGGTCTATGGATGTACTCTAAATGTCCGGAGTTTGAAAGCCCATGATATGTTGGTGAAGGAGTGGCATTTATTAGAAGTGGTGTTTTGCTCGCGGCAATGGCGCACCATCGCCAGTCGACTTTGACTCCCTACTATAAATTAGGTATTCAATGGAGATCGGAACTCTTATGAGTTTTAGGGAGATATGGACTAGGGCTAGTAGTAAATACCGCACCATGACAGCAGTACGAATTCTTAAAGAGATATGATCGAAAAACTGAGTGCACGTAATTATGGCGCACCCTGTACAACTTATTGGAATAGCCCCATTCAACAATCCGTACTCGTCTATCCGTTCATTCAAATCCCTCCACTTCGCAAACTAGCCAATCTCTTGCTGCGCTTCTCCTATACCATCCTATGCATGCAGCTCATCCCAATTGTTTACATTCATCAAGCATAAATCAATTCAAAACAAAATCTTCTACGGGCTTCCCAATCCACCCAACCACTCTAGTGTTTCATCTGCCCTATACCCATCCGTACAGCGAGCCCAACTCGATAGAGTGTCCAGTTGCATCGGGAATTTCCTTTCCAAACACAATTATTCGTTAAGATTCCGAATCGAACCAGCCGCTGTCTCGTTCCACCTCTACTATACACTCCTATGCAGACAGCTCGCCTCAATACGTAGATCATAGCCGCTCGAATAAAACAAATCCACCAACGGACTCCCAAATCACCCAGCCACCCTAGTGTTGCATCCGCACAATGCTCTCCAGCGCATAGCGCCTAACACGATATTGTTCCAAGACCTGCTAGTAATAAATTTAAACCCAAATCCTCGATTCGATCCCAAAACTACCCACCCTCACCCTACTCACCTTCGCATTGCTAACGAGCAGCTTGATGTCCGCCTCCAGCGCCGCCATGTTCGTGTAGCAGCCTGCAATTGAATTGGAATTAGATTTTATATTTCTATTTCAAAAATCCAATTTGGAAATTGCGAAAAAAGCGAAGATGCACCAATGATACATAGCATTCTGATTGTTTCGCCCTTTAATATTTTTTTGTAGAAGGCAGACATTAAATTTAGGCCATATCTCGAAGTTCTAAAGAAAAATGACCCGCTACATTGGCGATGCATCGATGCTACATACAATCATATTTAGTACACCCTTCAATCACATCCCCTCAGAATTTCTAAAAACACATAATAGTACTAAATATTGTAAACAGAGGCCACAACATTCTTTTTTTCAATCCTACACACCAGTAAGATCAGCGTTCCGGGGGCGGTACACAAATCCCATATTGTCTCGTGAATCAATTATTCTGGAGGCACTTGTATTCAACACAAAAAGAACTACGAATCTATCGCCTGTTGTATGACCCGTTGAATTTACGCTGCGACCGTGCTACATACAGCCAAAAATTCTATCTCGATGATGTGATGATGATGATGCGGTGATGATGATGATGATGATTTATTGCATGTCGCATAAAAAAAAGTTTTCTTCCAATTCATTATCTAAAACATTCAACTCGCTAGGTGAAGCTTTCTACCTTAAAATGTTTTCCAATAAATTTATATATAGTCATTCCTCAATCCCTCCCTACCGTATCCCATCCCTACCGTACCTGCTCTCGTCTTCTCCGCGATCGTCTTGAGATCAATCGGCATCGAGATCTTCTCGTAGTAGAGTGGAAACTCCTGAGAGGGGAAAATCGATAAATATATAAATACAGTAATCCCAAATTGGCGCTAAATATATTTGATTTTTTTTAAATAAAAACGATATGGGAACGTCATTGCGAATTTATCCAACGCCCACTTATGTGGTGTGGATAAAGCACCAAGACTCCCATTTTCAAAACCGTAGATGCACTTTTACTCTCCCATTTAAAACCATTACTCAATATCTACCCTCCATCGTGTGCCTACCGTACCTCGGGGCTTTGCAACAGCCTAACAATACGCTGCATCCAAACTACCGTAATCCACCCACCGTTCCCCCAAATAAATCAGTCCTCGATATCTTCCTACCGTACCTCTGCAGCAGCCTGAATGTCGTCCAAGCTACCGTAACCCTTCTATACCAATAACATCAGTCGCCGATTGCTAATTTCGGTGTGTCTACCGTACCTCGGGACTCTGAAGCAGTCTGAAGGGCGGGGAGATCGTTCGCTTGTGCTCGTCCGCGTGCTCGATGATCGTAGCCAGGATGTCCTCAGCGACCGCCTTAATTAATTAGTTAATTTATTAAGATAATTATTTTTATTTACTTCGATAATAATCTTGAAATTCGAAATAGCATGTCATCAGCTGAACACAAGCCCAACGCCGTTTGAAGTACTTGTGAAACAGGGAAACTATGGGGATTAGAGTGGCCACCGCCAGGCAATAATTTTAATTAATTAAATTATTAGAATATACTCAGTATTTTTGATCACCCTACAATTGTAACTTCAATGAAATATCAAGAACCATGTCCGTTTCATGAGCTTGTGAAACACCGAACGTTCATATTGCCCTCAATTCGTTGCAAATATTCAATACTAAAATTATACCATACTTTAAATTACCATAATCAATTACTTAATTCCCTACCTCATCAATGGACGCATCAGTGGTGCTCGATCGGGTGCCCGCCGAGCGCACGGAGGGAGACGCCGATCTGGAAATTAATTTATTAGAATATTATTTAATTTTAAGAACATTTATCGTGAGTCGAAGGGACAGACCGATACATTTGAGCTTTGTACTCTTCGTATTAGACCTTGTCTGCGTTCGAGAGCGATAGTTCGTGGATCGCAGCCGATACTAATAGACCTCCGTTGTTAATGCCCGACCATCATCCAATTCTCACCCACCCTTTATCCAAGATTAAATTTCGACATTGCTTATCTGTGAGTTATTTATTCTCTGCGACACCTCGATTACCCCAACCCTAGCATCCGTCTCTTGCATTCACGCTGTGGCCGCGTACCACCTGGTTCATCTCAACCACGCGGATTTTGAATATCGCCCTACAAACCCATAGCGCTGTAGCTATCGTATGCAACAATAGAAAGTTATACATAACTACAGACAGCGCACTTTCAACACTTTTAAATTATAAATTGTATGCATTCAAGCCCAGAATAATATTGTTCTAGTCCCTCGCATTCCCCTCTTGCATTAATGCTGTGGCCTCATACCACCTGGTCTGTCTCCCACCTCCCCACCTCTCCCCTCTCCACCGTCAGACAGTGTGAGAGAGCGTACCAAACCGAGAGAGCATCCTCTCCCCCCCCCCCCCATCCTATCCACTCCACACTCTCCAGCTGAACACTGTCCCCCCTCTTACTCTCTGCTCTCTCCATCTCACATGCTCTCTCACGTCTCCTTTCCCGCCCAATCTCTAACCTCCTTCTTGCTCTCTCATTTCCATACACTCTCTCGTGTCTCTGACCACTAGAGATCATGGGAAAATGAGAGAGTCAGTCCATCCATCCTGTCTGTTCCCCGTCTGTCCCAATGACCGGTACTGACAGATCGAAGGATGGGAGAGGGAAGGAGGCATGCGCAAGTGCAGTGGCCACAATATGGACTGACCCTAGGTCTACTGTCTCCGTTTCCCATGCTCTCTCGCTCTCTCTAACCCACTCTCGCTCCATTTTGCCATGCTCTATCACGCTGTCTAGCCAACTAGAGAACATCGAATTGAGAGAGACCATGTGGTCAAGATTCGCTCTACGCTGACCCAAACAAGTCAACAGGGAGTCGGAGGTTAGAGACAGGGCGAGAGAGTGAGCGAATTGAAGAGAGCGAGACTACTAGCGAGTTAATGCGCTTTTCACAGGTGAGCTCATAGAACAACATCATCTACTGCCGAGCCCGTTAACCTATAGCCATGCATAATACATTGATTTCGAATTGAAAACTCCTTGAAGTGCGTAATAATCAAAGAGACAACTCTCTCATTTTGATATGATAAAAAACGCAATATCTAATATTAGACACATTCGACTAATATTAGACACATTCGCAAGAGAAAGAGCTTCATTGAAAAGCGCAATTTTCTTCAATCTGATATGTACCTAGTGCCACACAACTCCGAAAGGTCCAGTCGGTATCTCAATGATCAAGTTTGGACCCTAACAAAGTACGTGATCTCGATAAATCTGCCCAGCTGAACACACATCAACAAGTGATCGTTCGAGAGCACTACTATTCATCGCCAGACTTGGCGCTGCAAGTGGAAGGTCTATTATGTATTTTTGAGAAGCGGATTGATGACCAATTACAATGACCGCGCCCCCTATTCTGATATAAACCTTGTGAAACGCAACTCCGAAAGGCCTTCAACAGTAAACCTTCAACAGCAAACACCCAGCTGAACACACAGACCAACAAGTGACCGTTCAACAGCGTTCCTACTCATATTATGACTAGGCGCTGTCAGTATTCATGAAATTATTTTTTCGCAACGTCCAGCATCTGATTGTAAAGGACCGTGCTCGCATTCTGATGTACACCTTGTGAAACACAACTCTGAAAGGGTGCCCACTCGAATCCATGATCCTTCCTGGTCCCAAACAGAGGACGTAGTCGCTTTAACATTTATCCAGCTGATCACACAGACCAACAAGTGACCGTTCGCGAGCACTGTTCATAACCAGCTAGGAGCTGCACGTAGTTGGGGGGGGGGGTTTCTTCGAGCTTTTTCCAGGCTGTTATTGATATGAAACACTCTCGAATTCTAATATGCACACTGTGAAACGCAACTCCGAAAGGGTGTCCACCAGGATCTCTAATCGATCCTGGTCCCTAACTCACGCTCTACTTGTATTAACATTTATCCAGCTGATCACACAGACCAACAAGTGACCGTTCCCATGCGCCTACAGCAATCAAAGAAGAGTGCAGGTGTTCACCTATCTCTCGGTAGTCAGAGAGAACGAGAGAGCATTCGGAATGAACAGAGTTAGACCTCTGGAGAGACCGCTCAAGTAAAGTGAAAGTAGCCATTCCAAAGTTCAGTATAACAGGTGTTTGGTTGCGGAAGGCGGGACGTATTGTCATCACAAACGGGAATTTCATGAGCTCGATATAGACCCAGCGAAGCGCAACACCTACATGGCGAAAATGTCGAAAACTTAATTCCCAATTCGCAAGCAGCCAGGAAAACCAGAAATAATGAAACCCCAACCAGTCGCCAGGTACTCCCTCGTTTCACATCTTCTACAATTCAGACATGCGTCTGACTCGGGCAGTTACTCGTCTACACCTTGCATGAACAATAAAATAACCGATTTATGAACTAATTACCTCGTCTCTTCATCCATCAACTCCTTCTTCACGCCGTTCGCCTTCCAGTCAACGCCAGCCTCCATCAATCTGAGGTATTAATTAATTAAATAATTAATTATTTTAAAATCTAATTAAACAATCAATTAGTATCCACTATCATCTTTCTTCGCATCTGCGATCACTTAGGGTAAGAATGACAAAGTAATCGGTCATTCATCATGAAATCAACAAAGGCGAATTGCCAAGGCGCTTGCTAGTTTCGCACTTACTACGTATTCAGGACAAGGAGGCTTCATGCAATCCCGTCCCACCTTCTATTAGTGCCAATAAAAATTACTTCACAAATAAACTAATTTGCTAATCAACATAATTATTCAAAATAAACCTCTTCTTCTCGCCATACACCCGCTCCAATTCCACAGAGGGCGCGTGATTTTTTGGGGTAAAGTAACAATAACTACAAGTCGTCATTCTTTTTTTTTAAATCAACAGCAATCTATTTTCAAGGCGCTTGCAAGTTTCGCCTTCAGTACATACTTTGAACGCGGCGGTTTCATGCAATCCCGTTTCAACTTCTAGTGTCAAAGAAAAATTACTTTTCACAAATAAGCTAACCAGCTAATTATCACAATTAATCAAAATAAACCTCTTCTTCTCGCCATACACCCGCTCCAGCTCCACAGCGGGCGCGTGATTTTTATGGGTAAAGTAACAATAACTACAAGCCGTCATTAAATTTTAAAAATCAACCGCAGTCTATGTTCAAGGCGCTTGCCAGTTTCGCATTCATTACATATTTCGAACGCGGCGGTTTCATGCAATGTTGTTCCAGTATCAATGTTCCACCAGTATCAATGAAAAAATAATTAACTAACAAAATAACTTATAACTAATTAATTAACAAAATAAACCTCTTCTTCTCGCCGTACACTCGCTCCAGCTCCACAGCATGGACGTGCTCCTCACTGTCTGCCTGAATATTAAATAATTATTTAAATATTATTTTCACAACCCCTCTAAATTTACTTCATTTCCATTAGACTCTATGCCATTTTTTCTTCTTTAACCATTCTTTACCCTCAGCATCCCTAATGCACTCTAGTCCCGCTTCGAATGCCTTCTGCATCGAGTCAGGCCGTTGCTGGGCAGCAAAGTGGGTGGGGACTACTAGAGGTAGACACGCCTCTCTCTTTTCCATGATCTCTCGCAGGTTAGACAGACGAGAGAGTGTGCACAATGAGGAGAGGCTCGGGCCGATTTGTCAATGCCAGTGGGAAGGTGACTACAAAATGCGCTACTGCGCGGAACGAAGGGTGGACTCTAGTGCAAGACGCGAAAAATGCACTATTCAAGGCGTAGAATATTCTATTAAAATACAGATAGTCAAGGCTACCAACAAAGAAGTTCAACCCTAATATAAGGCAACCGTGAAACAGCAAGTAAACAGCTAGGACGCACGATAGTAGAAGAGGATGTTTTGCCGCATAGTACAAGAGGGAGACGCGTTTCAGGATCAGTACCAAGTTCACATGATAGGTAGAGACAATATTTTCTTCAATGATAATTCCACTACTCAACAAAGCTATCAAACGCAAAATAAAGAGAACTAAATGTGCCTCCACCCAATAAGGCTCACTCCCGCCAGACAGGAAGATAGATCAATCGAAATAGAGAGAGTCATACTTCTAAATGCTCTCTCGCTGGTCAGAGAAGACGAGGGATCATGCAAAAAGGAGAGAGTCAGACACGAACCTTGTAGTATGCGAGCGCATTGTCGACCAGCAGCGTCATATCATCAAAGAATTGGGACATCTGAATTGATTTATTTATTTGTCATTGGAAAAAATCGAGTGATCAAAGGGGAAGTTGTGTTTCACCACTAGTACTAGAACCGAGAAGAATGATTCCATCAATAGGCCAAGCAGGCTCAATGACAATACAAAAATAGTTCGCAGGGCATGATTCGCTACTACTTTTGTCGTACTTAATCGTTGTTTCAGTATCTGATCATAATCAAACCTGGGAGTAGTCCTCTTTCTGCAGCTTCTGCTGAATTCTCGTCACATCGATCGGCGTCTCTACCTCCTTGTAGTATTCTGGGTCAGTTCTGGAATAGTTTTATTTATTTTTAATTATTATGTTTGGATGGAACTAGCAATTGAATCTATCGTGTCTCCTAGGCTATAAGAAGTTCGTGAAACCCTAATGGAATGATTCATTTTCTGTCACTTGAGAGATCTCATTTTTTAGTAATTCATTGTTGCATCCATCACGTCAGTATCATTAAATATTAGGAGCTTTTCAAAATACATAAGAGCAGTGTGAAACCTCGATCATACCGTGGACTTGATAACTACAGTTCAGGAGCTCTAGATCGGGTACAATCCAAAATATGGGGAAATCAAACAGTAAAACTACCTCCTTGAAGGAGCTAAAGTGGGGAAGGGGCTCAGTTTGAAAAGGGTACAGGAGCTCTAGATCGGGTGAAAAAGGGAAATATAACAATAAAAATACCTCCTCGAGGGAGCTCTCATGAAGTGCTCAAGCAGTGGCTTTCCCTCGTGCTTGGCCGCCTTCAGGAAGTCGAGCAACTCCTGGCACTGGCGCAGCTGAATGGGAATTTTGCGCTAAAAACAGGAAATAAAATTTTTATTAAAGTATAATTGAATAATAATTCTAATAATTTATCTAATAAAGGAGGTGTATCGAGCTTCTATGTATTGGTTTAGAAAGATCGGCGATAATGGGATGTGTGGGGAAGTCTAGGCTTGAAAACTCGGATGTTTGGGGCAAATAAAATGAAATATTAATAAATACCTGCTCGACCGTTCGATCCTGGTTATTGTTCGCTCCGCGACGCCGTTTGCTCGACGCCGGAGTCTTTGCCTGCAGAATAATTATTGTTTTTGGAACTTTATTTTTTGTAAAAACCCAATTTTGAACTTCCATTAGGACAAACCTGTGTGCTCAAAATATCCCCCATTCTCTCATTTTCAGCTGGTATCTCACCAGTAAGAGAATTATATCTAATATTTCAACCGCAAATAGCGAGTGCGACAAAACGCGCGATTTCACCCCTTCTCTCTCTCTCCCTCTACTTTGCACGCTTCCCTCAACAAATGAGCGTGAACATTGAACGAGTGCGTTATTTGACCCCAAAGACCACCCAAGAAGATAAAGAAGCTTCTGATAGCGATAATGAGCAGGAAATATAGTTTTATCGCGACTTTTGGGCTTCAAAAGATGGGCAAAGGAGGGGATGTGAGGGAGAAATAATTCAAACGAACCTCGACTGTCGGTGAATCCGACACGCGTCTCCTCTTTGTGCTCATGGCTCCGATCAGCGTGATAGGTCAATAGCCGACCGTAGATTACTGTCGCAAGTTATGCGCGCCCTGCCGCGATTACGGTAGGATTACGGTTGAATAATCGCAGATTAGACGAGCGCTGCAAGCAGGAATTCACGTAGAAAATGAGAAAAATACATGCAAAACACGAAAATGACGCAAACACACGCAATTGGAGGAATACCAGCGGGCGAATCGGCGCTTGGTACGCTTGCGGGCGGGAAATTGATTGATTGTGAGCCGTGCTGGGTCAACCCCAATCCAGTTTGAGAGCGAGCGGATAAAGTATGATTTTAGGGGAATAATAAAAATAAAATAACAAGGATGGGACAAGAATTAATGGTTACAGTTGAGTAAAATAAGTCGCAAAACTGCAGAAAATTCAAGCGAATCGAAAAAATTTCCGCGCGGCACCGAGACGCGAAGAACGACGAGAGAGCGGAGAGAGGCGTGTTGAAGAAAAGAGAGTGCAGACGACGAGAGAAAGTCTGCCCTGACACTTTTCTTGTGCCAGTATGCTCTGCTGGCGCAAATACTGGCGATTACTATACGAAATTGTTTTTCATTGATTTACACGTTTGTCTTTCATCGAATTATCGATTTTATGATTCTACCGAGGCCCACTAGCTCAGACCCATCCATTGACAACACATTTTTCATAGACATATTTGCATTCTCCTCAAATCCGATTGTTGTTAATCTTCTTGTTTTTCTCACGATCCTGCAGCCATTTCATGATTGTGCACGTAATATTTGATTGCTAGCTCCTACAAGCGTCCACTCTCCTAATTCTGACGAAAACCATACACTTAAACATACTTTTGATCTACCTTTTGCTCAGCTTGCGCACTTGAAGTGTCCTACAATTAGCGCGAGTTCGAATTTTAAATTTATCCCCGCACTCATCCCAGGTTCTCACATAGCCCTCCCGTATGCGCTCTACCCCTTTAGAAAATAGAGCGCATTGTTACAAAAATATATTGAAATAATTCAAAAATACACATTTAGATGGACGCAAAACGCCGTCGGTTGCTCTCCGAATCGCCTCAGCGATCTCGAGAAAGCTCCGCCGGCCGCTCCAACTCCGTAGCTAGGTATGTCTATCACAGTGGGAGGGCGCGCGTGATAAGGAGTCCCGTCCTTTTACAAGGAGGCGGTAGATCAGTGGTAGATCACTCGGGTAGATCATGATCAAAGGTCACTGACACTCTCTTCCTTTCCCCCAGCCTCTCGTCCCAAGGGAGAGAGAGGGGAGGGGGAGGCAAGGGATTCGCGTGGGCAGGTCAACGAGAGCACTGATCTACCTCGCACCTGGGTGGTCATAATCCGCTAAAATCAATAACCTACCGTAATCCTGAATCAATAATCGTACAGGGACGCCGAACCGCCTCCGCCACTCGACGCGGCATCCCTGCCCGCTATCGATCTCTTCAATGCCGATGATCTACCGGCCATCGAGGAGGCCGTCAACCAGCTGAGAAAGGTACGGTGGCATCGATTTTCGCTTTCCTAAAGTAATAAGACGTTTAATGCATATACCATTGATTGAGCGGAGTCGACGAAAAAAAGAGCACGAATCCCAAATCACGCATTCTTACGTAATCAACAATAATCAACAACTTTCCTCACCTCATTTTTGGATCTTGATCGTTCATTTCCCATATCCTTGATCTACCATACTCCTACCGTACTCATTAATCAATACTCCTTAGTTACCGTATCAACTAAACGATCCTTTCCAGATCCTGATCACCCAATAATCAATAAACCTACCGTAGTCCTACCGTACTCACCAATCAATATACTCCAGATCCTGATCTTCCGTATTCCTACAGTACTCATTCGGCACTTTCCTAGTTGGCAACCAAGCCCCGCCCCCTCAATCCTTCCCCTTAAGGAACGGATGATCATTTGTTATGAAAGTGCTTAGGTTGCTTAGGCTTAGGCCTAGGCTGATTAGTAATCGCCTGCTTAGAGTGATCTAAGGGCTGTAAGGTGCCTAAGCTCCGCCCCCTAGTGAAGGGGGCGGAGTCGAAGTAGGCGGGGCTTGGTTGCAAACTAGGAAAGTTCCACTCATTCATCAATACTTCCTCCAGATCATGAACTACCGTAGTCCTCTCGTACTCTCTAATCAATATCCTCCAGATCCTGATCACCCGTGAGGCCATCACCGGGTTCATCTCGCTGCCCGACCGACTTCACTCACTCGCGCGACTGCTGCAACGAGGAGCGAATAAGGTGACGCCAGAGTGAGTGAACTACCGTAATCGAGGGGGTACTGTAGGTGACGAATAGGCCACGAATAAAGTGGCACCAGAGTAAGTGAACTACGGTGAATTTGGGGGGGAGGGTGGACTGTAGGCTGTTGTACTCTATCTACATCGAAACGCTCATCATCTAACAGTAGGTTCCAGTAATACATCGATTTTTATTTATATTGGATTTTTTGACGCGAATAGTGTGGCACCTCAATGAGCGATCAGTGTTCATTCATTGTTTGAGATCCCCCGTACCTAAAATTGATGTGTGGCAAGTCCATCCATTATGAGAATTCAGCGTTGCCGAAAATCTGCGGGTTCTTTTTCTAATGCGAATACTTCGAGTATTAGCATTAACACACTGCACTTGAAAGACTGTTGCAGCGTGCATCGAATAGTGCGGAATGCTTCAGAACGAGTGACTTCCCGTAATCTTAAGAATACCGAAGGATCGGAATACTTTATCAGCGCGTAATAATTGTTTTATTGGTGCCCATTGTAACCCGATTAATGCGCGAATAGTCAGTATGAGAACTCTGCGAACCGGAGAATCATCGGGTTTCTTAGTTAGAAAGTAAGCAACTATTCGTGATTTTTCTCCTGTAGGAAAGATTTATTATTTTTTTGGAATCGGAATTCGATGACAGATTCATACGCAAACAACCTAGCGCTTATGACAAAGGAGTGTGACCGAGAGTCACCGGGTGTTCTCAATGCACAGGATGGGCTTTCCAATTCAATCCAACGTAACGATAGATTACCTAACGCTTCTTACAGTAATTACTGCTCATTCGTTCCCATGATTAGAATAAGTTCTTTAGGCTACCGTATGCCCTTCAGAAGTTTGACCTACCGTATCGATTAATTACCGTACTCTCATTACAGTAATGGCTGGTCATCGATCGTCCGCTCGCTCGTCTCCCTGCTCGGCAACATGTGCAACTTCTCGATGCGGGTCTGCTTCGAGCTGGCCCAGCCCCGACTACGGTACCCGACGATTGCCAGTGAGTTATTGATTTATTGATTTTAATAGGAAATGCTACTGATCTTTGTTTTACTTTTCCCACATTTATTCGTACTCGTGTTTTGTCAAATTCTATAAAACAGTGGTCTTCTTCAACATCCGGCGGACCTGGTTGACCTATGTTTCGCGTGGTTGATATGTGCTCTGACTGAAGCAGTGAGATAATTGAGATTCGACGGCTATGCCAAAAAAAAATAGAAACATTTGGAAAACAATCTTAAACAAACTACCATAATCTACCGTTCCCCTTTCTCAGCTCATCTACTCGAGACCGGGCCCACATCGCGCGCATGCCTGCACACGAAGGCATCCGTGCTCCGGCTGACGGGCAATCTCTGCCAGAAGAAGGTATCGATTATTGATTCAGGGGATAATGTGATAGTCGAGTATCGATTTATTGATTGCAGATTACGGTAATTGACAGTTATTGGTCTATTCAGGCCATGCATTTGTGGAGGATAAGTTGAATACAGTAATCCATCACTGTAGATTTGTTCTGGTTCAAATTTCGCCAGCAATTTGCTGATTTATAGATTTTTCTTTCAAAAATACAGTAATGGATACCGTAACCCAAATGTTCCGTTCAGGAATCCGCCCGATCGATCGCCTCGTGCGGCTCGCTCATCGACCGCGTGTCGCAGGTACGTTACTTTCAGATTTGGATACGGTATTCCGGCAATCAATCGATAGCCGGTGATACAGTAACCCTAGTGTTCTGGTTGCATTGAAATCAACTGGAAGATACATTAAACACTGCATGCCGTGTAGCTATCGATCGATATTAAGTGCTACCGTAACCCTAGTTTCATGCTGGAGACGATCGATAATCGATGTTACCGTAATCCCCCATCTTACCGTAATATCGTCAGATGCTGGAAGAGGAGAACGAGAGCGTGAGGGCGCACGCCTTCCGAGTGATCCGGCTGCTCGTGGAGAGGAACTTCCACAGGGTACGTGATTTGCTACGTTATACTTAATTATCGGCGAGATGCAGAGGCTTCTTGTTAATGGAGCATTGTAGCCTAAAGCAACGCTTGCTCTGAATGATCAGGCTGTTTGTGAAACTTCCACAGGGTACGGTAGCTGGGGATTAATGTATCTGGGGGGGGGGGTGTGAAATAACGATGCCGGAATGGAGGAGGGAAGATGAAGTAGTGACCATGACCAGCTGATTTTGATTTCGGACTGGGGAAGCTCGAGAAAAAGTGCAGTTACCACCCAGGCAGCTTGTGGTTTCGTAGACACTAGACAAATACATGGTGCCACTGTAAAATAATGAAGATTACTCATTTCTTGACATTTCTTGATCCCGGTTGATCTGCGTTCCACAGAAAAAGATATGATCCCCCACTACAGATATCACGTGTTGATTCACCCGTTGCTTTTGTTGTGAAGAATAACAAAGTCTTGCCTTTTCAAGCATTTTTATCGCACCCATAGAGACAGAAATGGGGAAGGAATGGAGGCAACTGTACAGTGATGATAGAGTGGAAGAGAGTGTGCGTGTGTGTTTGGGGAGGGGTCTAGGTTACGGTACTTCCGATTACGGTAGTCAATGGATCAATCAATAAAACATACACATTGTGTGAAAATAGTTACAGTGTACCCAAGAGTGGGAATCACCAGAAATAAGAGGGTCGAAACTTCTGTTATGCTCAAAATCGATCGATAATATAAACATTATGGGAAGGGGGTACGGTAGGGTACGGTTTACGGGGTGCTCGGCGAATGTACAGTGTGCGCTAGCTACACGCAACGACGCAAAGAGGGGAGGACGCTCGACGCAACGTTCAGATCTTGGTAGGCTGCTGGATGGGTCCGCTCGCTCGGTTGCAGTGCGGCATCTTATTGTGGATTTGGTTCCTGAAGATAAGACGGTTACCGTAATCTGGGTACAGAATGGGAATCAATCGATAACTGATAGTGTTTGTGCTCACCTAGGCTGAGGCTTGTCGTGGCACGCCTTGACCGCTGCCTCAGGATAGTCTCTGTTGGTCTGAAAGGGTATACTTAGGTTACGGTAACAAGGGAAGGAAGATTGCAAGGGAAGGGATGTTATAATGCATATTAAACAAAGAGCAATTGCTTCCTCTGATTTTCCACCCTTTTAAACGATTCATGGAAACTCCGATCTACCGAGTGCTTAGTACAGCACGGGGAATAGTTATCCTATCTGACCCGGGGGACTACCGTAATCCTGGTAGGAGGGATACGGTACCTGAGCGGCGAGTCCGGTGTGGGCGAGCACGTTCTCGGCCTGCTTCAGCTCGTCCGACTTGCCCGACTCGGAACTCTCCGACGGCGTGCGGTTCTCGTTCTCAGACTGGCGACGGTCCTGTGGAATATTTGATTAGCGACCATTAGTAAAGAGCGGCTACCGTACTACACCACACGTACCAAATCGCTCCCTTGTCGATTTTTCGACTAGCGACGAATGGGAAACGTCGGACGTACCTTTCGCACGACGCGCTTGCCGCCAACCTTCTCCGCGGCCATGTGGCCGGCCAGCATCTTGGAGTCGCTGTCGTCGACGGCCTTGTTTTCAGCGGGCATGATTATCGATTGGCTGCAAAGGGTACGGTAGATACGGTGGTTATCAATCGATAACTGAGTATCGATCGGCGAAAATAACAACGACGAAGTAAACACGGCATAGCGAAGGTCGTCTATTTGGAGTCGGCGGCGCATAGTCATGTGAGGGGAGGGGAGAGAAGGGGGGCGAGAGCGGGTAGAGAAGGCAGAGTAGGGGAAGAAGGAGGAGGAACAAGGTCGCTACAGAGGAGTAGCGAGGCAGTAGATGAGGGGCAGAGACGCAGAGGAGAAAAGTGATTGCGGTTTATAACGGGGATGGAAGGAACAGCTGAATAAGCAGTGTTGAAATGGGCAGCGTGGTACGAGCGAGGGCCCGGGGGAGGGATTCTGAGGGAGTGGACAAAGGGGCATTCCCAGGATGATTCTGGCTATGGCATTAGGGAAGGTGGATTCGCGCTCCCCCAAGGGAAGAGCGCAAGGCGCATCACTGCTTTAGTGGAGACTAGAGTAGCGCAAGATAGCGCGAGGCTGGGTGCATGAGCACTGATTCAAAGTAAGAGGCGAAGGGAAGACCCAGAACCCCATGCAACAAGGCGCATGACTAGACTAGGCGACAGATTCGAAATGTTGGAGAAGGGAAGACCCTCTCTACCAAGCGCCGCATGTGTACTAGAGCGCATGACTAGACTGGACGACTGATTCAAATTGTGAGCAAAAGAAAGACCCAGAGCTGCAAGTCGCACGACAGAGCCGCGCGAGCGACTCAAAGGCAAGTGAAGGGAAGACCCTCCATCTCGCCGTCTGCGCACTCTCCTCTGATCGCACGCTCTCTCGCCCGCGAGGAGAGCGCGAGGTGTGTGCGTGCTCACCAAATTTGTCGTAAACAACAAACAAGGTGACGAAACGCGCGCATGCAAATGCGCTGCTCTCCTTGGTCAGCGTGCTCTCTCGCCTCGGGGAGATCAATAGTGTATCCTACCGTACCCTACAGTACCCCAGGGCTACAGTAATCCCACAGTATCCACAGTATTGATGGAGCAAGCGTATTTTCGATGTTTCGCTGCGGACTGATCAATGAATGAGCGAATAGGCTATCCTACCGTAACCCAATTGGTACCGTATCCTAAGGCTACTGTAACACAGTAATCCCACAGTATCAGCAAGAAGCGTGTTTTGCCGTCGTCTGTTGTTGACAAGCGAGCGAGTGATAAAAACCGATGCGGTTTTCCACCTGAGCAAAGGGAGGAGGGGGAAAGAACGAGAGAGGGAGCAAGACACAACAAAAACTCGCTCCGCCGGCAAACGGGTGACTTCCGCAGTTGTGAACGCTTTGCAAATTGCAAAATTGTGCGTACAAAAATAGGGCTTCCTTTTATCCCTATGCTAGTTGCGAATGAGAAAAGCGATCGTACATGGAAAGAAGGGAAAGCGTTCGCTCGAGAGAGCAATTTGTGCCATGCGGGTTTGTGTGGCAATAGCTATTCTAGGGGAAAGCGAACGAGAGAAAACGAAGAAGGGGTCTCGACAAACAGTGTGGGCCCACTAGCGCCTTCGCTTCAAAGCGGGGGTGCGAAACCCAAAGCTAACGGAGCGACTAGAAGATTACCCCCGATTCTCGATCCACTAGGGGACAGGAATTAGGGAACGGAGATGAAGGGATTTCTCTCGATTTCCCGTGCTCCCTAGGTGGTTAGAGCTGCGAGATAGCATGGGGAACGAGGAGAGCAAAGCACTTTTCATTTGTCTAGCAAAGCCAAGGAAGAGGGTCAACTGCTGACTACTGACTTCCATCTACTCTCCATTCCTACTGCTCTGCTCTCATATGTGTTTTTGTCGTTGGACGGGAGGGAGGGGAGAGAACCCCTCCCACCCCTAGTAGAATCGAATGGGGGAGAGGGCGGAGGGAGGGGGAGAACAGGCAGAGGGAAGAGATGGAGAGGAGGGGAGCACGTGAGGAGAGGGGTATATTGGGAAGGAGTGATCTATGGTGGGGTAGGGGAGATGAGAGATAAGGGGAGAGGAGGAGAGGCAGAGAAAGACAGTGTCTCTCTAGAGAAAGTGATCTCTGGTGGGATAGGGGGAGTGATAGAGAAGGGAAAGGAGAGGCGAGGGGAGACTGTTGGGAGTGTTTTGCCAATGGAGTGTTCTCGAAGGCACGGCTCGCTAGAGGGAAGTGATCTATCGATGGGAAAGGGGTGGAGGAAGGGGAGGGAACAGGAAGAAGTTAAATACGTTACTGTTCGACGTAACTGTTAGAAGAAGGGTGTTTGATGGGTAAGAAAGAAGTTATGGGTGATGGTCAGACGCGCGTTTGACGTAGAAATATGTAGGTTTAGTGAAAGAGTGTGATGCGAACGGTCAAAAAGTAATGGTCAGGGGAGGGGAAGATGGGAGAATGAGGTGAACGGGGGAAAGAAAGAAGGGGAGGACACTGGGTGATCAGTCACACGGGAGAAGGGAAGGAGAAGGAAGAAGGGAAGATAGGTGGAGTGGGTTGTTTTGACGACCAGGGGAGGGGGGAAGATGGATACCTTAGGAGACAAAGAACTAGTGATGTGCAAGGGGTTCTGAGTGGAGAAGGGTGGATTGATTTGCAAGAGAAGAACAGTAGAAGGATGATTCCCAAGGAGGATACTAGAAAGGCGATGAAGAGTGGGTGAAACGCAACAGAGCCTGGCGTACTTTTAAGAGGAGATGGACACTGGGTGATCAGTCACACGGGAGATGGGGAGTAGAAGGAAGAAGGGAGGAGAGGTGGAGAGGGTTGTTTTGACGACCAGGGGGGGGGGGGAGATGGATACCTTAGGAGACAAAGAACCAGTGATGGGCAGGGGGTTCTGACAAGTGAGGCGAAGGAAGGATTGGTTTGTGAGCTAATCACAGTAGAAGAGTGATTGCCTCGGAGGTTGCTAGAATGGTGATGAAGTGAGGGTGAAACGTAAGTGAACCTGGCGGCTTTAGAAATAGCGCGAGAGAAGCCGTGACCGGGATTGGGAGATTGATTAGGAGTCAAGAGGGAATATAGGACTCATGCGCAAGGGGTGTGTGAAGAGTGGCACAAGAGCTGATTTCGACAGGGAGGTTAGAAATGGTTTCTATGAAGACTTAGAAGAAGAAATATTGCCGAAGAGGTTCTTGGATGATTTTGAGGGACGGTTGAAACGCAAGTGAACCAGGAGTTTTCGGGGAAAAATCATGAAGTTTTTTCATCTGTATGTAACCAAGTAATCACTATCAACGGGGTTCCTCTGCGTAGGATAAGATGCGGATAAAACCCTTCAGTGTTTCTCGGAATTTCTAGAGAAGGCGAGGGTGAGAACAGAGGGGCTTTCTTTGATGAAATCGAATACTGGAGCACTCTCCTTTCGAGAGGGCGAGAGGCTGCGATGGGTTTCTAATGGGATGAGGATAGGGCTTGCATTAGAGGGGTCTAGAGAGGGGAGAAAGCAGGCGGGGCCGTCTAGACAATGCTATGAGGCACTTCGAACCCCAGTTGTATAGTCAGATAGATTTGGTCATAGTCTTTGAATAGGGACGTGCGAATGAATTGACTACAACGATCATAAAGTACTTAAGAGGAGCGAGTGAAACTTAAAGGTGGACGGTTTTTATTTTCCCCTGGAACGATAGGATGCATTGCTTTCAACTATCTGAGAAGATAGAAGAGAAGCGCGTGAAACCGAGGTGAACCTGGTCATGCGGGGTTTCGGGTATGTTTCGGGTATGGGGGGTTTCGGAAACTGACATTTGAATAAGCGTATAGGTATTGGTAGGCATACAGCGGGATGCATCACTGATCAAGTCAATAAGGGATAGTATATGAGGCGCAGGTGAAAACGAGAAGTCACTAGGACTCGGATGCGAGAGGACTAGGGAAGGTAAGGGCAGGAAATTTTTTTTTGAGAATGGAAGCGCAATTCTATTAAATATCAACGTTCTCGAGGAGGTATGATGTATCGGTGAAACAGAGAAGTGCCTGGGACCCGAATGCGAAAGGACTGGGAAGGAAAGGGCAGGATGGGAGTTTCTTTCGAGAAGGTCGCAGAAAGTTATTGAATAGCAACGTTCTCGAAAAGGTATGATGAGCACGTGAAACCGCGATGAAGCGGGGTAGTGAAGGATTGGAAACCGCAGTACTAGAAGTGGACTGTCCAGTGGACTGGAACCTTGATTCGTGGGGCTTTTATAGGACAAAAAGTACGTCAAGTCTGGAGTGTTGTGCAATGCGCACGAGACGTTGTGCAATGCCGAAATAAATAGACAATTTGAGAGGGGACTCTCTCGATTCCGCACGCTCTCTCGCTCTGTCTGATCGGGGAGAGGGATTGGAGCGGGAGTTCTGATGAGAAAGGGGTTTCTCAGGTCAGGGGAATTCGAGCTAGAACTTCTTACTTACTAACACAAGCGCCTAACATTGTGCAGAGCTAAGGTCGAGGGAAGGGGTATCCCAGGGTGTTGGGCAATTGCAATATTTGAAAAGAGGGAGAATGGGAGTTTCGAGTTTCAGCGGAGCGTTGAGATGAGTAACGGGCATTAATTATTTACAAGTGGGGCCCTGATCAAAATGGGGACTTCAAAGGGAGTCTGAGCGAAAAGAGAATGTTGGTTCGGATCGAAGATAACGAAACTACGTACCTAGGTATTAGAGTAAGTGAGGCGAAAGTGGGGAAACTAGTAAGCAGTAAGCTATCAATGTCGAAACAAGTAGAGGTCACATGAGGTGAGCGTGAAACGAGAAAGCACCGCTCGGCTTATATAGCAAAACAAAGGTGTTGTGAAAGACACGCAAGTTTCTCTATTGCACGCGCTATCTACACGGTCAGGCGGTCAGCAGTGACTAAGCGACAATGGAACAGACCACGTGGGAGCTAGAACTTGCTATTGCGAGGGTTATGTTGGGCGATAGGAAATGTAAAATGGAGAGGGTACAGCTAGCACACTAGTCCCAATAACACTAGCTATTTAGGGGTGAGACAGGGTGAGGGAATACGCGAAACGTGGAGGGCCTTTCACGAGCAATAGCTAGTCAGTTGATCGACAGCTACAGGGCCGACAGGCCGATACAGATGGGGGATCGGGGATGGAGGGGGTTCCCAATAACCCGAGCTATTTCGAGGGTTAGCAAGACGAGAAAGAAAGCGAATCGGAGAGAGTATTTTTACATGAAAGCTAGTCAGTTGATCGACAGGCAGATAGAGATGGGGGATCGGGGATGGAATGGAGGGGGGATGTAGCAATAACAAGCACGAGTGAATTGGATTGACACGTCGATCGGGGAAGGGAAGAGGGGGGAGGGAGGGGTGTGATCTACCCGGAGAAGGGAAGAGGAGTGATTGAGTGATAGGGGAGTGAAGGGAGGATTGGAGATGGGGAAGGGCAGTGATCTACGTGATCAAGTGATCCCATTGGATTTGGAATGGACGAAGCTGTGTGTCGAAGATGGCGATAGTGGGGATTCTGAGGGCTATGGACTCTACTCATTCCGCGCAGATCTCCTCTTTCTGAGAATAGAATTGGCTTAAAATGTAGGATGGATAGATTGAAATTGGTCCAATAAGGAGCCGCCGTTGTTGCGAGGGCTGAATTGAGTGTGGGCAGGGGGGAAGAATACGAGTATAAAGCATCTCGGGGAGGCTACAGTATCCTAGGAGATGAGGGGCAAAATTGAGGAAAGAAAAGAAGGGTCCTGCCCGATTTTAGAGGGGATTTCCGCGCGAAAACACAAACATCATGGCGTGTTTTGATCCGATTTTGATCCGATTTCGCTGATGTGACAAATGATGACGCAATAGTCACGAGGGAGAGGGATTTCTGCACTGGTCACAGTACAGTGAACAGGGAAGTCGAGGGAGCGTGGCAGATCGAGAGAGTCCAGGGTGGAAAGACCATTACTAGCGGACATAAACAAGATGATAAGCGAGGCGCGATAGGGTGTTTTGACACTTGGTAATAGCAAGGGATCAAAGAACCGGCAGTTATCTATTGGAGTGAGAGTGGAATACGGTAGTGGAAATGGAAGTTCGAAATGTTTTTCTAAATTCGGAATCAATACCAGGATTGTCACCGTACGTATTCGTGGTGTCTTGTACAATTACTGAAACTCATTCCTACCTTGAGTCGGGAAACTGAAATTGGCAGTTTCTGACGCGGAAATGCTGTGTAGACTACATAATTGATACTTGATTATCGATTACGGTAGACAAGGATACGGTAGCTGACCCTGATTATCGATTTCTCCTCAGGCGGTTCTGCTGTCGAACGCGGGGTTCTACCTGGGCAAGCTGCTGCAGGCGGTGCACGAGGATGAGAAGAAGGCCAATGAGGTACGGTAGGATGGGAATATTGATTGATTACGGTAGAATATAGATTGACTACAGTAGCCGAAAATTGTTTTGATGGAATAGGATAATGCCACGAATTTACGACTTGGATTACAGTGGCATATTGTGCTTACTGGAAAAAATATGTGGCATGCTTGGAATAGTGGCATAGGTAAGGCGATTTATTGTAAAACATGGGAATGTTCCAGTATTACATGTTGTGTTGCCAGCGTTCGTATTAGTTATCCTTGAAACTCTGGAATTGGGGGCTGGAAAACATGTGAGCTGGGGGAAAGGGAAGATTCGAGCAAGGGATCTATAGGGTTTAAAGTAGGCTGTGTTTTGAATACGGATCTAACGCATCTGTAGGGGCAACGGGGCTTGGCGCATGGAGAATAAACTAATTATTGTAAAATTGATTGTGTTTTTGTAAAACGCTAAACGGATGCCGATTGATCAAAGCGTGTCTTCGGTAACTATTATTAGCAATGGATGAAACTGTGATGTGATGGGCATGTGAAAATGTGAAAGTATCCGTGAGAATTGACTGAGGAGTGATGATGAGCTAGTAGAGAGTGCCCGAGGTGGTACGAATTATCCGAATGTATCCATGTCGTCTTATGGGGAATCGCTGAAACACAAACTGATCGGGCGCACAGAAGAATTGGATACTGTTTTAACCTTGAGAAATTCGCAAAAATGACACTGGTGGTCATTGTAGTCTGCTGTAATCATCGGCACATGAAGCCGGAAACGGCTCGGCAAAATTTGACATTTTGTGACTCATATTGATTGAAATATTCACTTCAGGTGATCACGACGCTGACGCGCCTCACGCGCTACTCGGCCAAGGACACGGGCAGACAGCTGTCCACGAGGTGAGAGAGTTGATCTTTGATCTTTGTTATTTGGTCTTTGATATTTGAACCCTAATCAGTAGCTTCGGACAGACAGATGTGGATGAGGCGAGAGGGTTGATCTTTGATCTTTGGTAACTGATCTCTGATCTTGGGCCATTGATCTCTGGTCTAAATGTCACGGTAGCTCTGATTGAAATTCTGAAAAGGTTTGATTTATATTTTGAAGAAAGGCAGGAGAGAATGAGATCGTCATATCAAATTGATAATGCTCCTTGTAGAATCGGTGAATCAGATATGTTGCTATATTTCTAGAATTTTTGCAGAAACGGTCATTTAAGGGCTGCTTGACTCATTATTTTTTATGCTCGGTATGTATCCATCGTTAGGCTGGGTGTATGAGCTGAATTGTAGTTGTTGTGAAACTTGACATTGACTTGCCGGTCTTCCTAACAAGACTCCTTGCGTAGAGCGTTTCTCTGCACTCTGCAGCAAAAAATGCGCTTTGTTGCAGTGAGTGCACTCCCCTGCTGCTCTCGCGGTTCCTCTCGCCTACGGCCGCGCAGCCCGCCAAGGACCTACTGCTGCAGTTGGCCGCCGGGTCGACCGATATACGGTAAGTGTGTTTAGAGTTACGTTAGGAACCCCACCGAAATACAGTAGGTGTGGGGACGTGAAGGCAAACGGCTCATGTATTGCATGCTAGGAGGTTCGGGGAGAGTGATTACAGGATATTTATTTTTGTTTAAAACTGTCCGAAAAACTGAAACTGAGATCGGATTCGCTGATCATCGCTGATACTTGCAGATATTGTGAAACCGAGAACTTGTGGATGTATAAATAGCGCTTATGGTCGAGGGTTGCGGTTCCATTTCCAAGCGGGTAGTGAACTGATCTGATCGACAGAGAAAAATAAGCCAAAATTTAAGGTTCAGGTCTAATCGATGCTGTTAAGCTTATTTTTTTAATGAATGACACGGAAAAGGGAACCCTCATCGATAGTTCATCATCCCAATCAGGGCTGGGTTTTTGTGTTTTGTGTTTTGTGTTTTTTTGTGTTGAGCAAACACAAAAAAAATTGAGGATTTTTAGCAAAAATTTACAATTTTAGTCTAGACGTTATGAGAAAATTTAAAAAAAAATAAGTTTATTTTAATTCAAAAACTTTTCAAAACGCACTTCTTTTCACTCAAATTCTAATTTTATTGGAAAATTGGCAATAGGTGCAAAATTTGTAAATAATTCACGCAAAAAACGTTGAAAACGTATGAAATACGTGTAAAACAAAATTTTGTGTTTGTTTTGTGTTTTGTGTACACAAAAAATATTTTTTGTGTTTTTTGTGTGGACACAAATTTTGTGTCTCGAAATCATTTTGTGTCCCAGCCCTGATCCCAATGTAATCCCTTTCCTCACTGCAGTGATCGACTGGGCGAGACGGGCGTGATTGCGGATCTGACGGCGAGTGGAAAGGAGGAGGAGGGAGAGGATGGAAAGGTAAGGAAGACGAGAGAGAGGGAAGGGGGGGGGGGCTGATATTTGGACAATTCTACATCAAGTTATAGTGGTATTAGAGAAGACGGGTGATGCGAGTTGTTTGGTGCATAGTTGTGATGGTGCAACCCAAGTCTTCCTGGTGGGCGATGATCTCAGCTAGCGCTACTAGGTAATACATTCATAGTTTGTTGTGGAAGTTGTTTTGGAAATCTCATGGAAAGATTAGAGAAACGGGGAAGTGAGATTATAGGAGAAGTACGTGCGGCGTGAATCTGCATGGGTGAAATGATATCTCTTTTTGAACATGCTTTTCAGCAATCAATGAGAAAGTTTTTTAGAACGCCAAACAAGAAATCGCTACTAGAAAAGGTTGACGATGAGTGAACAAAAGAAGACAGTGTTACTCGAATCTGCCTAGTATTGATGGGTAGTATACAATTCGGGAAGCCAAAACCATTGTTGAGCGGGGTGGATTCGTGGATTACTCTTGGCGATGTAGCACGAATATGCGAGGAGATGAGGATTATTGGCTTATCAATGATTTTCCCCAGGGTCCAAGGACCTTGATGAAAAGGAAAACTTCACTTTAAAATATCGTTCGTCTTTTTTTATATTTTATTCAGGAGAAGCCGGTCGCCCGTGCGAGCGAGAAGGAGCGGTGCGCGCTGCTGGCGACGTTCACGCAGGTGGGAATTATATTTATTAATTTTTTAATTCGAACATTACATCAACGATTAATTGGTAATAGACATCACGAAGGGTATGTGAAGAGGTGCTGAAACAGAGATGGTATTGGGTTGCTAATTTAGTTGTTTTTTTTCACCTGAAATCAGCACACGTATTGCATGTCATCCTCCGTATAAGTAGATGGTCAGCCAATGAAACAGAGATGTGACTTTTATGAACCGGCGGAATCAAATTTGAAATTACAATCCGTGTTGTACAATTATTTAGTGTACTTAGAGAATGACGATGTTCGTTACATTAGAAATACAATTGTTGGTGGAATTATGAATTTTGCATGTGACCAAGATCTAGATTATTTCTCATAATGATTGATTGATTTTCTCAAATTGATTGATTTGATTGTTTTTACTCACGTCGCAACAGGGACCGCACTGTCTGCATCGCTGTCCTTGCTAATCTATGATATTATGAAAACACACAACCGCCTTGAGAGCAGCACATCGACCCACACTGAATTCCGCTGTTCTTTTAGCGTTGCCAAATTACCAGCATGACTTTGCCGTGCATTGCAATCACTTACGGTACCCTAACTCCCCCCCCCCAGGACTTGCTTATTTCGTGTTACTATGATCCTACCGTACCCCCAATCTTTCCTTCAGGTCCCGTTAAAAATTGTTCATTACGAAATCCTACCGTATACCCAAACTTTCCTCTCAGGACGCGTGGGGTCGTGCGGCGCTGCGGGAGTCGGGCGCGCTGGATGTGCTGTGCACACGGCTGGCCGAGGCCACGGAGAGCACCGCGGAGAGGGCGACGATTCTCGTTTCGTTCAGGTACGGTATCACACCAAATATAGGATAAGGATCGGGATCATACGGTTGGGATATTGTACGAATCGTATTTATCCGGGATGTAGGAGAAAATTATTGTAATATCTCAAGGTAGATTTTTTTTAATTCAGGGAGTAAATTATATTGATTTTGAGAATTCCGGGAGATGATACACTACTTGTGAAACTCCAAAACATCATAAAACAGTGCATTGTCTACCGCCTCTAGATCCTCGAATAGCCTCACGTAGCCGGTTCTTGCGCGACACAGAGGGCAATCAAGGATTCCGTCCGGATACGCGATCTCTTCCACGCACTCGCGGCAGACCGCGTGACCGCACGCGGTCAGCACAACGCGCACGCGCGGATGCGGCTCGAAGCAGATGACGCAGGCGCGTGAGTAGCGGGGAGAGGCCGCGTCACTGCAAGATTTCGAAAATACTAATGTTATGTTTCGAAAATGATAATAGAACTAGAAAGTTTTCATGAAAGAATGAACTTCTCATCGGAAATGATGGTGATATCGGAATTGTTTCAATGGACCAATGAACTTCTCATCGGAAATAATGAATACTCGATTATTGTGTGAACCCAGTGAAACCCAACTGCGCCGACCAACCTCTCGATATCGGGTTCAGCATACTCCTTTTGCTGAGAGCCTGTTGGCTGCATTGCCTGCAGTTCCTGAGGTCGCAGCGTGGAATGCTGCTGCCGTATTCGGTGAGAGTTTCGCGGAGGCAAGGGAGGGGGATATTGTGGCTCCAGCGACCAAATATTGACGAAGATATCTCGATCCGCGTAATTGGCGGATCTTGTCGATGGTGTCTGGGACAGCGACTGTGTCTGCCGCACTCCCGGGGATCGTGGTGGAAGGGCCGGAGGTTCGGGCCGGGTTGCTCGAGGCAGAAGAGGAGGAGGAGCGGGTTCCTCCAGCCGCTGCTGCAGCTCTGCTGCAAGGTGCTCCTTGGAAGCAGGAGGAGGGATGGGAGGCGAGGAGGAAGAAGGGAAAGAAGGAGTGTCGTAATCGTCGGTGCTTGGTTGATGTGGGTGCAGCTTCAGCCGCGTAAGCAGTGATTCGAGAAGGGGCATCTGGAAAATTTGGAGGCTAGAGTCGTAAGCAAAACTAATAAAGTATCAAATGAATGCCAGAAACAACGTGCAGTACATATTGTGTTTGCTATTGAGGAGCGCATGACTAAGACTAGAGAAGGGATAAGATAAGAATAATACACTGCCATCACTGTGTGAGAAAGCGATACACGGACTCTCATTATCAGCGCAAACAACCGGCAATTTTGATGAAAGATGTTGGCAACGGAGAGATAGAGTTGGTGAGTGAAGAATTGTGCTCTTCATTTGAGTCTGCTCTCTCACCAGCGAGAGAAACGAGTAAGCAGGCAGAACGAGAAGCGCGCTTTTCTCTGCCAGAGAAAGAGAGGCGGAAACGATGAGTCATCAGGCAGGGAGCGTGCCCCGACGAACCAGTAATGAGACTGGCTATAATGTGGTTTAAATATGCAGCTCTTTTCGCATGCAGAATGATTGGTTATTGAAATTTCTATTTATCGAGAGAGAACAGCATTACCAGGAATATGTCAGAACAATTTTACTTGAAGAATTTTCGAGCACGGAGGCGAACCGGGTGAAGATGCTTTTGGGTTTCGGTTCTGGCATGGCTTCGGTTTGAGTATCCGCATTCCTTGAGCAGGGTGCTGGAAGGGAAGTGAATGGATATTCTGACCAAATCATGGTATGCCTGAGATCGTGTTCGTTTTTCTACGTTCGATTATCTAGGTAAATGTGGCGTATCATTGAAGGCATTTAATGGAACATTCACAAATTAGAAATTTATCATTCAATACAAGTAATACAGGAATGAAACCGATTGGACATCCGATCAATAATTTTTTAAAAGATGCTTCCTAATTCGTGTTCATTACATGCTTTTCACTCAATATCTATTCGAATTTTGCTAGGACGATAAGTACATATACTTCAAAATCAACAGAAATAGGAGAATGGTATACTTTAACAACCGCACGATATCTATGTTTCCTGTGTATTGTCGACGATAGGATCAGCCATAGCCGACGTCTGGGGATGATCAGTTGCTTCACATCGAGACGTGCGTGGTTAGGGTCTCTTTTTCCTCGATATCCTCGAATAATCGAAGAGTGTCTCCAGTCTTGCGGCAGAATGGACAGGCCACCTTAACGTGTGTGTGGTTTTATTATCACAGTCGCATTTTCCAATAAGAGTAGAGTCAATATCTCATTACTCCATGAAAAGGACAAATCCCAAGTAAATAATGGACCAATTCGAATACCTTCGATCCGACTTTAGCGAGTTGCTCTGCGCAGGGAGAGCACATGATGTGTCCGCAGCCTGGAATTAGGCATTGGTAATATGGATAGTGACTGTCCGCACTCGTCAGCTATAGGTCGAAGGATGCGAGAGGCAATTTTAATTTGATTTTTTAGGACAATTGTCTCGCAAGATAGTTCACATCCAACACAATAACGTGTTTGAGAGTTTATGAAAATGTCCACAATATTACCAGTGAGAGCGACGCGCAGGAGCGGATTCGGCGAGATGAGACAGACAGCGCACGAGCGAGAGTAGCGAAGGGCGAGAGCGGCTCTGAAATATAGGGATCAATGACATCAACTAAACTCAATTCAACCTAAGGAAATGTTCGGCAATTGATCTCAAATTGCTTCAATTCCCCGAAAGAAACAATATCCGCGTAGAAAACAGTAACCCGCACTCACTCCGAATTGTCAGCCTCCCTTGCCTGCTTCAATCGAGCCTCTTTCTCAGCCTCCTTCTTTCCAGCCTCGTATGCTGCCATCATAGCCTCCTGATACTCGCCCAATGTTGTGGGGAAAGCATTGCTAGGGCGGCGTTCAGCAGCAAGATTGGCTCGAAAATTTCGGATCAAATCGCGGTGCCTCGACATTCGTTCATTGGAAGTCGTCGAGTCTCTGCGCTCGGCTATTTGAGCAAGCGCTTGAGCATATTCGTCATCAAAATCGACAGTATCGGCGGGACGAACTCCGGAAATGTTTTCGCGGGACGACATGTGGTCGGGAACACGAACTGCTCTGTGAGCTGCCTGTGTATGAGGTAGATTCCAGGGAGGCGGAAGGATAGGGACGTGAAGGGCGTGAATACTACTGGACTGAGAATCAGCCGCATTCTCAACTTCGTCTACAGTGGATTCTCCTTCATGGACAGTATTGGCGGGACGTGCTCCAAACCCATGATTGCCGCGGGACGCAATGCGCTGGGCAATGGGAGGTGGAGCTATGTGAGGATTCGATCGAGCAATCCATGTAATTCGATTTCGTGGGACATGTGGGCGTGCTTCCTGGGGAATTTCGGCCTGAACAGGCGCATCTGTCGCGAACAAGCTAGTGTGTCCGTCGGCCGCTGATGAAGCCTCAGACGAGATAACGGACGCATCCGTCGCGGACAAAGTCGAAGGTGCATCGGTCGCGGATGAAATCGCATTCGTGTCGGTAGCTGAAGAACTCGTTGGTTCGTACCCCGATGATAAACCCGGATATTTGGCAAGCAACTCCTGCCCACGATGAGATAACGGTATAGGCGAACGGTGCAGTGATAACTGAGCGGAGTGTGCGGATGGCTGAATTGTCGGTCTAGGACGAACTCGGAGCGTGGAATCGTCCCAGGATCCATAACCTGGAGGAGGACGTGTGGGTGTATCCCGATGCGCTTCCATAAACGGTGGGAAAGGGCTAGGGCCGGAGAAAGGCACCGGTTCCAGAACCCGAGTTTCAGTGATACCCAGACGAGAGCCAGATAGTTGTTCGGACTGTGGCTGTATTGAAGGACTCTGTGGTGATTGAGGATTGATCACATCGATACTAGATGACTGCTCGGTAGAAGTGTTCCAACAGCGAGGCTTGGCGAAGGTTCGAGGTGCCATGCCTGTAATATATACTCTGCAGCTTCTCGCCATAATCTTAGAAATTAATGGAAGAATGTAATGCTTGTAAAAAGGACAGCTAATTAAAGTATTTGTGAAGTTAAACGTCAAAAACAAAGAGAAAATGCGCACGTCTCTTCAAATTGCTGACCGCTTCCCGCATGTCGATACGCGTCGCGTGTGAAAGGTCCGGAGGAGCGGATAATGTATTCGTTGCACTTACCAAACGCCAAGATCACACTTTAATTAAGTGAAATAAAAAAATTGTATTATTGTACAAAGTGCTGTCGATAAATAACGATTTTTTTAAATAACATTAAAGGGGGCGTGGCATCAATGTCTGACTAGATGAGTTCTAAATGTGAAATGATGGGTCACGGATACCCGATGGCACTTTCGCAACTCTGTTTGCATTTTGGTATGAACTGAGATATGATCTATTGGCTGTGTTCCAAGTGACCCTGATCGTGTAGGCAATGAGCGAGAGAGTGAAGGGTAACGAAGAGACGGCGCATGGAAATCGGCGCGCACCGCTCGCTTATGATAATTGAGCCGTGATTGATACCTCTCCCTCTTTAAGGTTTAAGGTTTAAGGTAATATTAAATACAAATAACTCTTCACATCGCTTACAACCTATTTCTCCTCAATTTACTGAGAATCGAATAATAAAAAAATAAACATGTAAAAATATTTTTGACAATGGAAAACGTGCGAATTAAAAAAAATCTATTGTTAGCATCTGTTCTCTAGACCGTGTCTATTCATTACAGAAGCTGAGTGTGAGACCCGAATTCGTTTCCTGGCATATCGTACTCTTCTCAACCTACAGTAATCCTCTCCTGATTCAGGCATCTCGTGCACGACACGACATCGATGGCGTACCTCTGCCGGTCGCGCGCCTTCCTCGACTGCGTCATCAAACACGTCGGAGAGTATGTGGACTGCTACGGGGAGGAGTGCGAGGTGCGGTAGAATGATATCACGGTAGAAGGTACGATAGGAGAAGGGAAGTGATCGAGAACTGATTGCTCTTCCCGAGGGGTACGGCAGACAAAGTAATGATTCGCGTGGGAGATGACTGATACGGGGAGGAGTGCGAGCTCAATGAGCGATTGACGACTGACTATTGAAAAATTACTTTTTGCTTCATGCACATGCAATTTTCGTCTCGGAACACTTTGAATTTTGTAGCTGGGTTACGATGATTATCGATTGCTTACCGTATCCTCTCATTGTCAGCCGATTTCCCTTCGGGACCGGGACACATCTCATCGTCCCTGGTCCCCTATCCTCGTGGAACCGGAGCAGCGAAAGGAGCGAGGATCGAGGACGGAGAAGAGGCAGATGGACGGGCAGTTGCTGAATTCGGTCAGTTATCGATCCGACTGGATTATTACGGTAACATTAGTTATGCTCGTGGCCGGGTTAGCGATCTAAATCATGATGCAAAAGAACGTTGGATGAGCTGATTTAGAATTTAGTGAGATAAATTGTCAATTAATTCCAGAGGTTAAGGTAGGTTTAAGAATATTTCAGACGTCAAGCGAAAACAAATTACTTTTCTGCATCAGCGTGGTGATTAGTAAAATCGATGCAACCGCTATTCACCAGCGAATTCTTGTAATTTCGCCTTCTTTCCAATCATTGTCAGCTGGTCTACTCCCTCTCTCAATTAATTAGGAATTATGCCTCTCCTTTTTTGCTCGTGCAACCATCCGTCCTCTGAAGAGCACAAGATATAATTCTGATCAAGGTCTCTTTCCAGTCGTACGCCGCCTCTCCCCTTGTCTACTCCCCACTGCATCACTACTCCTCCTCGCCCTCACCGCCCTCGCTCTCGCCACTGTCTGCGTCAATGTGAGTACTCTCGGATTGAATATAGAGTGTTAGGGGGAAGTGGCCCTACTTGGAGGAATGTTTTGGAGGAATAGATCAGAGGGTAAGAGGAAGGGGAGGGTAGATCATCACTACTCCTCCTCGCCCTCACCTCCCTCGCTCTCGCCGCTGTCTGCTTCAATGTGAGTGGCCTGATGATTTCGGGCGTTCAGAGGCATCAGTGTTAGACATGACATGGCTATGAGCACCTCGCTTTCTCAGTTATTTGCCTCTATGTGCGTTATTTTATTAGAATTTAAAAAAATTTGTAAATATCACTATTTTCAAAATTAAGAATAGGAGAAATCAATAGAAAGCTAGTGAGATGGAAACTATGCGACCTAAAAAGTTGGTGTTTCACAAGGTTCAGATAAGAAGTTGCTAGGGGCTTCGCGTTGATATATAAACGTCAGGCGAGGAAAAAATGACTGTAACTGAAAAAATCTTAAATGTAAATCATCTTAAATGGCACAAAAAAATGACCACCCATAGTGCTGGTGTTTCACAGGTTTACGTTAAGAAGCTGCTAAGGATGTTGTGTTGATATGTTGCATAGCCCGGTGAAAAACAAAAAAAATCTCATTGTAAAGCATAAGTGAAGGAATTATTCAGTATTTATCTGAAAACATCATCTCGCAGGTCGCCCCCACTCATCTATGGTCGTCTCTCGCCCCTCCATCCCCTCTCCTCGCCCGACTCCCGTCTGTCCCTCTCACCGCCCTCCTCCAGCAGGCAGTCACCGGAGTATGGATACGGGAGTGCCGCGAGTCCGGGGTACGGTATTTTCTGGTTGGAAACGGCTGGATTACAGTAAGGCTAATAGCACAAAGGAATCATTTGTCACAGAATGATGGTGCAAGTACGTTAATCCCTGAGATGCATGGTATCCAGAAGAGTGTGGTAAATCGAGAGCGTACTGCGAAAATGTGGCCATTTCTCTACAGAGAGTCGCCGGTTTCCTCTTTGCGGGTCCGACGATATCTTAGGCTTCCGAAATCAAATAAAAGCTCAGTAGAAGTATTCGTCGCAGTTGCGTATCGCGAAATTTGCAGATTTGCATGGTTTGTGTTCCATCGGTATGATATATTCCGCACAAATTTAAATAGTGGATTCTTGATGGTAAGCTTTTTCACACAAAATTAGTATAGCTAATTAAAGTCGGTCAAGGCGAGAGAGTACTTCTCAAATGTGATCATTTCCTGCAGTGAATCGCTGGCTTCCTCATCGCGTGATCGACCGGGCAGCAGTATCGGAGGAGGAGGAGCAGAGAGGGAGGAAGAGGAGGATGAGACGGAGAGGGAGAGGAAAATGATGAAACAGGTACGGAGAGATGTTTATGGGGCGGGGGGGGGCAAGGGAAGCTACTCAGTGGAGATGTTGAATTGCAGAGAGTATGAGATGTGCCGGTGAAACATAATAAGGCATGGCGAGCAGGGGTCAAATACACAGCTTATGAAACTCAAAACGTGGTGTGCTTTTTCGAATTTTTCAGATTTCTTGGCGTTAGGGGGCTAGGTTTCGGGTAAACTACCCTGATTTCGTGGAAAGGTGGCCTGCTTTTCTCAAATTTTTGTTCAAATTGGCCTAAACATGTGGGCATGCATAGGTCCGTTCGGGAGGGGTATTTGATCTCTGATGGCGAGATTTCGGTAGAGAATTGTGTTTTTGACACATCCAAACGAATGGAATCAACCCGGGATGCCAGCCAAAACGTGATGTGTTGGTGATGAAGCGGAAAACCCCAGGGATTGATCTGAATTGGGCTATGAATTCATTGTACTATCAGAAACACGTACTAATTGTGTTCTGACTTGATGCCATGCATGTGGTAGGCTGTCGTGTAACAACTAGGGAGATTTTTTGTTCAGAGGTAAGCTGGAAACATCGACTCGGGGCGCTAGTCGCGACAGATAGGTGATGCGTGAAGCGAGACTTCACCAAGCTTGAAGCTCGATTTAATTGAAACTGGCTAGAAGTTCAGAAATGCTTGCGTTCATAGTTGAAGTACCCGATCAATGAAGCCGATTCAAATGTGATGATACAGTAGATCAGAGAATACGGTACTTCCTAATTCATCGATTTGTAGGTCGTAGACAACGAGCTGTGGCTGGTCGGATGGCAGGCGAATGAGGACGCGAACCTACCGTATCTGATGAGGGAGGATCTCGTGGTGAGACACGTTTACTCCTAAATTATTGATTTTTGACACGCAATCACTTTATTAACCCTAAAGGATACTTCTACGTTTTGTCGTTTTTTTATGTTTTGTCTGCAGGAGTGTTTAGGCTTCGTAGGTAATCTAATAAGAGGTGCGGATATCACATCCGTTAGTGCGCGTGTGTACAACGAATATAAAAATATTAGAGTACAACATCGAACAACAAATCGCTGTCAATTATTTCCCAATCCGTCGTCTCATTGTCGTAAATGCATATCCTTCCTTTTTCTGCATCTAGGTTTCAAAGTAGAACCATATGCAGTTTGGGAGGTCGAATTCGATGGAATGGTCTTAGAGACGTAAAAGTTAATAATTGTATTAAAAGATCTTTTCAGAAATGCCTGCTCTCCCTCCTCCGGATGGTGTCTCCTCACTCGACGAGACTGGGAAGGCCACTGAAGAGAATGGCCGATAGCCGGCACTCGATTGAGGTTCGGTAGGGGCACGGTAGGGATTGTGGATATAATTTTGATAGATTGTAGCGACATAAATATAAATGTGCGAAAAAAAACTGGAAATGGTTCAAGCAGGTGATTACACATTTCGGTGAATGCTTATGAATCGAAGTGTAAGCAAGCGCCAATGGGATGTTGCTGCCCGTGGTGAATTATTATTGTCTATTCGATTACCTATTACCGTACGCATCCCTAATTCAGGGTCTGCTCTCGATGCACTTCCACTCGCGCATCTTCCACGCACTGTGCACGCCACCGTGCAGGATGACGAGGTATTGGAGGGGGTATTGATTGATTTGAGTCATTGATCGACTACGGTATGAGTTTGGGAAAAGGTAGAGAATAGTGATCCCTGAAATTCAATGGAGGTTTACGAGGTACAGTAGGATCATCGATTGATTTGAGTCATTGACTGATTGCGGTATTAGATTGGTAACGGTAGGATTATTGATTGAATTGATCGACTACATTAACGATTGGGATTAGGTCGAGAGCAATGATCGTTGCAATTCGATAGAAATCAAAGTAAAACTGAATGATTTTCGGTTTTGTGATCTTGTGTTACACTCTCTGTTTATCACCATCAAGTAGGAAACAGCGACGATCAATCTCTCGTAGGTGGTGCAAAACAATATTAAGTGTAAATTGTGAATAATTCAGATTCGCCCGTCGGTGCAAGAGGTGCGAGCAGGACGCCGAATTCGGCAGCGAGGTACGGTAGGCACACCACGTCCTGAAAGTAGGGTAGATTACGGTAGGCACACCAAGTTACCATAATCCCCCTTTACCTGGTGTGCTTTCCTAGGGAGGGGAGCGTATCTGTCCAGGAAGTTTTCAGGAAGAATAGATGAGTTCAATTTTTGCTCGCAGAAGAGTGGAGACCCAATTTCCAGTAGTCACTGTGATATTACGAAAATTTCGAAGCGACAATGAACTGGGGAATTAAATTAGGTTCATTTTCGGCGAAATCACTGTTTGCGTCACATCGATCTTTTGTGTTTCACAACGATGTTAAATTGCATAAACCGTGCGAGAATCTAATCATACCCACTACTGCGGTCTATTACCAATCGAAAAAGGTTCTCATTGGACAAGGTGCCCATCACTGATATTCTCTCACTCACAGGCTAATCGGGGAGTTCAGGAGTATAGAATTATCGATTGATTCCCTCAGATCCTCCGAGCCTTCTCCGCCTCGGTCGATTCGGACTTCGGGCATGGCCTTCTGATGCAGAAATTGGCCAGTGAACAGAGGGAGACGAGAGTGGCGGCTGCGATTGCCAAGATATCGTTGATAAGGTGGGTGAACTCGGAGTGGTGAATATGGGCAAGTTCCAGAAATTTCTGTGTTTCACATTGTGCTTAAATTGAGCAACTGACACCGTTGCCAGTTCGACCGTCGCTCGTTATCGTAAAAATCTTCTAGAAACCGCTTTCGTCTGTCGCGTCGGCCGTCCGGTGAGCACTCGTCGTCACTGCAGGTTAGATTTATTTTATTTTATTTCAAAATATTATTTTAAGTTCAAAAGTTCCTATATTAAATGACACGCTGCATAGTAATGCGATAGGCATAGCCATGACACATGGGACGGTTTGTGTTTCACGTGCTTTGTAAGAGGGGTAGGGAGTTGAGCAGTCAGTGTCTTTCTATTGCGTTGTGCATAAACACTTAAAATACAAAATTATAATTATTTTAATTTAAAAATCATTTTCTAGGTGCTTCTGGACGAGGTGCGCCGCATTCTGATGGAGAGGGACTACGATACGGAGAGCAGGAGGAGTCTGTATGAGGGAGGGGTGAGTGAAGCTTTATTTCTCAATGATTGAAAAGTTGATCTCGAAAAGTGAGACTGTTGTTGCACAGTAGATGTTATATGGGGGGGGGGGG
>LS487561.1:189376-202696 GCA_900490705.1 Pristionchus arcanus
GGGGGTGGGTGAATATGAATACCGTTGGGGAGTTGGGTTATTAATTATGTAAAGAACTGGAAAGTACAGGTAAGTAAAAACATTGAATTCATCTGATTACCTTGTTAGTTCCGGGTCCGGGTTACATAGAATGTGCAATTAAACAGAATTTGCTGGTGTGCAATGAGACTTAGGCGAATTGGGCAAAAATAAATGATTGAGATGGAAAAGAGCACACGAGACGGTTTTTGGGTTTCATAGGATGCTCAATTCATCAACATCCGTAGTTTTGCAATTCATCTTTAGTTCGTCAGTAGATAAAAAAATAATTGTTTGCTGAGTAACATAGTTAATTCCGGGTTTCATTTGAACCTCAATTGGTCGATTTTTTTCATCTGCGCAATTAAAAAGCGACTTTTTAAAAAATCGATGATAGAAATTGATTTTCCAGTATGTTTACGGTTGCACCAGGTACTCATCTCGCGGGTGCTTGATTTGCAACGATTTCTTTGTCAGAGACAATGTAACAATGGAAATACTCAAGGTTCTTTCAAAAACAATATTTGATTATTCGTTGGTCTTTAATTTCTGAACTTTGATATTTAATCTTTAATCTTTGATCTCCGATCTCTTCAGCCGCCCACGCTCGTGCTGATCATCGGCGCCGTCTCCACGCTGCTCGACACGAATAAGATCAAGGTTGTTTGTTAAAATAAACCATTGATATTGAAACGAGCACACGAGATGGTTCCGGGTTTCAAAGGATGTTCAATTGATCGGAATTCGTAATTTTGCAATATATTTTGGGCTGCTTGCACGGATACAAATAGTTTGTTAACAAAGTGCCGCCATAGTTCCCCTTCCTCGATTCCCACGTTTCTGTCGGTCACTATGACTGAGTTGTGCCACATTAACCCCTTTAACTGCGTTTTAAATAACATTCTTAATTGCAGGACGCGTTCGAGATCGACGCGACGTGGAAGGCGCCCACGATGGTCGAGTGCAAGGTTGTGAAGACCAAAGGAGAGGATGAGGAAGGTTAGTACAGTAGTTAGGGATATGACCGTGAGATGATGCGGTAAACTGAATGAATAAATGTTATGGGAGAAATGGAGTGAATCATAAGCGCGAGAAATAGTCGGTGATGGTCGAGTGCAAGGTTGTGAGGAGGAGGGAAGATGAGGAGGATCAGAAGGTGGAGGGAGAAGGTGAGTTGGGGCCATGGCAGTGAGCTGGTGTACAGACGTTAAATAAGGAAGGCACGTAATACGGCATGACAAGTACTAAATACAGAGTGATGAAGCGGAAGGAGGACGATGATGAGTAGGATTGCTGTGAAGGGTTACTGTAGTGCCACAAAGCACTGATGGATACTTAATTTGGGTTGCAGTAGCGTTTGAATGAGGATAATACGCTACGATTCGACCTGCGAATACGGGGATTCATGTCGCTTGTATCTGCCAACGAGCGCTTTTATTTCAGTATGGAAGATGAATGCCGGGGGAAAAATATAACACGACGAACATGGGAGTAATGGGCTTCCCGTTCCTCCCTTAGATCTTGAACTAGAGGCGTTGCTGATGATTTTAGCATTGGAGATGGAAAATATTGAATTGAGGTTTGGTATTGGAGCCCAGGTGATCGAGTGTTTCAGCACTTGCACATAGCCTCTTCTCGGCTGGTATATTTCGATTCACTTGGGAAAAGGGATAGAAACAAACAAATAAAATATAATTCCAGGAGAAGGCCCGAGCACCTCAACTGCTGCAGTTGAGAAGAAGGAGGAGGAAGGGGGAAAGGGAGGAGAGAAGAGGGAAGAGGAGAAGGGAAAGGAAGAGGAGGACATGGTGTCATTCGAGGACACGCAAGGTACGGTAGAATACGGTAGGCGACGATCGATAAACGTGGGTGTCAAGCTGAGTTTGTATGGTGAATATGAGCAGTATCACGCTAATATCGCTGCAAGAGGTTTACTCAATTTATGAATTATTTCCGAGGCGCGAATTCGCCTAGTGACTTTCGGTCACGATTATAGCAGCATTGCTTAGGGAGTGGTAGAACTAATCGATATATGATTACGGTAGATCAATAATCATTCCCTGATTCAGGCAACGTCTTCGGCGAAATCGCGCTGGCCAACCTGCGCAGAGGCAGCGAGTACTTCAATGTGGGTTACGGTCGTTGAGATGTACGGTAGACTACGGTAGTAGATGGATAGTCGTAGATCGTAGATGGTAGTAGAGTAGGAAACATATCGACTTTTTGTCTCTAAATGAAACTTGGACAGAAATTGTTCTCACTTAGTTCCGTAGCATTCAAGCTATCGAGCCATCTTTCCGGGTACCATAACTTACCGCACCCTTCCCAGGGCATGTTCTCCTCTGACATGGTGGAGGCGCGCGAGCGACGGCGTAAGTTCGTCATCGACGAGACGGAGGAGGGATGCACGAGGGAGGAGTTTGAGACGTGAGTTACAGGCCGTTTGCCCCACCTAGTGCTTGGGGTAATCGTTTGCCTAGTGGTTTGGAAGAGCTGATTACGGTAGATGACCGTAAGAATAGAAAGTGCAGATAGCTGTCAGAAATCGGACCTGGCGAGATAGTGTTACGTAGGGGCTGTTTATTGGTATAGAAGCTCTATCCTTTAGTGAAATCTTGAGTTGCGCTAGATACAATATTTCTTAAAAACAAGGGATAGTGATGGATGAAGGAGAGATGCAAGAGGGAGGAGTTTGAGACGTGAGTGATCTTCTTTGATAGTACAATATCTTAGAAATTCAAATGGAATGAGAAATCGAGAAAAGAATTAGCGGTCAGCAGGAGAGTTGGTGTTGCAGCAGTTGTAGAATACGTAGTAGCGAGTAAACTATAGTGTTGGCAATACGAGGTTTGCGGGCCCGCAATAGAGGGAGGTCACGTTGCGGGCCCGCATCCCTCTCCCTCGCCATTGCGGGAACGCAATCCCGCAATCGTTTAGCCAACCCTAGTAAACTATGCAATGGGTCCTTGGTTATTTCCCGAAAAACCATTATTATTCTTCGTAGAATTCGTAAAACATCAATACTTGATGGCGCGATTTCTGGCGAATGATCGCAATCAGGTGATACTACGCTTCGCCACTATTACGCATGCCGAACGATTATCTATGCTCGTTCGATCTTTGTTTCCTTCTTCCAATAGAAAAAAAATTATTTGGAAATATGGATGCTATTCCGAGAAGCTTGCATAGTTCAACAATCAAAGATCAGAGTTCGATCAAAGATCAACCTTTCCTCTCCAGATTCCTGCACTGCCTGGCCGATTGCTCGCCGTCGATCTGCCTCTGCCAGAAGGTGCAGCGAGTGGAGACGTGCATGGCACTGATAAGGGTGAGTCGGTAGATTATTGTAATTGATTTTGGTACTATCGGATATCAGTATGGGTTGAAACACAAGTAGTATTCGTGGAAATGTGTCTAAATGCGAGATTTAAATCAGCCTGCCTTGCTTTGGAAACAGGACTTGCGCGTTCAGTACCGTTGCTTCGGATCGATGATCATGAACATTCGAACTAGCTAGTTATAGTAATAGGGTGCAAAGCAATTGACGTCATCTGATCCCAGTGTCGAGACGCCAGTTCTAATAGCTAGACGCTGAAACACAATTGCGCGTACTGCTTCTAAAACTGAAATTAATATTTAGCTATTGGGTTTATTGTTTTATCTTATTACTTATTGGTAATATATTTATTATGAATATCCGGTGTCGATAACCTACCGTATCCACTAATTACCGTAATCCATTCCAGCTAGCGGACAAGTACCTCTGCTCGTCGCTCTCCACGTGGGCACTCGGCCCGCACGGACCCGCGAGAAGGTTAATATTTTTGTTATTATTAATATTATAAACAGTTGCATAAATAAATATTATTATACACCGCCGATAGCAATGAGTCCTATTCAATAGCAGGACTTCGTTTGCCTTGAATATGGGATGAACCATCGTTATTTTATTCGATGGCGCGCATTACAGATTACTCGACGGCGCCTCCCTCCATCTTTTCCTGCCCCTCGCACTGCAGTTGTACACGCATCACAAGTGGGTTATGGTATTTGATGAGGGATAAGGCTGGAATATTGAGGGGCAGGGCAATAGTCGATCACGAACATGATGTAATGCAATGAGTTGTTGTTTTTTTGGTAAAACCAAGGTGAAGAAAATCTCATTGTCAGTATCGATACCCCAGCGTTGATAACTGGCTGTAGAAACACGAGATCGTAGTGGGGAAATATTTTAGTTTTTGATACATACTTGATCAATGTTGATAATTAATATAATTCGATGAGTTTTGTTTGTGAAGAAAATATCAAGAGAAGATCTTTGTTTGTATACTGCAGGGTTGATTACTAGCAGTTGAAACACAAGTTTGCAAAGGAAAAAAAGTTTGAAAAGGGTTAGATATTTTTACTCTTAGATTGTAATTATGTTCAATTTCGGTAAGCTATTATCAATTTCGGTTACGGTACAGTCGATTACGGTAAACAACAATAAACTACCATACTCTAACCGTACCGTAATTGCAGAGTGATGGACGCGTGTCTAGTGACGCTGCTTCGCTTCTCATCCGATGGCAATATCAGCCAGGTTAGATCACATTATTATTATTATCTTGTCTGTTCACTATTACGGTGAATAATATCGATAAATAGTGTGAGCTTTTTTCCACAGCGACTTCGTCGAGATCGCTTTATTTAGTGATCAGAGATGATCTGTAATTGATGAAACACAGAACTGCCTTTGTGAAACACGACTTGGAAATTATTTATCACTTTAGCTTCATTATCATGCTGTGTGAATAGTCTTTGACTACCGTACCTTACTCCAGTTTATCATTTTAATTACATAATTAATATTATTATTGCAGGCTCTCGCTGCAATTGCCGGTGACGCTCCGATCGTCGACGAATTTGTGCAGAAAATGACCAAGTTCATCCAGTCTAACTCGATTATTACGGTTTAATTCGTGTTGTAATTAACTGGTGAAGTATTCCTGTTATTCGAGAGATTTTTTTATCGTACGAGATTTGTGATGTAGGGGTATAATAAGTCATTAATGGTATTGTAAATGCGCTCAAATAATGAAAAGTTTTCTATTGTTGTGCCACACACGAAGTGAATAAAGATTGTAAAAAAAGGCTTGGTTGTTGAAATGCAAATTGAAAAGTGAATAACCTAAGGGCGATGAAATACCACAGCAAGTGATCATAAAAGATCACTTTATACAATGGGCAGAAAATATAGAAGTACAATTCGATTGATATTTATCTTGTCTTGTGTCGTTTTATTGAAGAATTTTTTTGAGACCCTCCCTTCGTCATGGAGAGAATGTCTTGTGTGAAATAAGAGAGAGAAAGAGAGCTCACGCGAAACGGCTCCCTCTCCCTCGCCTCTGTCTCGTGTTTCTTACCCGGCGTGACTAGCACGCGCTCTGTCTATGAGGGCTCTGTTTCTCCTTTCTCACTAACTCTGGATCCTCTGCATTTGCTCGAGAAAATCTTTCGCCTTTTACTAAAGATTTCCGTGCAGAGGATCAAACTATGAGTGATACTCATTTTTTGGAATCCCCTCGAAAGAGCGGGATAAAATTTGGCTGCGATTTTCGCTAGAACAACTTTGCATTTTCGTACTTATCGAATCTACTCAATTTCTTCATTCATTCCTTCACTTCCCATTCGATCGCTCCTCACGATCGGTCTCTTCCCCTGTCCTCCCTCTCCATTCTCCCATGCAGCTCCTGCAGCTGCTTCCCCTGCTGCTCGTACTGCAGCTGCTGCAGCATCGTGCCACTGCGGACGACGAAGAGGCGTACATGCCGGCACCCGACCAGGGTGAGCTTCTGTCTTATTGATAGGGATCAGAATGAAGAATCAACTCTCACCGGTGAGAGAATAAATGAAGAGACAGATTCTTCATTCTGACAGCCCATATCAAAAGCTCGGCTACTTGATTCTTGCATCTAATGTTACGAAAGGGACGAAAAAGTGGTTAGAGTCGCCTAAAACTGGATGCACTTCGAAACCATTTTTATTGCATCCTCGCAGCCGAGGCGAACATCGACCCTCTCTATAATTTATTAGCTCTTCCAGCAACTAGTAGCTACTCCTCTATCTGTATACATTCGTTCTCTCGGGCACAGATTAATCATTAGGCACTTCTTTTCTTTACTTGCTCGTCAGCATGCCCGTTTTCCCTTCACAATCAATCTGAGGGCCGTCAGGTTGATTGGGCGGGGACAGTGCAGCCTCAACCTCAATCATTATCCTCTTTTGCAGCCAAGGCGAACATCAACCCTCTCTATATTTAATTAGCTCTTCCTACTACTAGTACTACTAGATCGTAACTAGTGTCTACTCATCCTCGTTGTTCTTACTTAATTTCGCGAATTTTGATGGAAATCATTATCCTCTTTTGCAGCCGAGGCGAACATCAATCATCTAGTTATAAATCCAATACATCTTAGCATCCTTCCATATAAGTGGCTCCTACCTAGCACAATCGTCAACGACGATCATTAGACGCGGTATCACCTTTACTATTTATCATTTGCAGCCGAGGCGAACATCAACCCTCTCTACCGACTGCACGACAAGTTCTTCTTCAACGACCCGCACCACGTGAACGGGCAGATCAGGGATCGATGGTGCCAGGAGAAGTGAGGAGGGGAGGGGACGGATCGAAAAGGGGCGTGGCCAGGAAAGTGGGCGGAGCTTGTGACGGGGCGGTGTCTAACACGGACAGATCAGGGACCGATGGTGCCAGGAGAAGTGAGGAGGGGGCGGAGCCGAAAGGGGCGTGGCTAGGAAAGTGGGCGGAGCTTGGGAAAGGATATGTCAAAATGGGCGGGTCTTGTTCGAACACTTCGTTTGCTCAACGGAGGGATATAGGACGATCCTAGGATGCGGAATACAGTGAAAGGGAGCGGAGTTGGCATGGCCTGGAAGTGGGCGGAGCTTATCCTCGTTGCAGGTGCATGCGTCACTGCTACTGCACGTACGGGCACTCGTGCCGCCGCAGCTGCATCTCATACTGCGATCGAGGACCGTATACGGTAGGGTTGATTATTGATTGATTTTATTATATTTGGATGCGGTAGTTATCGACTGATAATAATTGAAGATTACGGTAGTTGTATGATTGATTTGAGGGAGGTAGTTGATACGTTTTTACTGCGACCGAGGACCGTATACGGTACTGCAATTTATTGAATTTTATTGAACGATTGATATTGATATTGAGTACTGTAGTCGTATGCGATACGGTAGATATGGGCACTAATATTGATTGAAAGCTGTCAGAATGATAGGTAGTTATCGATAGGTATTGAGTGAAGAGTGCGGTGGTCTTTAGCCAATCTGTACATGAATATTGATTGAAGAGTACAGTAATCATCGATTCTTCAGGGTTCCGGGCGTGATCCGTTCATGCACAATCGATCGAAGCGATCGGCCGATACGGCGCCGCCTCCCGATGATACACCGAGTATTAAGGACCTGGCTCACGGTACGGTATCTTACGGTATCTTACGGTAGTTTCATGAAGATGGTACGGTACCCCCACCCACGTAGCTGTCTCTTCATACCTATCAGATCCAGAATTAATGGTTCACGATCCGTTGAGTGACTTGGCGACGTGTTTGATCTTTGATCTCTCTTCGCAGGCACTCTTCCATACCTGGACGGGTTCGAGTACGATTCGAGGTCGATTCTGCGAAGGAAGGTCGGCCGACCAGTGTGGGATCCGCGAGCGAAGGATATCCATGCAAAGTAATCATTTGCTTGTTTTCATAAATGATTTTATTGTGACGTTTTGAAAATAGAAGGACTTTGTCGTGCTGTATAAAACACTGTGTAAATATTTTAGCACTACTTTAGTAATATTATAATTAAAGTTCTCTTATTGGAAAATTTTCTGGATTTCCAATAAGGCGAAGTATTACCCCGCTTTGTCTGCGATAGAGTACGCATATTTTTCCAATAAGAGAACTCTAATTATAATTGTAATTACTGAATAATTAGATAATTGCAGACAGAAGCGTGTACTCAACACACGATGGGGCGAGCTGTGTCAGGATCCCGGCAATTGAAGGGACGAATTAGACGAATTTATAGAAGTGAATGAACCATCCCTAACTCGAATAAGAAATGTGATGAATTCTATTGCTGCTCTTTGAACCTACGAAAATTGACTAGCATGATGAAATTGTCTCAACTTAGGATCGCTGCGAACCGCGGTCCGAATTGAGAATTGTTATTAATTAAATTGGCCTTGCCCGGGCGAATACAGCTGTCTGGTGGTGCTTGCGCAAAGGTGAAGAATAGAGTGTCAAAAACAGCTGTTTACCAGCTATTGACTAGCTGGAATGATTCGTAAATGACTAGCTGTTTACGAATCAGCTTTTGAATCCCTCTCATTCCAGCTAGTCAGCTAGTCACTTAGCGGCCAGCTAGTCATCAAATCGCAAAAACATCTGACTTTTCGAATCATTCATAGCCTATTCTTGCATTTTGAGTGGTCTCCCTTTGACCACTCAGTGCGCCGAGCAAGGCGAAAAATGATGCGACTAGTCACGTCGTAAACAGCTAGCTGTTTACGATTTTTCCCAGCTAGTTATATTCATTTGACTATTTTTAAATGACTAGCTGGTTGGAAATGAAGTGACTAGTAGGGTTGACCGTTCGGAACAGAATTCGGAAAATCCGAAACTCTAATTCAATTATCTCTCTTTTCCGGAACGAGAGTCGAACAATGGTTTTTCCGAAACTCTTCCGAAACTATTCCTTTGTCCGAAAGTATTTCATTCGCAAGGATGGAGAGGGTGGAGAGCGGTTTCAAATGATTGGGAAAGTGAGAGTGTGATATATAAGTCAGCGTCGAACATTTTTTTTGCCATTCTGGCAATGTTCACTTTTTTATGAGCAAATTTGCCAAATTAAGAATAAGGTTTTTTATTGGCACATTTCATCGCAGTTTATTCTGTCAAAATGGATTTTTCTGAATTGACACTTTTCATCGCAGTTTTTTCTGTCAAAAAAAGTTTGAGAAAAATTGACACATTTCATCGCGAATTTTTTGTCAAAATATGTTTGTGAAAAATTGACACTTTTCACCGCGGATTTTTCTGTCAAAATATATTTGTGAAAAATTGGCAATTTTTATCGCAGTTATTTCTGTCAAATCATATCCTTTGTATCTTTATCGTTCAAGAATGTTTATCAGGATCATTCTTTATCAACAGGATTCTACTCATCACAGCCTTCGTCATACACTTGACTAAAACGCTTCTTATTACACGCGGTAATTCTTTCGACGAGAGCTGGAAACATGAGAAATTATCGACAAAAACTGCATACTGATTATGGGAACTTTATCCCCCCCCCTCCCCTGTCCTCTTCTTAGCAACACTACGTCACCCGTTTAACAACGAATATTTCTTGGTACTCCCCTTCAAATTAGAAATTCAACTTTTCATACCTCAATACAAAGAACGACCGCCGAAGATCATTTGATGCACCGAGAATGAATGAGAAATGCATGTACAATTCGTCAATACAATAGAAATTTTGCTAATTTAATTACAGAGATCCAATAATGACAAAGAAAACAATTTCATTTCGCTGTGTTTTCTGTATCTCGATCGGTAAGCTCACAAGTAGTAAAAGGAAAGGTGGCTCTCCCCCATTCCTTCACGAAGAAAGCGAAAACGGTGAGCGATGTTGTTGAAATGTATACGCATCTTTTTTGTAGTAGGCATCTGTTAAACCCTCAATGCCAATTGAATTCATTTTTTTTAAATATTGATCCAATTGCCAGTATGCATGAGTGCTATCAAATAAGAAACTAGAATGTGGATACGTAATTTACATCGTAATTATCAGATGCCGCCATCATCAATGGGAATGAACCTGTTCTCAATGGCGGTGAATTGTTGAGCTGAAAAATTGACCATACATAATTTTAGTGTTTCACAAGGTTCAGATAAGAAGTTGATTGGGCTTTTGCGTTGATTTGTGTGAACTTCTTGAGGGAAAATCTAACATTATGCATATCAATAAACTAAATCCATCCTAAATGGCACTGAAGCGTTGTGCTGAAAAATTGACCACCCATAACTGTTGTGTTTCACAGGTGTAAGATAAGAATCTGATTGGGCTTTCGCGTTGCTTACGGCGAATTTTCTATGAAAAAAAACTTAAAATTAATACGGTAAAACTAAAAACATAATTCATTATCATTCCCAGGTCGCCTCCTCTCATCTACGGTCGTCTCTCGCCTCTCCATCCTCTCTCCTCGCCCGACTCCCGTTTGTCCCTCTCTCCGCCCTCCTCGAGCAGGCAGTCACCGGAGTACGGATACGGGAGTGCGGCGAGTCCGGGGTATGGAAGTTAAATGATTATGAGTAGGGTTACGGTAGTGTGACAGGTTACAATTGCGGTTCGAGAATGCAGACACGAGTATGGGACTATTGTAGCCATGATTACTGTATTGATAATGATGAAAATTTACAATTGGCTAGCAGAGATATGGAGGTATTGCGCTTCCGAAATGTAATTAAAAGCACAGTAGAATCAGTCGTCGCAGTTGCATCTTGCGCAAAAAATTGCAGACTTGCATTGTTTGTGTTTCATCGGTATGATATATTCCGCACAAATTTAAATAGTGGATTCTTGAAGGTAAGCTTTTACACACAAAATTAGTATAGCTAATTAAAGTCGGTCAAGGCGAGAGAGTACTTCTCAAATGTGACCGTTTCCTGCAGTGAATCGCTGGCTTCCTCGTCGCGTGATCGACCGGGCAGCAGCATAGGAGGAGGAGGAGCAGAGAGGGAGGAAGAGGAGGATGAGACGGAGAGGGAGAGGAAAATGATGAAACAGGTAAGGGAGGGATACGGTAGGGGTACGGTATCCTAGGGGAAAATTATGAAACTGGTTCGGTATCAGTGTTCTGCTGAGAGGAAGAGGTGTATGTCGGTGTGGATTCGAAAGACTCATTGAAGATTTTGACTTGTAGAGAGTATGTGATGACGGCGAAACACAGATAGGCGTGGTGAGATTTCGGTAGAGAATTGTGTATGGTGCTCACCAAAGAGAAAGAATCAGCTCGGGTTGCTGTCTAAATATAATGTGTTGGTGATGAAGCGGGGAAACCCAGGGATTGATCTGAATTGGGCTATGAATTCATTGTACTATCAGAAAAACGTACTAATTTTTTGTTATGACTTGATGCCATAGGCTGTCGTGTAACAATTAGGGAGATTTTTTGTTGCAAAGATAAGCTCGATAAATCGACTCTTGGCGCTAGTCGCGACAGATAGGGGATGAGTGAAGCGAGAGTTCGCCAAGCTTGAAGCTGGATTTACTTGAAACTGGCTAGAAGTTCAGAAAAGCTTGCGTCCATTGAGTTGACGTACTTGACCAATGAAGATGATTCTTCTAAGATACGGTATCTCCTAATTTATCGATTTGTAGGTCGTGGACAACGAGTTGTGGCTGGTGGGATGGCAGGCGAATGAGGACGCGAACCTACCGTATCTCATGAGGGAGGATCTTGTGGTGGGACCCATTTACTCCTAAATTATTGATTTTTTCACCCTCAAATCAGTAAAGTTAGGCGAAAGCCTACCCTTCCTGATGAGGGAGGTGGTGGGACTCACATAAATCTGAAATTATTGATTTTTATCCCCGAAATCATCCAATTTATCCCAAAGTAAACGTATTTCTATAATTAGTCTTCGGAGGTTTTAGGCTTCGTAGATAATCTAATAAGAGGTGCGGATATCACATCCGTTAGTGCTCTTGGGTACAATGAATATAAAAAAATTAGTGTACAACATCGAACAACAAATCGCAATCGATTCTTTCCCAGCCCATCGTCTCATTGTCGTAAATGCATGTCCTTCCACTTCTTGCATCAAGGTTTCACAGTTGAGGCATAAGTAGTTTGGGAGGTTGAATTCGATCGATGGCATAGGTGTGGAGCTCATTGAAATTTAATAATTATATAAAAGGTATCTCATCTCTGGGTGAATGATACTCTCATTTGGAGTCATTTTGATCCTTCGCAACGCGGATACGGCGCTTCTGCCGTTTGGGGGGTCTCACCCTATTCCACTTTTCCCTCCCCCTCATTTTGCTCTCCTCCACTGAGGAGAGCGCGGTCTCCTCCTCAGAGGAGACCCAGTCCGCGGGGGCGAATGCTCCCCTCCCTCTCCTCAGATTTGAGAGCGATGGACTGAACCAGAGAAGTGAAATCGAAAGCTTATATAGAGATAAATTGGATGTAAATTGATTGGATGTAAATCGACGAGAGACAAGGGAGAGACGAGAGACATAATCTCATTCTGGACTAAAATATTTGTTGACGAATGGTCTTCATTCACATTCTTCGATTTTCGTTGTTTTTTCACAAAAACTTAGCACTAGGAACAAAAGTGCTAGGCACTAAGCACTAGGATCTAAGAAGCACTGAGCCTTATTCTTAGCACTGAGCCTGATCCTACGCACTAAGCCTAAGCACTAAGCGCTAAGCTGTAAGTCTAAGGATAACATTTGAGGCTTAGTGCTCAGTGCTTAGTGCTTAGGCTTAGTGCTTAGCATGTTTAGCTTTTTGTTAGTGATCATTACATGTGTGCAGCGTCTAGGAAAGAAAGGCGAAAGATCGAAATGAACTAGACGACCGTGCGGAATGCGCCGAATGAGGAGAAATGAGGGAGAGGGAGAAGTGGAATAGGGGGAGACCCCCCAAACGGCAGAAGCGCCCAAAATTTATATAAAATTTCTTTTCAGAAATGCCTGCTCTCCCTCCTCCGGATGGTCTCTCCTCACTCGACGAGACTGGGCAGACCACTGAAGAGAATGGCTGATAGTCGGCACTCCATTGAGGTACGGTAGGGGTACGGTAGGGATTGTGGATATAATTTTGATAGATTGTAGCGACATAAATATAAATGTGCGAAAAAAAACTGAAAAGGGTTCAAGCAGGTGATTACACATTTCGGTGAATGCTTATGAATCGAAGTGTAAGCAAGCGCCAATGGGATGTTGCTGCCCGTGGTGAATTATTATTGTCTATTCGATTACCTATTACCGTACGCATCCCTAATTCAGGGTCTGCTCTCGATGCACTTCCACTCGCGCATCTTCCACGCACTGTGCACGCCACCGTGCAGGATGACGAGGTATTGGAGGGGGTATTGATTGATTTGAGTCATTGATCGACTACGGTATGAGTTTGGGAAAAGGTAGAGAATAATGATCCCTGAAATTCAATGGAGGTTTACGAGGTGCAGTAGGATCATCGATTGATTT
>LS487562.1:0-13192 GCA_900490705.1 Pristionchus arcanus
AAATGTGTTCGTACAAGCTTGCGTTACATTCGACTGTATGGTCATGATGGAAACGCCTGACAATTCTGTTCTTTTAATGTCCGATTTTAAGCAATTAATGAACATCTCTGCCTTTGCCGAATCCGTGTAATAATTTAGAGTCTGAAACGTTAGAACATTCAAAAAATTCTAATTCTATTTCTAATACTATTTTATTAATTGTTTTCACCGTTATTTCGTTTAAATAGTATAAATGTTATTGTAAATGAACTATCCAATAAACTGACCATCAATCGATCATCATTATCTTCTGGGAAATGACAGAATCCCAGTTTATCTCGCAAATGCCCACAATATAATTTCCATAATCCAAAATTTCTTTGATCCTCAAAGGAAATTCGAAAGTTAATCTCATTATTCATTGCTCGTAGACTTCCGAACTTCTAGAATTGCATTCGACTTTCGATTATTCTGTTTTCAACTAATTCTTCTCTGTTTGTCTGCTCAAAGGCGTACAAAATTGGGATAACATATAACAAAGTTAAACACACAAAATTCACCTTTAGCGTCACCTTTCCAATATTCAACTCTTTAACTATAGTATCTCGAGTGTTGAGCATGCAACTATCGACAGTTTCCCTTATTACTTTAGAGGTCTAAAAAATTTAGAGCGATGTGGGGTCTTAAGGTTAGAAAAAATACCTCTCTCATCGTCATTAGCGATCTATCGCTCAAGAAAGTGAATACGGATTTTGCTGCATTTTGTGAATAACTCAGCAAATCGAGCATTGATTACACAAATGATTAAAATTGACTCAGAAAAGAAAAGGCGAATATATTTAACTGGCGTCCTTCTTCGCTGTTTATAGAAAAAAAGACGCCAGTTATTTCCGCATTTGCCATCCTTAACGCAAACAACATTATTATATTTAAAGACTTTTTACACTTTTACACAAGTCAATTTTTTATTTTCGAACACTGATTTTAGCAACAAGAACTTGTGTTTTAATAATATAAATGTCCAGCATCAAATGTCTTCAAAGTGGTCGATTGTGAGCAGCTGAGCATTTGCAATGAAACGGTTGATTTGCACTCGGTAAGATCCCGAGTGAAAATAAGTCTGTTCTGCAGTGGTCGGTGCACTGAATGACACTTTTTTGTCGAGCCGATGGAAGAACTGGAAAAGATAACTTTCAAAACGTAGTCAATCAACTGCACATTTCTAGGCTGAGTTCGTCTCGAGAAGTACAGGAAATGCACAGTATTTTTTCAAACCTGTATTAATTTCTCGACATCTTTAAGCGAGAATGGATCCCTTCCGTTGAAAAAGAGCTTAGAACATTTCAAGCGAAACAATTCTTGCGCGAACAAAACCATTTTGCTTTCTGCACTATCTTTTCTCGCATTAATATAGATTTCATCCATAGTTTCAGCCAACGGCAACAAGAATTCACGAACATCTATAAATAATGCTTCGGAAACCAATAAATAAAGAATAGCGTGAATAGAAGAGAAGAACAATATAGTTTGAATATTAAGAAATGTTTTAAGTACTCAATTTCAATTAGATAAATTACCTTTTGTTAGAGTATGACAATGACAAACAATGGATGTTGTTTTCAAACATTTCAGCAAATTAAGTAAACTGGAACGTGTGAAGTTCAGTCAAAATCATTTTTACAACTTACTGTACTTTATTATTATAGTTGAAGGAGATTCTTGGGATGCTTTTGCCGGCAAATGTTCTTGAACAAGCTTGTATTATCTTTCTCCGTTTAAACAAGACATGACGAAATTGTGTTGTTTCAACGACCGATTTTAAACTTTCAATGAAGATCGTTGCTTTGGCCGAATTCATGTAATAAATTAGAGCCTGAACCGGAAGATGCCTGATGAAATATGAAATGAACTTACCAGAAATTGATCAATTTCCTCTTCATCTGATATTTCAATTTTTGAGCGCAAATGTCGACAATATATTTTCCATAACCCAAAGCTTCTTACATCCTCAAAGTAAAACCCAATGCGTACCTCACCACTGATTGGTCGTAGGATTCCGAATCCCTATAAACCTGGGCGGTGAAACATAATTTGAAACATAAAATGTACCCATGGCTGCGGCCTTCCAATGCTCAATCCCTTTACTGTCGTATCTCGAGTGCATAACACGAAACTGTCAACGGTTTCTCTCATCAACTTGGATATCTAAAAGCGATATTTCGAGGGGTTTTTACTTATACGGAATACCTCTCTCATCCTCATCAGTGATCTATCGCTCAAGAAAGTCATTACGGTCTTCGTTGCATTTGAAGAAAGGTTCAGCAAGTCGATGGGCATTATTAGTTCACAAATAGTTTCAACAGCAGGACCGAGCCAGAAAGGGAAATATTGGAATGGCGTCGTTTTCGAAACCAAGCAAAATGCAGAACGCGTCGATTATCCGCACAAAAACCTAGCGTCTATTTCAAAGTGCTCTGGGAAAGGGCGCAAATCAAAAATCATCCGTCAAAACGATGTTGTCTATCGACTTCCTGGGCCTCTCTCAAAATGCGACGGAGACCGTCTTCACTTTCGTGGACGATAAATCGCTGCTGACGATGAGAGAGGTACTTTGTTACTGCAGGTAAATGCTTGTTTCAAATTAATGAAATGCGATTTCGACGTATCAAATTAAAAATGAAGGAAAATTATGTGAGCAGGAAGCAGCAATAATTACAATTAATATTTTGAATTTATAGGATGAGGAACTTCTACAACGAAATGTTGATGATCTTAAAATAATCTTAACCTTGAGTACCAAAGAGACTATGAGCTGTGGAAAACATGCTGCCGATATTTACAATCAAAACTTAAAATTACGAGAGTTAAAGAAGTAGATGACCATATGGTCAGTTCACTTAACACATCCTGATACATTTTACGTTTCAGTATTTGATTTATTACATGAATTCGGCAAATGCGGTGAAATTCATTAAAGGTCTAAAGTCGGGCGTTAAAAGAGCACAATTTTATGAACTTGCCGTTGTGACTGAATTACCAAATATAATTCAAACTTGCTCGGAAACATTCGCAAATAAATCGTTTCAAAGAGTCAGCATCGCTTTGAATAGTAGCAATAGGTAAGTTGCGAAATGAAAACCTTGAAAAAAATCTGGTAAACTTCACTCTTTATAGTAGTCAACTAATTAACTTGCTAAGAAGCATAAAAATATCTAACATTACATGCCATTGTGGCATGCTAACAAAAGGTAACCAATCTAATACAAATTGCGCGCAAAGTGCGCGAGAAATGTTATCTTAGCTCCGACATTTCTGTTTATCTCGAGTTTTCGGTTTGTAATGGCGAATAAAAGAATTTTAACGTTTTTTTTAGATATTTATAAGTTACTGCTCCGAACGGCTGAATCAGTGGATGAAATCTTAGTCTGTTTCTCAAAAGAACTCAATAACAAAATCAAAATTGGACGTCTTGCTCAAGAAATGCTCAGCTCTAAATGCAGAAAGCTATGGTTCAATACCTTGGCATCTCGAATATCTATTGAAGACGTGGAGAAATTGATCCAGGTTCAGTGGAATATATATTTTTGCTTCGTGTCTGCTCTTCAATTACCTGCTCTCTATCGTGCGTTTGAAATGCTCAGCAAATGAGATGTGCTGGTTAGCGAGCTATTGATTGACTGGGAGAGAGAGGAAGGGGAAAGGAAGGGCGGAGGAGGACACTTGATCTACCGCCTCCTCCCGGCCTCTTCCCTAACTCCACCCCTCGAACGGTAGTAAAAGGTCAGCTACGAGTGGAATGGAAAATAGTCTCACGATAAGTACAAAGAGTAGGGTGCGCGGAAATGTCAGAAATGTTGGCTTGACGGAAATGAATAAACAAAATTTCAGTTTTTTCATCGAATCGACAAAAAAGTATCGCTCGCAGTACCAACCACTGCCGCTCAGAGCACCTTCTGCTGTGGAGTATACAGAGTTGTGATCGATCAATCATTTGTGAAACTGCAATCAGTAGATCATTTTTTGTAAAAGAATAGATTTTTGTTCACGGTTCTTGGCATTCGGAACTGTAAATCTCTGATCTATATGTATAAAAAGCGACTATGATATCCGATTCTCAAGCGCTCACTCGCGCTCGAGCAACAATCACCTCAACGAAAGATCCAGAACCGAGAAATGAGAGGCAAAATCTTCTCTTCTCCAGTCTTCACTATATTTTCCTGATATATTCTCTGTTTTGTGCCTGTTTATTGTCGAAGTGTATGAAATTTTTATCGAGCATGTACGAAAGTTGATATCATAGACAATTTGACAAAGTGTGTGAAATGGGTTCAATCGTATTCTATGTGACGGATCATCAAAGCTATTCCTGTAATTCCTTGATGTCGGTTTATCTCCACATTGTGGACTCCTATTTGCGTTTTCATCGGGGCAACATCATTAATCAAGGCATTGAGAGTAACCTTTTTCCCAGAAGATGCAAGTACTGAAAAATATGGATATTTCTTTTATGATACATGATCAAAGAAATGTCGCTGTGATCGCGACAGCTTTTATTATTGGAATAATAATATTACTGTTTTGATGTTCTGAAAATTCGCATACTTGTATTTACTGAACTGAGTTTAAAAGAACGAATATCTGATTTTCTCACAAACTATCAATAAAATAGTTATGCATGTTTTGCTACAAGCTTTTCCTTACTGTCTTCAAACAATGTTTTTGGTTATAAGCTTTATCTGACAGTTTTTTGTTACAAGCTTTATCTGACAATGCTTTGTTACAAGCTTTATCCGACAGTTTTTTTTACAAGCTTTATCTGACAGTTTTTTGTTACAAGCTTTATCTGACAATGCTTTGTTACAAGCTTTATCCGACAGTTTTTTGTTACAAGCTTTATCTGACAATGCTTTGTTACAAGCTTTATCCGACAGTTTTTTGTTACAAGCTTTATCTGACAATGCTTTGTTACAAGCTTTATCCGACAGTTTTTTGTTACAAGCTTTATCTGACAATGCTTTGTTACAAGCTTTATCCGACAGTTTTTTGTTACAAGCTTTATCTGACAATGCTTTGTTACAAGCTTTATCCGACAGTTTTTTGTTACAAGCTTTATCTGACAATGCTTTGTTACAAGCTTTATCCGACAGTTTTTTGTTACAAGCTTTATCTGACAATGCTTTGTTACAAGCTTTATCCGACAGTTTTTTGTTACAAGCTTTATCTGACAATGCTTTGTTACAAGCTTTATCCGACAGTTTTTTGTTACAAGCTTTATCTGACAATGCTTTGTTACAAGCTTTATCCGACAGTTTTTTGTTACAAGCTTTATCTGACAATGCTTTGTTACAAGCTTTATCCGACAGTTTTTTGTTACAAGCTTTATCTGACAATGCTTTGTTACAAGCTTTATCCGACAGTTTTTTGTTACAAGCTTTATCTGACAATGCTTTGTTACAAGCTTTATCCGACAGTTTTTTGTTACAAGCTTTATCTGACAATGCTTTGTTACAAGCTTTATCCGACAGTTTTTTGTTACAAGCTTTATCTGACAATGCTTTGTTACAAGCTTTATCCGACAGTTTTTTGTTACAAGCTTTATCTGACAATGCTTTGTTACAAGCTTTATCCGACAGTTTTTTGTTACAAGCTTTATCTGACAATGCTTTGTTACAAGCTTTATCCGACAGTTTTTTGTTACAAGCTTTATCTGACAATGCTTTGTTACAAGCTTTATCCGACAGTTTTTTGTTACAAGCTTTATCTGACAATGCTTTGTTACAAGCTTTATCCGACAGTTTTTTGTTACAAGCTTTATCTGACAATGCTTTGTTACAAGCTTTATCCGACAGTTTTTTGTTACAAGCTTTATCTGACAATGCTTTGTTACAAGCTTTATCCGACAGTTTTTTGTTACAAGCTTTATCTGACAATGCTTTGTTACAAGCTTTATCCGACAGTTTTTTGTTACAAGCTTTATCTGACAATGCTTTGTTACAAGCTTTATCCGACAGTTTTTTGTCATTATGAAATAGAAGCATCCTGCTGAACAAGCCAGTCTTTAATCTGATCAAAAATCTGCACAAATTCTACACAAAGTCTGCATTGCTAGGTCAGTGAGTAGTAGAATAATAATAACAATAAGTAGTAATAAAAAATAATAATTATAATAATTGTGATATTAATAATAAGAGTGATGATAATAATAGAATAACAATAATTTTAAAAAATGAAGTGTATCAAAAGTATGATTACCATTATGAAATAGAAGCATCCTGCTGAACAAGCCAGTCTTTAATCTGATCAAAAATCTGCACAAATTCTACACAAAGTCTGCATTGCTAGGTCAGGGTACTGTATTAGATAGGGCCATTAGGGCTATTTCAGATATAGTAGTGATGCACCCGTTGCTGTTTATTTAGAAGAAAGAAGATACAATATGTAAATATAAGAACATCCCCATCATTTCCCTCCCCATCCCCTAATCCCATTCATTCTCTCCTGATTCCTCTCTTTGCATCCCAATAATTGTATGCAGCGACTATGAGGCCGTTTGTCTAAGAGTCGGACAATGCTCGGCACAGTGATTTTTCGAAAACTTGGGAATAGAGGTTCTCAAGGGTCGTGATTAGAGTGGATAAAGGAAGAGTGAAAGGAAGGGTCTTCCTCTCCGCGCAACGAGGAATGAGAGGGAGAGGAAGAATGAGAGGGAAGGGATTAACTCTTGAGGAAGAGTGAGAGGGGAGGGAAACTCTTGAGGAAGAGTAGATTCTATAAAGCGCTCGTTTTCGATGGTTTTCGATAGGGATTCTTGCTAACATGACAAGCAGTAGCATAAAGGTCAACACAAAGTAACCCTTGAAGCATTTGCATTAAGTTTCATAGAGATTTACACCTTTTCAAGTCAAACGTATGTGCCCGCACTAAACCTTCGTACGTTGCCTATTGGAGCTATCCTACATGTCAAAAAGTTATTTCGAAAGGTTCAGAAGTATTATACAGTCACAATAATTCAATTTGACACACCGGGATGAGTTTGTGAGCCCTCCTAAGCATGATTGTCATGCAAAAACATGTGATATCTAAGCTTCGAGTTGTGTACGATAATCAGACTTACCTTACTTCAGAGTATGATCGATTGCGCATGCTTAAAATCGAAGTCCGCATCCTCCTAGCACGATTCTCAATCTACTCTTGAGGAAGAGTTCTCACTCTTCCTCAAGAGTTAATCCCCCCTCTCATTCTTGAGGAAGAGAGACCGCGCTCCCTCCACTCTTCCTCAAGGAATGATCCCTCTCCCCTCACTCTTCCCTCTTCCTTTATCTTCTCTAGTCATGAGCTTATCGCTAGAAAGAGATAAAATTGCCATCAGGTGTCAATACTGCCTGATTAGGAAAAGATGGAAGTTCGACGAAACGAACACTTCTCGGCAACATACAAACGGGCCATCATCTCTCAAATAACATGTGAATCGAGACTGTGCACGCTTTAGATCATGAGCTTATCGCTAGAAAGAGATAAAATTGCCATCAGGTGTCAATACTGCCTGATTAGGAAAAGATGGAAGTTCGACGAAACGAACACTTCTCGGCAACATACAAACGGGCCATCATCTCTCAAATAACATGTGAATCGAGACTGTGCACGCTTTAGATCATGAGCTTATCGCTAGAAAGAGATAAAATTGCCATCAGGTGTCAATACTGCCTGATTAGGAAAAGATGGAAGTTCGACGAAACGAACACTTCTCGGCAACATACAAACGGGCCATCATCTCTCAAATAACATGTGAATCGAGACTGTGCACGCTTTAGATCATGAGCTTATCGCTAGAAAGAGATAAAATTGCCATCAGGTGTCAATACTGCCTGATTAGGAAAAGATGGAAGTTCGACGAAACGAACACTTCTCGGCAACATACAAACGGGCCATCATCTCTCAAATAACATGTGAATCGAGACTGTGCACGCTTTAGATCATGAGCTTATCGCTAGAAAGAGATAAAATTGCCATCAGGTGTCAATACTGCCTGATTAGGAAAAGATGGAAGTTCGACGAAACGAACACTTCTCGGCAACATACAAACGGGCCATCATCTCTCAAATAACATGTGAATCGAGACTGTGCACGCTTTAGATCATGAGCTTATCGCTAGAAAGAGATAAAATTGCCATCAGGTGTCAATACTGCCTGATTAGGAAAAGATGGAAGTTCGACGAAACGAACACTTCTCGGCAACATACAAACGGGCCATCATCTCTCAAATAACATGTGAATCGAGACTGTGCACGCTTTAGATCATGAGCTTATCGCTAGAAAGAGATAAAATTGCCATCAGGTGTCAATACTGCCTGATTAGGAAAAGATGGAAGTTCGACGAAACGAACACTTCTCGGCAACATACAAACGGGCCATCATCTCTCAAATAACATGTGAATCGAGACTGTGCACGCTTTAGATCATGAGCTTATCGCTAGAAAGAGATAAAATTGCCATCAGGTGTCAATACTGCCTGATTAGGAAAAGATGGAAGTTCGACGAAACGAACACTTCTCGGCAACATACAAACGGGCCATCATCTCTCAAATAACATGTGAATCGAGACTGTGCACGCTTTAGATCATGAGCTTATCGCTAGAAAGAGATAAAATTGCCATCAGGTGTCAATACTGCCTGATTAGGAAAAGATGGAAGTTCGACGAAACGAACACTTCTCGGCAACATACAAACGGGCCATCATCTCTCAAATAACATGTGAATCGAGACTGTGCACGCTTTAGATCATGAGCTTATCGCTAGAAAGAGATAAAATTGCCATCAGGTGTCAATACTGCCTGATTAGGAAAAGATGGAAGTTCGACGAAACGAACACTTCTCGGCAACATACAAACGGGCCATCATCTCTCAAATAACATGTGAATCGAGACTGTGCACGCTTTAGATCATGAGCTTATCGCTAGAAAGAGATAAAATTGCCATCAGGTGTCAATACTGCCTGATTAGGAAAAGATGGAAGTTCGACGAAACGAACACTTCTCGGCAACATACAAACGGGCCATCATCTCTCAAATAACATGTGAATCGAGACTGTGCACGCTTTAGATCATGAGCTTATCGCTAGAAAGAGATAAAATTGCCATCAGGTGTCAATACTGCCTGATTAGGAAAAGATGGAAGTTCGACGAAACGAACACTTCTCGGCAACATACAAACGGGCCATCATCTCTCAAATAACATGTGAATCGAGACTGTGCACGCTTTAGATCATGAGCTTATCGCTAGAAAGAGATAAAATTGCCATCAGGTGTCAATACTGCCTGATTAGGAAAAGATGGAAGTTCGACGAAACGAACACTTCTCGGCAACATACAAACGGGCCATCATCTCTCAAATAACATGTGAATCGAGACTGTGCACGCTTTAGATCATGAGCTTATCGCTAGAAAGAGATAAAATTGCCATCAGGTGTCAATACTGCCTGATTAGGAAAAGATGGAAGTTCGACGAAACGAACACTTCTCGGCAACATACAAACGGGCCATCATCTCTCAAATAACATGTGAATCGAGACTGTGCACGCTTTAGATCATGAGCTTATCGCTAGAAAGAGATAAAATTGCCATCAGGTGTCAATACTGCCTGATTAGGAAAAGATGGAAGTTCGACGAAACGAACACTTCTCGGCAACATACAAACGGGCCATCATCTCTCAAATAACATGTGAATCGAGACTGTGCACGCTTTAGATCATGAGCTTATCGCTAGAAAGAGATAAAATTGCCATCAGGTGTCAATACTGCCTGATTAGGAAAAGATGGAAGTTCGACGAAACGAACACTTCTCGGCAACATACAAACGGGCCATCATCTCTCAAATAACATGTGAATCGAGACTGTGCACGCTTTAGATCATGAGCTTATCGCTAGAAAGAGATAAAATTGCCATCAGGTGTCAATACTGCCTGATTAGGAAAAGATGGAAGTTCGACGAAACGAACACTTCTCGGCAACATACAAACGGGCCATCATCTCTCAAATAACATGTGAATCGAGACTGTGCACGCTTTAGATCATGAGCTTATCGCTAGAAAGAGATAAAATTGCCATCAGGTGTCAATACTGCCTGATTAGGAAAAGATGGAAGTTCGACGAAACGAACACTTCTCGGCAACATACAAACGGGCCATCATCTCTCAAATAACATGTGAATCGAGACTGTGCACGCTTTAGATCATGAGCTTATCGCTAGAAAGAGATAAAATTGCCATCAGGTGTCAATACTGCCTGATTAGGAAAAGATGGAAGTTCGACGAAACGAACACTTCTCGGCAACATACAAACGGGCCATCATCTCTCAAATAACATGTGAATCGAGACTGTGCACGCTTTAGATCATGAGCTTATCGCTAGAAAGAGATAAAATTGCCATCAGGTGTCAATACTGCCTGATTAGGAAAAGATGGAAGTTCGACGAAACGAACACTTCTCGGCAACATACAAACGGGCCATCATCTCTCAAATAACATGTGAATCGAGACTGTGCACGCTTTAGATCATGAGCTTATCGCTAGAAAGAGATAAAATTGCCATCAGGTGTCAATACTGCCTGATTAGGAAAAGATGGAAGTTCGACGAAACGAACACTTCTCGGCAACATACAAACGGGCCATCATCTCTCAAATAACATGTGAATCGAGACTGTGCACGCTTTAGATCATGAGCTTATCGCTAGAAAGAGATAAAATTGCCATCAGGTGTCAATACTGCCTGATTAGGAAAAGATGGAAGTTCGACGAAACGAACACTTCTCGGCAACATACAAACGGGCCATCATCTCTCAAATAACATGTGAATCGAGACTGTGCACGCTTTAGATCATGAGCTTATCGCTAGATGTTCCGACCCAGGAGCACTCTGCAATTTATTTCGTTAATTTTCAAAAAAAATCTCTATCGTGCGTTTGAAATGCCCAGCAAGTGGAGCCTCTTCCTAACAAAATCGTGGCGAACGATGAAAAAGTGCAGATGAACCTCGGTGGATTCCTTGCCGCCTTTGGCAGCGTTTTTCTCCTCGTTGGTGGCGCAGTACTTCATGAAGTTGGCATGGTTCTCCGCCTCCTTCTTCCGGCGTTCCTTGCGCACTTTGAAGAACATGAAGACGAAGACGACCCCGAAGATCACTGAATTTATTCTTGCTTACTAAGGATTGGCTAATTGTATTAAAGGAGGCGTCCCACGAATATCTGGCTAATTGAGTTCTCATTGTGAGATGGTTGGTCATGGCTACTCGATCACATTTTCGAAACTCCTATGTTTTAAATATTCGTTTGAATTGAGATATGAGCATTTGGCTGCGTTCCAAGTGACCTTGCGCGCGCAGGCAACGAGCGAGAGAGCGTGCGAAATGAGGAGAGCACGCCCTTTCACACCTCACTTTGCATAGCCGCCCGCGCGATTCGTGGGACGCCTTCTTTAAAGATAGGATGTTAATTACGCTCCGAATGTGGAGGGCGAAAAAAGTCCGGGCCAGAAAAAAATAGAGAAGTGGCTTGAAGCGTACATGCGACGACACCGCCGATGCCTCCAACGACGGCCCCGATTCCCTCGTACATGTCCTGCGTTAACTTCGCGTTCTCAGCTTCCGCCTCATTTTTGACCGACTCATCTGCAATACCGAAAGGTAAAGGTATACACGCCAAGCTACTGATAAGGCCAGCTGTTATGCCAATACAAACATGTCTCTCATTCTTGCTCAATCTATAACTAGTTCGACAACGTTTTACACAACGTTGAATGTCCCGCATTGCGAACCCTCCAGGCCCCGAAAACGTACATTTGCAGACGAATTTGGTGCTTGCATCGACAGGATTCTCCGATCCTCCGGCGGTGTAATAGTATTTGCCCGTCATTCCATCGCATCTTAGCTCTCCGGTCATTACGCTTCCGCCGACCCTGCATTTTTCATGAGAAAATGTAAAAAAAGTCACTAAATCGCACAAATCAGGAGCGCAAAATGGAATCGCAAACTAACCACATCGTTCCTTCAGCATGGCATTTGGGCAGGAAATCCGTTTGCGTCTGCAATTTTTTTTATTTACATTTCTAATACATGGTCACGAACCAAAAATCCCATTTCGATGTTAGTCTCCGAAATTGGGTTCAATACGTTGCATGGCACTGCAAATAATGGCTATTAACGACAAATTGTGACAAAAGAGCAGTGGCAGTTGCCAAGCAGGAATGTCAGGATAAAGAATGCTTCTCTTCATTTCTCGTAGTGATATCATGATTCGTAATGAACAATTCTCCATCCTGGCAGTTCGCTTGTTGATCATTTCCCTATTCATCCTAGCACTAATCTATTTGTTGCCTAAGTTGCACGTATTTCTTATCTCGTTTCTTCAGTATTTCTCAAACGTTACATGCGCTATTTACATGATAAACTTATAAAAATTTCCAATTGAATGCAGTACTTACGGCTGTTTGTGCAATACACTGGCGGTCCCTCCTTGGTGAGCTGGTCCGTCGAATTGACCGTCCACACCGGGTCTCCGCCGTAATATCTCCGCCTGCTTTTAGGCATTTTCCGGCTCTAGGGCCGGCTATGTCATATCTCAGCTCCCAGAGCAGTTAGAGACCACCGGTTTGGCCCAAAAAACGTGGAAAAATATTATGAAAAACTTTTCTATTCACACCGAAGAAAGTGGTCAACGGTTTCACTTTCAAAAAATTGAAAATTTAGTTTCGAATTCGAAAAATAATTCACCCTGGCTCGGGGACCCCCCCCCTCCATTACCAGTAAGCTGACGACGGATTCGGATTCCTCACAGTCCATATACTTGTGGAAAATATTGGGCTAAGGGAGGAGTGTGTTTTCTTGGTATGAGTCGACAAGCGTCCAAAATCAACGATCTTTCGTAAAAACTCGAACTTTGAGGCATCATAACTTTTGATTTTCGACTTCAAATATAGTAAAATCAACTCAGAATTACTTATCTGGATAATTGTAACATTTTCAGACCATTTCAGATTCGTTTTTTTTGGGCCAAACCGGAGGTCTCTAACTGCTCTGGGAGCTGAGATATGACATAGCCGGCCCTAGAGCCGGAAAATGCCTAAAAGCAGGTTCTGGGACAAAAGTTGTGTTATGAAAATTTTCTTTCCACCACAGTATTTCACCATAAAAATTTCTCAAAGTTGGGGCTCCTAGTTCCTCAG
>LS487571.1:20692-35287 GCA_900490705.1 Pristionchus arcanus
AATCTTGAAAGAAATCACCCCTCATCCAGGCAGTGCGCGTGCTATTCACGTGGGGTTAGAAAAAAACAGCGATAAGAAGGGGGTAAGAGGGGCGGAGCACAGCATTCTACTCCGACAGAAAAGGGTTGTAGTCAAACTGCAAACTCAAAATATGAAATGTTTCTGAAACTTATCCCGATACTCATTCTGGATATTGCTGAACAGTTGAAATCCGGATAAGTTTCAGAGACATTTCATATTCTGATATCGATTTGTAGTTCGATTACGGTGTGGCGGGAAAATTCAAATCTTAATCCAATTGTTCACCCTTTTCTGGAGAGAACAAAGGGGGTCAGAATGCTGTGGGAGGAAAGCTGCATAAGGGATGCGAGACTCTCATTCGCAATCGCATTACGAGAGGGAGATGGGAAGGTACGGAATTAACGGAAAAGGGGAAGGAAAAAATGGTAAACACCGTAGGTTGGATACTCGCGTATATATTTCATTTAAATCTTGCAATTCGGGAGCACACTTTTTAAAAATATTATTTTTGCTCAGAAATGTCTTTTTTAAATCGTATAAACCAGATACCAGACAAGTAATTGGTGAAGTAGAAGTACCGAAATCCTCTATGTTGAACCTCTTTTATCGATTTTTGACCTTCTTTTTTGTTCTGATCATAGCGCGTCATGACCAATTGAAGTTGGCGCTTAGACAGATATATCCAACGCCACCTTGATCGACCGAATCGCACGGACGTTCAAACAGCTCGATCACCCACTTTCAATTTTCACTAACAGCGGCGACTCCGCCCACCTATCACGCTCATTGGCTGGCGAGGGATGCGAGAGCGCCACTCTCTCACCTTCCTCGCGCCATGCAACACATACGCAGCGCACCCAACTGAAATAGGAGTTTGTCATTTACATTAGAAATTGCAATTCCAAATCTTACAACGAAAATTTTTGCGCGGTAACTTTAAATTATATTTTCCTCCTTCGTTTTAGATGTTGGTACTGAGCATCGGTTGAGTATTCGATTTCCAAGACCTCGGTCCCATTTTTAGGCGATTCCCTATCTCTCTCAAGTGAGCGGAGCCTGCGGTCTCTTACTTCCCCCCCCCCCTTTAAAATAGGAGAGAGGCCTCTCTGGTTTCTCTTGTCTAGTTGCTAACTAGTTGGTGACTAGTTGCTGGCGGATAGGGAAACAACTAGTTAGGATACTAGTTAGCAACTAGTCAGCCACTAGTCAGCAACTAGTTGAGCAAATAGGCCCCGCCCACTTTCAAAACGGATAGGTACTGTATTATTGATCGATATCGTATAAGTGATCCTCATACTGTAACTGATCCATGCATGGTACGACCATGTACGGTAGTCACATCCAAAATGCCATCCCTGGTCGGATAGCAGAAGATAACATCCACATTCGTGAGCCGTCAGATCATCATTTGACGAGGGAGAAAAATAAGCACTTATAGGCAAGGCACGTGCTAGTCACGAAGGGTAAGAAAATACCCTCCCAACCAGTTGTTGACAAGTTGCTAGCAACAGGTCAGCAATTGTTCAGACCACTTGTTAGCAACTTGTTGGCGCAGACTCCGCCCACCTCGATTGGTCAGCAAAAGGTCACGAGAAGCCAGAGAAGAGCAAACCACAGAGTTGCTAACAAGTGGCCTGATCAGTTGTTGACAATTGTAAACATTTCTTGCTTATTTTCTGGAGGGCTAATAGCCGATCAGACCCCGCAGACGGCAGGGGTGGTCCAAGAACAAGGAAGGGACAACCCTGAAACTATCGAGATAAATATATGAAAAACCGTTCGCATCAACCTGATATTTTGTCAGTCAGCCCAAATAGCGAAAAAAAAACAACTAAAATTGATTGGTTTTCTTCAAGCAGGTTTTCATCCGAAAGTTCTCACCCGACCAGTGCCGCCATGATTAGTGTAGTTAAGAACTCACGAATGAATAGTAACAGGAAAATATGATTAGCCGCGCTGTTTCGTGTATCGTTTGGATGTGTTGCAAGTGATCGTACAGTCAAAGAGCGAGGGAAAGCCGAGCAATGAAGAGTCTGTGCATGCTATTCGGCACGTGCATCCCGCTTTTGATAATTGAGCCTGGATGGATCCCTCTTTAAGCAAAATAAAAAAAATCGAATAGTAACAATACTTATTTTCAGCCGTCTGCGTGAGTTAATCGCTGCCTGTCTCGATGCAAACGATAAAAATCGCCCTGATATAGTACAGGTACATTTTTACTATCTACCTACATGACAACTTGTGTTTTGACAAGATCAATTACTTTTTTTTGTCAAATTCAGGTAGGAGAATACATGGTTGAACGGCTAATGAAAGCACTTGACGACCAGATACGAGGCAGCTATACAAAAGCAAAGTAAATATAAAACTATGCTCATAGGTTTAAAAAAGCATACATATTTTTATAGAGAAAATGAAAGTTCTTCAATACATGCTTCCTCGTCTACGCTCAGCTTTACTGCGCCCATAACTCCAGACAAAGACAAAAAAGTGTCAACTGGAGCAGCATTTTCAAGGTAGACAGCCAATCACAACCTACAATATTTCTGTCAACAGACGAAACATCTTATGCTGCAAGAGTTATGTGCAGAGATAAGAGTGATCTCTGTCCAAGAATAAAAATCAACGGGAAACTGATAAAACATCAGACATATTTTTTTTTTAACTCAAGTGTATGAGAAAAATCGCTGCTCTGGTTGCAGATCTGATTCGCTTAATTCTTCATCCAACTCGGAGGTTCTATCAACAAGTATTCGGGAAGTAAGAGAGGTGGGAGATTGTATCCTCAAAAAAAGATACAGCTCTAATGTTGATGAATATGAGGGAATGGGTCAAGGAGATCAGGATTTGTTTTGATTCAGGTAGCATAATAAATGGTTGCACGGATATAACGCTTATGAAAGATACGCGCGCATACATATATTTCAAGAGAAGACCATTAAAGAATTAAGTTATTCCTGTGTGTGCTTTTATCTTTAAAATGGAACTCGTAAGCTCGCATTCAATATCGTGCTTGTCACGAGAGAAACAAGTTGGAGATGGGAAAATATAAAATGTGATATCTTGAAATTTTGTCACAACAATACATGCACCCAACGTCCCCAAAACCCCAATGTACAGAAACCGATTGAAGCTTCATACCAGTATCATGTAGCTTCAACTTTGAACAAGAATATCACGGCTCATTTCGCAAAATAATTGGTCTGAGAGTTAAAGCTCCAATTTTTTTCAAGCGCAAACGGCTGATCAACACAAATGGGAAGTTCTGACAGTGCCTCTGGACGGTATCTAGTAGTTTACCCATTTCACAAACATGTACCAATTCATATGTACGGTAAGTCCAGGTGGAGCGCAACAAATACCTGATTATTCAGATAATTGTTTCTTGAAATTCGGAATATTTTTATTTTTGTTTTTTGCACCAATCGATTGGTAATGACACGAGGAGTTCGAATTTGAACAATTTAAAGCACATTTTTCATTGCCCAAGTCGTGGGAAGGCGAGGGGACGCGGGGGGACGCCCGGGGACGCCCCGGGACGGCTGTTTTCACTGGGGGACCTAACCGGACTGTACCTCAAAGGTTTATGTAACACGGAAAGATCAGTGGTGAATACGAGAGAACCAGAGAGCACAGAGAAAAAAAGGGGTCAACTCTCTCACTCTCTCGACTCTCTCAAAATATAACGCTCTCTCGCGCTAAACATAGGGAAAACAAAAGTTGAACTATAGTATGCGAATACGCTTAATTAATTAAAACGAGTATTTGCAATTGGTAGATCTCATGATTATCGAATTTAATAGTTGGTTGGAGCACATATTCGAAAGCATAATGCAGAATCACAGTCGAAAAAGTTAGTGCTACTGTGTTTAGTACCAAAAAGGGCCTAAAAATTCAGCTGATTATCACTTGTTGCTGTGCTTTTTGCGTTACTTTTTGCAGCAAAATTCGCTCCGCCCACTCGTTTCGAATTCACCATTCTGCGTTGTGTGCCCTTTTCGTGGTAAAGTTCCTCCTAAAACTTTTACCCGATTATTATATATTGTCCTCGTCACTCTTTTTCTTATGATGAATACTTTTAATATTTTTAATACATTTATCCTGACATCAAGGAAATGTGCCTGCAGGTGAAAACATCATTAGGGAAGGGATTGGGATCTTCTTACTCAGTGACGGTTGTCAAGAGGTGGGATCGTCTTATAACTTTTAGTTGTTGATGGTCCGTCGCGTTTAGTCTCGAAATAGTCCATCCAGCCGCCGCAGTCCTGACTAGCGTGGTTAAGAGTAAACTCACGACGCAGGCTTCTTGAATGGGGCCTTTCGTGACGGTAGGTCACTTGAGATGGTTAGAATCCGTCCTGGTCCTCCTCTTGATGTTCCAAGTGGGTCGTCGGGTAGCCCAAGCTGACGGACGAGGATTCTCCAAACTGGAGATGGAAGAGAGAGGGGGGGGGTCTTGTGAATATCTTGTGCTAAATATATTCCAACAATTATGATTTAGTTTTGCAATTAAGTGAAACAATTATGGTAAATTATTTGCTCCATTGTCTCCTTGTCCCTATATTGACATCAGCAAGATAATTAATTTATAGAGAGTTAAAAAGGAGTCCAAGCGGGTAAAACTTCCTCTTATAAATAATTCTGTTGAGAAGATTGCTTCTGAGAAGAAGACAGTAAGGATATCAGGTGAAAAATATTTTTAATTTAATAGAAAGAAAATTACAATGGTTGAAAAATATCGATTTTTAATTTTTTTAAAATACAAGGAAGCAAGCTGAAATCGTTGTCAGCTGGTTCACGGACGTCTCTTTCAAATAGCCTTCCCAGAATTGGAGGACTATCAGAAAATGGAAGTTTGATGAACGTGAACACTGCACAGGTGGAATTTCGGACATATATATATATACTTATTTCTACTTCAATCTCTCTGTATATTAGCTAATTGCTCTGGTGCGCGCGCCCAAGTTGGAATCAAGTAGGATTGGGCGTTTCCAAGTAGCGTGCAAACTTGGGCCCAACTTGGAAAACCGCTCTCTCCATTTCCCATACTCTCTCGCGCTGTCTCTTTCTCTCGCTCTCTCGCTCTCTCGCTCTCTCGCTCTCTCACCTACAGTGCAGGGCGCCCGAGCGAAAGAGTGAGAGAAAAAGAGAAAGCGAGATAGCATGGAGAATGGAGAGACCAAAACGATTTCCAAGTTGCCCACAAGCTTGTACGCTACTTGGGAGCTACTTGATTCCAACTTGGGCGCGCGCACCACAGCGATTATTTATTAATACATCTGTTGTCTCTCCTCGTATTGTTCTACAAATAATTATCATTTTGTACTAAGTCATCGTCTTCACTCGCCGTACATACATCATCCCATAGGCGAGCGTCCTCGTCATCAGTCGCAGAACGGTCACAACGACTAATCGCTCTTAGGTATATTCAAATCTTCTCTCGTTTTCAATGTGCTGAATATACGAAACATACCTAGATCGGATATTCTTCGCCCAATCTCTGATCCTGTTCTACATATGCTAGAAGTATTACATCAGTTAGTTCTCGTATGTGACCTCCCCCCGCGTGAAGGAGTCGATCATAAACGAAGGCGGGTGATTATAAGATGTGTGCCTACAATGCCTTTTTTACTTATCTAGGTTGTTAAATAACTTTCGAAGAAAGTTATTCGCAAAGAGTGCGCCGTCTGAAAGCATAAAGATAAATCTTCGAAAGGTTGCGATTGTGTAATTGAATGCGTAATTAACGATAATTCTTGAGTTGTCTATGGAGTCACAGGACAAGGTCGAGATGGATCTAGGCTACGCCGATTTTAGAGTTGTTCTCATTGATCTCCCTTTATATGCTGATAGTACAGGTTATATTACTAACATGTCAATAAAATGTCGAAATATGACTATTTCCAGATGACAAGTTAACACGCGTAACGTATGAGCAAGTGGCACGTATTCTCCAATTGGTATTCACTGAAGCTTTTCCGGAAGCACGAGAGTGACTGTCGTTTGCCCAAGAAATATCTGGATCGTTTTCTGCCAACAATTCTCTCATCGGAAACAGAACCTGTTGTCTAATTTTAATTTCATATCAAATTTGATATATTACTGAATTTTGAGTAATTCTCTCATACATTCGGATTTTCAAGTCATTTTAATGAGAATAAAAAAAGTTCGAGAAAAGAAGTGCCAGCCATGAAAAATTATATTTCGAATTTGTAGCTTGATTGCACATGGTAGGCATCTCTACTTTATTAAGGACCTTTTTTCATTTACCATGAAGAGCAAAGAAACATAATTTAATGAAGAGAAACTTTTTACAGAATTGTTTGCGAATTGAGCGACGTAGTGAGATAGGAACGGAATAACGCCACGTTATCACTTAGGGGGATTTCAAATTTGAGAGCCGGATATCAGATATCATGTATGCAACGTGGAGGTCTTCCGGGATTTACTCCCCTAGTCAGGGATCGGAGTCATTTACCGCTGAGTGCTACCAATTCCCCCATCTTAGTCGTCTAGTCGTCTGACACCGCTACACCACGAATGGACCTCGACTACCATCGTCAGACTACATTCGACTACCACTTCACGCCAGTCTACCTCTCCAACGTCCTTCCAAACTGATTTCTTCCCATCAGTTGCGGATTTCTCCTGTACCTTCTTTCCCTTCACTCATCGCAGCCAGAGAGCTGATGAAGCGCCCGAGAGCGCAGCGCCACAGACGCGCCTACCCCCGCCGACCCAATTAGTCGCCCAGGTCAGGAACGAATATACAAGGCTTGAGAAAGAAGAGCCCTGAGTTGGAGAACCAAGAAAGGAGATTGCCAGTGAGTGGACATGGATTGCTACGACTACACAAATCTGCCGGACCGAGTCAAACATGAGTTCTCACATTTTTATCTTTGTATTTTATCTGCTGTAATCCATCTACAACATATGTTAGTATTGCTCTTGATGTAGGGTCGATAGTGAACGATGTAACACCTGGTTTACCTGACTGAATTGGGTCGATAGTGAAGTTACATCACCTTACATGTTACATTTCATGCTACCATAGGATGTGTTTGCGAGCGAGGTCGCTCGCTTCCGTTTTTCGGGGACGTTACATCCTGAGTCATCCTCATTCCCCTCTGACCCTGTGACTTGAGAACCATCTTGTTATTCTTCTTCCATCTCTCACCTCTCCCCTATTCACAAGATGTTTACAGTTACTGACAGTCATAGTCTCTCCTCTCACAGGGACTGGTCGGCCTGTGAGAGGCATCCGCAGATAAAGTATGAGTTCTCTCATCCAAGTCGTCTAGCATCCACACTATTGCAACATGTATGCCACAGTCATATCATGTATGCAACGGTCCGAAGACAAAAACAACCATTATATTTATCAATTATCTAATATCTTATGTGGCACTATCCAAATAAACTTTAGAAATTAAAAATAAAGATGTTTGAAAATTTCAGAAATTGACCCGCTGAAATTTAATGCCTCAGCAAACTACACCACAGGGGGGCGGGGCTTAGCAATACACCTAAATACTAGCTCAATTTAAAATATATTAAAATTCTGAAAGCGTGGGACGTAACGCGTATAACGTATAACGTATAACGAGCGTATAACGTGGGAAATATAGATGTATCAAATGTTGTTAAAATTTCCCGCCTTGGGTCAAGAGAACACTACTGTAAGACTTTACATCAAACTTTAGAAAACAGCTATTTCGAGTTTTACCACTTCGTGCTGCAGAAGTCTGCATCGTCCGCTCGCTGACGTTGCCTTACTGCCTTAGGATCTATCTTGTTGTTTAACTCCACCAGTCCAGCGTTTCTTATTTTCGATTCAGAAATAATCTTTTTTTTCCAGAATGGCTCGGGAACTTGGCCAAATTTTTATATTCTTTCTTTTATTACGAATACTTCTAATTTCGGGTTCAATTGACTTTTTCGAGTTAAATAATGCGCAATACGAGTTCAACATTGACACAAAGCCACTGACCTTCGACGAGGTATATATATTTAATAACATATGAGCTTATGTTTAGTAAAAAATGCAATATTATCCTTATCTCAGATCCCTGATGATAATGACACATTGATAACCTTAGCGAACAAGCATGGCCAGAAGTTTGTATGTTCCCTGCCCGAGGTATAAGAAATTTTGCGGTAGCTAGATCCTAATAATTGTGATATTGACCTCATTCATTGTGGTTTCAGCGTCCTACACCAATGGAGAAGGATTTATCATCGGGGACAAGTGTAAACCCCACAGTTGCAGCCGACAAAATCTCGAAAAATCTCCTCAAGTGCATCAAACTAGTAAGTCCTGCTTTGAACTGCTTCATTCAACAAATGTTTATTAATAGTTTTACACATCTTTATTTTATTGAGAGGTAGAAAGCTATTTTCTTCCTGGTACTTAAGATCGCTCACTGTCTCGTTTCTCGCTACCCACAAATTAGAGTGAGCTTAATAGTCATGCATCCTATCGGGCTTATACTTATAGTTTATTCACCACTCGAGCAATGTGCGGTATGTGCAGAATTGGGCAACAGTTTTCCGGCTCAACCGAGCTTTTGGAGAGCTTTGCTTGGCAGCCCGTGCTACAGTTTTGAGTGCAAACTTGGGCCCAACTTGGAAAACCGCTCTCTCCATTTCCCATACTCTCTCGCGCTGTCTCTTTCTCTCGCTCTCTCGCTCTCTCGCTCTCTCGCTCTCTCACCTACAGTGCAGGGCGCCCGAGCGAAAGAGTGAGAGAAAAAGAGAAAGCGAGATAGCATGGAGAATGGAGAGACCAAAACGATTTCCAAGTTGCCCACAAGCTTGTACGCTACTTGGGAGCTACTTGATTCCAACTTGGGCGCGCGCACCACAGCGATTATTTATTAATACATCTGTTGTCTCTCCTCGTATTGTTCTACAAATAATTATCATTTTGTACTAAGTCATCGTCTTCACTCGCCGTACATACATCATCCCATAGGCGAGCGTCCTCGTCATCAGTCGCAGAACGGTCACAACGACTAATCGCTCTTAGGTATATTCAAATCTTCTCTCGTTTTCAATGTGCTGAATATACGAAACATACCTAGATCGGATATTCTTCGCCCAATCTCTGATCCTGTTCTACATATGCTAGAAGTATTACATCAGTTAGTTCTCGTATGTGACCTCCCCCCGCGTGAAGGAGTCGATCATAAACGAAGGCGGGTGATTATAAGATGTGTGCCTACAATGCCTTTTTTACTTATCTAGGTTGTTAAATAACTTTCGAAGAAAGTTATTCGCAAAGAGTGCGCCGTCTGAAAGCATAAAGATAAATCTTCGAAAGGTTGCGATTGTGTAATTGAATGCGTAATTAACGATAATTCTTGAGTTGTCTATGGAGTCACAGGACAAGGTCGAGATGGATCTAGGCTACGCCGATTTTAGAGTTGTTCTCATTGATCTCCCTTTATATGCTGATAGTACAGGTTATATTACTAACATGTCAATAAAATGTCGAAATATGACTATTTCCAGATGACAAGTTAACACGCGTAACGTATGAGCAAGTGGCACGTATTCTCCAATTGGTATTCACTGAAGCTTTTCCGGAAGCACGAGAGTGACTGTCGTTTGCCCAAGAAATATCTGGATCGTTTTCTGCCAACAATTCTCTCATCGGAAACAGAACCTGTTGTCTAATTTTAATTTCATATCAAATTTGATATATTACTGAATTTTGAGTAATTCTCTCATACATTCGGATTTTCAAGTCATTTTAATGAGAATAAAAAAAGTTCGAGAAAAGAAGTGCCAGCCATGAAAAATTATATTTCGAATTTGTAGCTTGATTGCACATGGTAGGCATCTCTACTTTATTAAGGACCTTTTTTCATTTACCATGAAGAGCAAAGAAACATAATTTAATGAAGAGAAACTTTTTACAGAATTGTTTGCGAATTGAGCGACGTAGTGAGATAGGAACGGAATAACGCCACGTTATCACTTAGGGGGATTTCAAATTTGAGAGCCGGATATCAGATATCATGTATGCAACGTGGAGGTCTTCCGGGATTTACTCCCCTAGTCAGGGATCGGAGTCATTTACCGCTGAGTGCTACCAATTCCCCCATCTTAGTCGTCTAGTCGTCTGACACCGCTACACCACGAATGGACCTCGACTACCATCGTCAGACTACATTCGACTACCACTTCACGCCAGTCTACCTCTCCAACGTCCTTCCAAACTGATTTCTTCCCATCAGTTGCGGATTTCTCCTGTACCTTCTTTCCCTTCACTCATCGCAGCCAGAGAGCTGATGAAGCGCCCGAGAGCGCAGCGCCACAGACGCGCCTACCCCCGCCGACCCAATTAGTCGCCCAGGTCAGGAACGAATATACAAGGCTTGAGAAAGAAGAGCCCTGAGTTGGAGAACCAAGAAAGGAGATTGCCAGTGAGTGGACATGGATTGCTACGACTACACAAATCTGCCGGACCGAGTCAAACATGAGTTCTCACATTTTTATCTTTGTATTTTATCTGCTGTAATCCATCTACAACATATGTTAGTATTGCTCTTGATGTAGGGTCGATAGTGAACGATGTAACACCTGGTTTACCTGACTGAATTGGGTCGATAGTGAAGTTACATCACCTTACATGTTACATTTCATGCTACCATAGGATGTGTTTGCGAGCGAGGTCGCTCGCTTCCGTTTTTCGGGGACGTTACATCCTGAGTCATCCTCATTCCCCTCTGACCCTGTGACTTGAGAACCATCTTGTTATTCTTCTTCCATCTCTCACCTCTCCCCTATTCACAAGATGTTTACAGTTACTGACAGTCATAGTCTCTCCTCTCACAGGGACTGGTCGGCCTGTGAGAGGCATCCGCAGATAAAGTATGAGTTCTCTCATCCAAGTCGTCTAGCATCCACACTATTGCAACATGTATGCCACAGTCATATCATGTATGCAACGGTCCGAAGACAAAAACAACCATTATATTTATCAATTATCTAATATCTTATGTGGCACTATCCAAATAAACTTTAGAAATTAAAAATAAAGATGTTTGAAAATTTCAGAAATTGACCCGCTGAAATTTAATGCCTCAGCAAACTACACCACAGGGGGGCGGGGCTTAGCAATACACCTAAATACTAGCTCAATTTAAAATATATTAAAATTCTGAAAGCGTGGGACGTAACGCGTATAACGTATAACGTATAACGAGCGTATAACGTGGGAAATATAGATGTATCAAATGTTGTTAAAATTTCCCGCCTTGGGTCAAGAGAACACTACTGTAAGACTTTACATCAAACTTTAGAAAACAGCTATTTCGAGTTTTACCACTTCGTGCTGCAGAAGTCTGCATCGTCCGCTCGCTGACGTTGCCTTACTGCCTTAGGATCTATCTTGTTGTTTAACTCCACCAGTCCAGCGTTTCTTATTTTCGATTCAGAAATAATCTTTTTTTTCCAGAATGGCTCGGGAACTTGGCCAAATTTTTATATTCTTTCTTTTATTACGAATACTTCTAATTTCGGGTTCAATTGACTTTTTCGAGTTAAATAATGCGCAATACGAGTTCAACATTGACACAAAGCCACTGACCTTCGACGAGGTATATATATTTAATAACATATGAGCTTATGTTTAGTAAAAAATGCAATATTATCCTTATCTCAGATCCCTGATGATAATGACACATTGATAACCTTAGCGAACAAGCATGGCCAGAAGTTTGTATGTTCCCTGCCCGAGGTATAAGAAATTTTGCGGTAGCTAGATCCTAATAATTGTGATATTGACCTCATTCATTGTGGTTTCAGCGTCCTACACCAATGGAGAAGGATTTATCATCGGGGACAAGTGTAAACCCCACAGTTGCAGCCGACAAAATCTCGAAAAATCTCCTCAAGTGCATCAAACTAGTAAGTCCTGCTTTGAACTGCTTCATTCAACAAATGTTTATTAATAGTTTTACACATCTTTATTTTATTGAGAGGTAGAAAGCTATTTTCTTCCTGGTACTTAAGATCGCTCACTGTCTCGTTTCTCGCTACCCACAAATTAGAGTGAGCTTAATAGTCATGCATCCTATCGGGCTTATACTTATAGTTTATTCACCACTCGAGCAATGTGCGGTATGTGCAGAATTGGGCAACAGTTTTCCGGCTCAACCGAGCTTTTGGAGAGCTTTGCTTGGCAGCCCGTGCTACAGTTTTGAATGGGAAGTAGTTAGGACAAAGGATGGGGTTCTTTTGATAAGATTGCGGACAGATATGAGGTGCAGGCTGTCAAGTTAATTTTCCTGGTTACATTTTGAAGGATTCCATGTTACACACTTCGTATTTTTCTTCAGAAAAGTGGCTGGTGGACATATATATTATGCCCGCGAAAGAGTATCACACAATTTCATGGAAAAGGTACGACAACTGGAAAATACGAACTAATTTTAACATCTCTTATGTTAGCAAGTTATATTTTTGTATATTCCGAATTGTTTGCTTACTCTTCCTTCTCCTTAATGTCTGGTGTTACCATTTATATCTTTTAGATGGAGACAAGGACTTTGTTTCTAACTCCTTGGGGATGTTTACCGGAAAGTATTCAATGCCATCATTCAGTTCTTCCAGTGAAGGAGAGAAAATGCTCTACCTGGAAGAGAGGTTAACTTTTTTTTAAATGAAATATGTTTAATTTTGTTATTCTAGATACGACATGGGTGCTGTGTGCGATGTCACGGGTACACCCAGGTCAGCAGTTGTACATGTGAGTTTATCTTTCATCGATTCAGGTGAAGGATTGTATGTGCTACTCCCGATTTTTTAAACACTGTAAAATCTAAACTATTTAAAAAATGTGTATATGAGATTGTGTTACAGTACACTTGCGAGCCATTGTATTCCGTCAAAGACGCAATGATCTATACAGTGGACGAGGAAGCTTCTTGTGAATACAAAGTAGAAGTTAGAACAGGTGTGCAACTTTGACCATTTGAAATTGTTTATTTGCAGATGCTTCTGTTGAACGGGGGGGGGGGGCAGCCATACAGAGTTAGGACTGACGAAGACCCTATTCTATCTGTGGAGCATGATGCTTAGACTCAATTCTGTCCACTCTCTGTATCCCTAGCCCACCGTTCTATAGAAGCGCTCTTTTTCGAAACGGTTCTTTTTTATTTCAATGTACTTTCACAGGTGCGCTATGTTCCATCCCGCAGTTTCAACCGCCGAAGCCGCCCCAGACTCAGCCCATTCAGTTTGGAATTTTTATTATTTTTTTTTCTACTAGTCGGGGATAGGCCCCGCCCACTTTTGAAAACGAATAGGTACTGTATTATTGATTGATACCGTATGAGTGATCCTCATACTGTAACTGATCCATTCATGGTAAGACCATGTACGGTAGTCACATTCAAAATGCTTTCCCGTTTGGGGATGGCAATATACGGCATCCACACTCGGGAGCCATCTGATGATCAGAACCTGATCTGAAGGGGGCTGAAAAATAGGCCCTTATAGGCAAGGCGCGTGCTAGTCTCGACGGGTAAGCAAATATCCTCTCAACTAGTTGCTGACTACTTGCTAACAACTAGTCAGCAGCCAACTGATCAGCAACTAGTCAGACTATTAATTTACTACTAGTCAGCTCAGACTCCGCCCACCCCAGCTAATTTACTACTAGTCACGAGAAACCAGAGTATAGGCTCACTGTTGCGCAGTTCTCTCCTAATTTCACAATTTAGAATGCGCGTGCGACATGTTTCGACGTGTTTACTGTTTCGAAACCTGTTTCCGTGACTTTTTGCACTATCTAAACCCTAGACTCTGCATATGAAAAATCTCCACAAGGCGCATCTTTTAGAATTACATTCGGCTTCCACTTAGCCATGTCGTTCGAAAATAAAATTGTATCGACCACAAAATGAGATATGGAAAAACGGTGCAGTGTAGCAAGGTTTTCAATACGGCTGCACCGGTCGAGTTGAAGCAAAATGAAATAGAACATGGTCATCTGCACCCTTGAGACCCTCTCTTCTCATGTTTTCGATAAATCGCTCTACCAAGTACACCATACGACCACACCACGCTCATATATTTCGATTGGCACTTAAAAATCGCATTGCTCGGGCGGAGGGACCTTGTTCAAGTGAAACATAGCAGTCAACTCACCTTTTCAATCAGAATTAATCTCACCCCAATCATTCTCATATCATCGCTCGTTTTCAAAACTCTACTCTATTCCTTAAATTATCATATACGGTTGGATGAAAAACTATTTCAGTGTCCTCGCGGAAACAATTGACCGCATTCTTCATGCATGGGAATTTTATGATCTCGAGTTGTCAGGTCTGAAAGTGTTAAAAAAAAATTATTCCAAAATAATACATAGAGAGAGACATACATGAAAAAGCTAGTCAAAAACTACCTGGAATTTGGAAACATACCCCGCTTTCGAGGTTTTCGTTAACAAGGCATGTAACCGCAAAAAGATTCGCAAACACACTCGGCTTTCATAGACTTAGTCGGTCTCCAAGGTCTTTTTCATAAACATACCCGGATGTTGAAGGATTTTGTCAGTTTTTC
>LS487574.1:0-127173 GCA_900490705.1 Pristionchus arcanus
CTAGAATTGAGATGAGCATGGACTCTACGCGAATTCGCCCCGGAGGATCGGGGTGCTACTAGGAAGACAAGAGTCCCACTGCACACGCACCAGTAGTACGATTGCGATCGGCAATGCTGTAAAAAAACTAATAACACCCCGGATATAAAACAGATATAGGAATTGAGATTGGGGCTAGCAGGGTTGGGTGGATTCACGTTGCAGCCAGCTGATATGCGCCAGGGTTGTTTGTGTATCAGTTCCGTTGTATAGGGGGTGGCGATCACATGCAAGCAATACAATTACAATCGTCTTCATTAATAAAAAATTGCAGTAGCAGCCAAGGTAATAGCTTTTTTTTCAGTCATACCTCGCTATTTCAGTCACACCAAGAACATTATGGTTACGCCGATTAGGTTATAGCTAAATTGAAAAGAAAAGAAACTCAATTTAGATTATCGGGGATTGGGTGCATCTATGTTACACGCTCAGCTGATAGGCAGGCGGGAATGCGGTTGGGCGATGCATGCTTCTCTTGTTCGGGTTTAAGAAAAAAACAAATCACTATTACAGCTGGCCGAGCATCACAGCGTGGACGACGACGACAATGACGCGTGCTGGCTGCCGACGAGGAACCGCCCGCGCATCGACAACAGTGAGTGCCGCCATCATTATTCCCCATGATTTGGATTATCGGGGGTTGGGTGGATTGGCGTTGCACTGTGTGCTGATAGGCTGGCGGGAATGGAGTTAGGCGATTCGAAGCACTAGTTCTGCTCTAGGAAAACTAATAATACCCACGAAATGTTCATTTAGATTACCGGGGATTGGGTGCATTCATGTTGCACAGCCAGCTGATAGGGATGCGGGAATGGAGCTGGGCAGTATCATGACGAGTCGAGCTAGCAAAAACACAAATGATTGATTTTTATTTTCCAGCTGGCAGGCTATGAGGGTAGAGAGTGAGTGCTAAGATTGCGCGGCTCGGTCATCATTCGAAGGCCGCTTATGTGTTGCATGGGGTAGAGTAATAGTTGATTGGCTTCAGCTTGACAATGATTTGCAAACGCCGGGTATAATAAAAATCAAATAAGTTATAAATGTGAAACTGTTTACCTGGCAATTCAACGTATCAATGCGCCTATGAGAGAATGGGGATTTCATATTACACAATTCGTCTGGCGCAGGCGCAGAAAAAAAACAATACGACTTCACTAGAATTGAGACGAGCATTGTTGGGTGGATTCATGTTGCACGGTGTCGCTATAGGCAGGCGGAAATGATCTCGGGAATAATCTCTTATGATGCAGGTGTTGAAAACAATACGACTCCACTAGAATTGAGACGAGCATTGTTGGGTGGATTCATGTTGCACGGTGTCGCTATAGGCAGGCGGAAATGATCTCGGGAATAATCTCTTATGATGCAGGTGTTGAAAACAATACGACTCCACTAGAATTGAGACGAGCATTGTTGGGTGGATTCATGTTGCACGGTGTCGCTATAGGCAGGCGGAAATGATCTCGGGAATAATCTCTTATGATGCAGGTGTTGAAAACAATACGACTCCACTAGAATTGAGACGAGCATTGTTGGGTGGATTCATGTTGCACGGTGTCGCTATAGGCAGGCGGAAATGATCTCGGGAATAATCTCTTATGATGCAGGTGTTGAAAACAATACGACTCCACTAGAATTGAGACGAGCATTGTTGGGTGGATTCATGTTGCACGGTGTCGCTATAGGCAGGCGGAAATGATCTCGGGAATAATCTCTTATGATGCAGGTGTTGAAAACAATACGACTCCACTAGAATTGAGACGAGCATTGTTGGGTGGATTCATGTTGCACGGTGTCGCTATAGGCAGGCGGAAATGATCTCGGGAATAATCTCTTATGATGCAGGTGTTGAAAACAATACGACTCCACTAGAATTGAGACGAGCATTGTTGGGTGGATTCATGTTGCACGGTGTCGCTATAGGCAGGCGGAAATGATCTCGGGAATAATCTCTTATGATGCAGGTGTTGAAAACAATACGACTCCACTAGAATTGAGACGAGCATTGTTGGGTGGATTCATGTTGCACGGTGTCGCTATAGGCAGGCGGAAATGATCTCGGGAATAATCTCTTATGATGCAGGTGTTGAAAACAATACGACTCCACTAGAATTGAGACGAGCATTGTTGGGTGGATTCATGTTGCACGGTGTCGCTATAGGCAGGCGGAAATGATCTCGGGAATAATCTCTTATGATGCAGGTGTTGAAAACAATACGACTCCACTAGAATTGAGACGAGCATTGTTGGGTGGATTCATGTTGCACGGTGTCGCTATAGGCAGGCGGAAATGATCTCGGGAATAATCTCTTATGATGCAGGTGTTGAAAACAATACGACTCCACTAGAATTGAGACGAGCATTGTTGGGTGGATTCATGTTGCACGGTGTCGCTATAGGCAGGCGGAAATGATCTCGGGAATAATCTCTTATGATGCAGGTGTTGAAAACAATACGACTCCACTAGAATTGAGACGAGCATTGTTGGGTGGATTCATGTTGCACGGTGTCGCTATAGGCAGGCGGAAATGATCTCGGGAATAATCTCTTATGATGCAGGTGTTGAAAACAATACGACTCCACTAGAATTGAGACGAGCATTGTTGGGTGGATTCATGTTGCACGGTGTCGCTATAGGCAGGCGGAAATGATCTCGGGAATAATCTCTTATGATGCAGGTGTTGAAAACAATACGACTCCACTAGAATTGAGACGAGCATTGTTGGGTGGATTCATGTTGCACGGTGTCGCTATAGGCAGGCGGAAATGATCTCGGGAATAATCTCTTATGATGCAGGTGTTGAAAACAATACGACTCCACTAGAATTGAGACGAGCATTGTTGGGTGGATTCATGTTGCACGGTGTCGCTATAGGCAGGCGGAAATGATCTCGGGAATAATCTCTTATGATGCAGGTGTTGAAAACAATACGACTCCACTAGAATTGAGACGAGCATTGTTGGGTGGATTCATGTTGCACGGTGTCGCTATAGGCAGGCGGAAATGATCTCGGGAATAATCTCTTATGATGCAGGTGTTGAAAACAATACGACTCCACTAGAATTGAGACGAGCATTGTTGGGTGGATTCATGTTGCACGGTGTCGCTATAGGCAGGCGGAAATGATCTCGGGAATAATCTCTTATGATGCAGGTGTTGAAAACAATACGACTCCACTAGAATTGAGACGAGCATTGTTGGGTGGATTCATGTTGCACGGTGTCGCTATAGGCAGGCGGAAATGATCTCGGGAATAATCTCTTATGATGCAGGTGTTGAAAACAATACGACTCCACTAGAATTGAGACGAGCATTGTTGGGTGGATTCATGTTGCACGGTGTCGCTATAGGCAGGCGGAAATGATCTCGGGAATAATCTCTTATGATGCAGGTGTTGAAAACAATACGACTCCACTAGAATTGAGACGAGCATTGTTGGGTGGATTCATGTTGCACGGTGTCGCTATAGGCAGGCGGAAATGATCTCGGGAATAATCTCTTATGATGCAGGTGTTGAAAACAATACGACTCCACTAGAATTGAGACGAGCATTGTTGGGTGGATTCATGTTGCACGGTGTCGCTATAGGCAGGCGGAAATGATCTCGGGAATAATCTCTTATGATGCAGGTGTTGAAAACAATACGACTCCACTAGAATTGAGACGAGCATTGTTGGGTGGATTCATGTTGCACGGTGTCGCTATAGGCAGGCGGAAATGATCTCGGGAATAATCTCTTATGATGCAGGTGTTGAAAACAATACGACTCCACTAGAATTGAGACGAGCATTGTTGGGTGGATTCATGTTGCACGGTGTCGCTATAGGCAGGCGGAAATGATCTCGGGAATAATCTCTTATGATGCAGGTGTTGAAAACAATACGACTCCACTAGAATTGAGACGAGCATTGTTGGGTGGATTCATGTTGCACGGTGTCGCTATAGGCAGGCGGAAATGATCTCGGGAATAATCTCTTATGATGCAGGTGTTGAAAACAATACGACTCCACTAGAATTGAGACGAGCATTGTTGGGTGGATTCATGTTGCACGGTGTCGCTATAGGCAGGCGGAAATGATCTCGGGAATAATCTCTTATGATGCAGGTGTTGAAAACAATACGACTCCACTAGAATTGAGACGAGCATTGTTGGGTGGATTCATGTTGCACGGTGTCGCTATAGGCAGGCGGAAATGATCTCGGGAATAATCTCTTATGATGCAGGTGTTGAAAACAATACGACTCCACTAGAATTGAGACGAGCATTGTTGGGTGGATTCATGTTGCACGGTGTCGCTATAGGCAGGCGGAAATGATCTCGGGAATAATCTCTTATGATGCAGGTGTTGAAAACAATACGACTCCACTAGAATTGAGACGAGCATTGTTGGGTGGATTCATGTTGCACGGTGTCGCTATAGGCAGGCGGAAATGATCTCGGGAATAATCTCTTATGATGCAGGTGTTGAAAACAATACGACTCCACTAGAATTGAGACGAGCATTGTTGGGTGTGATAAGGGATGGTAGTGGCTATCCAACGCGCTATCGGACGACCGATATGGTTGAAAATGAAGGGTGTGCTCTTCTCGTCTCGCTTTTATGCGAAATCGTGTCCGCGCAAAGTGGGCGGAGCTTGTGGCCCCTAGCTAAAGTCAAAATAAAAATAACTATTAAACATCGATTTATTTCAGGGAATGGCGAAGGCGACAAAGTATACCGTTCTGAAGGATGATATTGGCACGACGAGTGATGCAATGCAGAGTCTCATGGGAGCATTGTGCTTCGAGCATCAGGTAATCATGATCCAATTGTCGGAAATACACACATCAGAAACAGTTTCTTGAGAAGATGTTATCTAATTGAAGGTGTCAATGAATGCCATCTCCATTCCTGAACCAGTTTATCAATCTGATGAATGGGCGAAGAGGGGAGCTGCTAATGTGAGATTGTACAAGTGAGTCTTTTTTTAAAATATGAGAATTTTGCAATAAATATCGGATATTGCAGGCAAATGTTCTTAAAAGAAGAAGGCGGTCAATTCAAGAAAGGATTCACATACGAGGATCTCGGAAACACTCTTTCATACTGGAATAGTGCATTGGACAAAATTAGAGTGAACGCTTGAGTGAATGGGGGCATAAATGTACATAAGGTATAGTGAGTATCCTACGAGATACATCGACTAAGGGCAATTAACGTTCGTTTTATTAAGAGGCCGGATCTGAGAAAATTTACCATTTCACCCCCTCACCGGACATTGGTCCAGGATTTTCGATTTTTACCTCCATGCCCATAGGGCCTGGGTGGACTTTGGCCTTGTTTACAAAAATGATGACGTCACCGCTTGTATTGCGCAATGCGGCGCAAAAGCGCCGGGTTCGTTGAAAATAGCGAAAATTCATAATTTCTCAACCGAATAAGTTAGAACCAAAATTCCTTTTGCATTATGTTAGGCATGCCCACCGTGTCCCATACCACTATTGGGATCGAAATTTGGACGATCGCGATATCGGCATTTTCACCCATACTTTCACATTTTCCGAATTCTTGGTATCTCAGAGTTGTGACCGGGCATAATTTCCTTTATGGGGTGGACCTCCCTGCCTTGGGCACTATGCCCACCTATCACTGATATCGGATTCCGGGTCGCATTGAACGAAAAAGTCCCTTGAATGATCGCCACTCCTGTCATGGCCGGACTTTTTCCGCATTTTCCATTGACGCTCTATGGCAATCTAGCCAAATATGGGTCAAATAGTAAAATTACGTCGTCTCTCGAATATTTATCACAAAAGGAATCGAATCGGCGATGGTCATTTTATCCGATTTTTTCGACCCATGACCCGGGGTTCATGCCTCGAAAATGAATCGTGACCATGAACCCCGGGTCATGGTCCAAAATGGACCGAAAAAGTCATGATAGAGGAACTTTTAATACTATACACCAATGTATGCCACTGTAGCCCAGTAATATATTGTAGCCGAAATCGCCGTAATACAGGTCTCGTAAAGAGAATTTATTTGAAATTTTGATTAAAAAGCCAGTTATCGATTCCTCAACTACCGTAATACGGAGATTTGGGCTACAATATATTACTGGGCTACAGTAGCATATATTGGTGTATAGTACTTGAAGTTCCTCCAACATGACTTTTTCGGTCCATTTTGGACCATGACCCGGGGTTCATGGTCACGATTCATTTTTGAGGCATGAACCCCGGGTCATGGGTCGAAAAAATCGGATAAAATGACCATCGCCGATTCGATTCCTTTTGTGATAAATATTCGAGAGACGACGTAATTTTACTATTTGACCCATATTTGGCTAGATTGCCATAGAGCGTCAATGGAAAATGCGGAAAAAGTCCGGCCATGACAGGAGTGGCGATCATTCAAGGGACTTTTTCGTTCAATGCGACCCGGAATCCGATATCAGTGATAGGTGGGCATAGTGCCCAAGGCAGGGAGGTCCACCCCATAAAGGAAATTATGCCCGGTCACAACTCTGAGATACCAAGAATTCGGAAAATGTGAAAGTATGGGTGAAAATGCCGATATCGCGATCGTCCAAATTTCGATCCCAATAGTGGTATGGGACACGGTGGGCATGCCTAACATAATGCAAAAGGAATTTTGGTTCTAACTTATTCGGTTGAGAAATTATGAATTTTCGCTATTTTCAACGAACCCGGCGCTTTTGCGCCGCATTGCACAATACAAGCGGTGACGTCATCATTTTTGTAAACAAGGCCAAAGTCCACCCAGGCCCTATGGGCATGGAGGTAAAAATCGAAAATCCTGGACCAATGTCCGGTGAGGGGGTGAAATGGTAAATTTTCTCAGATCCGGCCTCTTAATAAAACGAACGTTAATTGCCCTTAGTCGATGTATCTCGTAGGATACTCACTATACCTTATGTACATTTATGCCCCCATTCACTCAAGCGTTCACTCTAATTTTGTCCAATGCACTATTCCAGTATGAAAGAGTGTTTCCGAGATCCTCGTATGTGAATCCTTTCTTGAATTGACCGCCTTCTTCTTTTAAGAACATTTGCCTGCAATATCCGATATTTATTGCAAAATTCTCATATTTTAAAAAAAGACTCACTTGTACAATCTCACATTAGCAGCTCCCCTCTTCGCCCATTCATCAGATTGATAAACTGGTTCAGGAATGGAGATGGCATTCATTGACACCTTCAATTAGATAACATCTTCTCAAGAAACTGTTTCTGATGTGTGTATTTCCGACAATTGGATCATGATTACCTGATGCTCGAAGCACAATGCTCCCATGAGACTCTGCATTGCATCACTCGTCGTGCCAATATCATCCTTCAGAACGGTATACTTTGTCGCCTTCGCCATTCCCTGAAATAAATCGATGTTTAATAGTTATTTTTATTTTGACTTTAGCTAGGGGCCACAAGCTCCGCCCACTTTGCGCGGACACGATTTCGCATAAAAGCGAGACGAGAAGAGCACACCCTTCATTTTCAACCATATCGGTCGTCCGATAGCGCGTTGGATAGCCACTACCATCCCCTATCAGAAAAGTCTTGTAGGCCTTGAAAAAGTTTTCAGCGAGTAGGTAAAAAATCGATAAAAAGGTCGCGAAAGTGTAAATTTGACCTATTCCTGAGTATGTATCTCAAACCTACAGCAATTTATTGACTAATTAGAATATTTTAGGATTTTTAGAATTTTTTTCAGATTTTTACGGAAGATCCAGCAAGTCCGGAAGAGCCGGTGATAAGTCCGGAAGATCCAGCAAGTCCGGAAGAGCCGGTGATAAGTCCGGAAGATCCAGCAAGTCCGGAAGAGCCGGTGATAAGTCCGGAAGATCCAGCAAGTCCGGAAGAGCCGGTGATAAGTCCGGAAGATCCAGCAAGTCCGGAAGAGCCGGTGATAAGTCCGGAAGATCCAGCAAGTCCGGAAGAGCCGGTGATAAGTCCGGAAGATCCAGCAAGTCCGGAAGAGCCGGTGATAAGTCCGGAAGATCCAGCAAGTCCGGAAGAGCCGGTGATAAGTCCGGAAGATCCAGCAAGTCCGGAAGAGCCGGTGATAAGTCCGGAAGATCCAGCAAGTCCGGAAGAGCCGGTGATAAGTCCGGAAGATCCAGCAAGTCCGGAAGAGCCGGTGATAAGTCCGGAAGATCCAGCAAGTCCGGAAGAGCCGGTGATAAGTCCGGAAGATCCAGCAAGTCCGGAAGAGCCGGTGATAAGTCCGGAAGATCCAGCAAGTCCGGAAGAGCCGGTGATAAGTCCGGAAGATCCAGCAAGTCCGGAAGAGCCGGTGATAAGTCCGGAAGATCCAGCAAGTCCGGAAGAGCCGGTGATAAGTCCGGAAGATCCAGCAAGTCCGGAAGAGCCGGTGATAAGTCCGGAAGATCCAGCAAGTCCGGAAGAGCCGGTGATAAGTCCGGAAGATCCAGCAAGTCCGGAAGAGCCGGTGATAAGTCCGGAAGATCCAGCAAGTCCGGAAGAGCCGGTGATAAGTCCGGAAGATCCAGCAAGTCCGGAAGAGCCGGTGATAAGTCCGGAAGATCCAGCAAGTCCGGAAGAGCCGGTGATAAGTCCGGAAGATCCAGCAAGTCCGGAAGAGCCGGAGATAAGTCGAGACGGTCCGGCAAATCGGCGCGCTCTGGAAGCAAGTCTGCGGGACGGACGAAGAAGGAGCCAACTGGCAAATCACCCAAGGTAATACGGTAGAAGGTGTTACGGTACTCTACCTTATCTATTTCAGACTCCATCCAAGGTCGATAGCAAGAAGGATGCATCGTCCTCTTCCAAGGATAAGAAGAAAGTGGCTGTTCGAGCTGGAGGTACTGTAGGCTACCGTACCACGGAGTACACAACCGTATCCTTCCAGGTGCCAAGTCCGCCCCGAAGAGTGAACAGAAGAGCGGAAATGTGAAGAAGGGATCTCAACGCGATAAAAGGTATACTGTAGGACTACGGTACCTACCGTAACCTTTCCCTTGCAGATCAACGAATGATTCTGCTCGCTCCGGTCGCTCCAAGAGCAAGAGATCCTCTCGCAACAAGAAGTGACGTAACTCTAATCGATGATCTACCATAACCTTCCTTGATTTAGGGACAATAAGGGACCCTCTTCTGTTGGCGGCGCTGCTGAGAAGTCGGGCAAGAGTAACAAATCGAATCGAAAGAGCAATAGAAGCAAGAAAAGCAAGAAATCCAACGAGGAGAAGAAGGCTTCTTCTCCTAGACCGGAATTATCCCCTATTATGAAGTATCTCGCACCCTAGTCTCGTATGATTTTACTGTAATCATTGATCAATAGATGGCAACGTTCATTGTGAAGTGGGAATACTTCATCGGAATCGTATCGTTTGTGTTTCATTGAAATCTCAATCCACTTGCACTTTCTCAAGGAGATAAAATACGAAGTCGGGTGATATTCCATGTTCCTCAATCCATGTTTATTCTCATTCGTATTGCTTCCCGTGTACGAAGATTATTCAATTCGTTATTCAAACTCGAATGTTCGGATTTCCGCCGTTCGAAAGTGCCCTCACATCTACACTCAGACAATATTTCCTTGTCTCCAATCACCCGATCGGAATAACATCTATCTCTTGAGTAACCTCCCGTTCTCTCTTCTTCCCTTCAAACAGCTGACTGAATATTGCATTGAGAAGACTCGAGAATTGAAGAGGCAAGAGAGAAGGAGATCTGAGAGAGGGAAGGCATGGATAGAAAGAGAGGGGAAATTCGAGTTCAGTGGGTCGTCGATGACTGATCATAGTGTGAAAAGAGACACTCGGGAGGGGAAGGGGAAGGGGAAGAGGAGGGAGTGGCTATACTCATGACTCCCGTCCTTCCTTGTCCTATACTAGTCACTTATTCGTATAATTTATTTCTATATTTTTTCCATCGGATTCGAAATGCTGTTCTTACTGTGAGAGAGATAACCAAGAAAAGTCTCTATCCGCCCGAAATTCATGAAACTCATTTGATGAGCAAACGACAGTTGATGTCTGCAGTGATCTATTCTGATCACTCTTCGATCAATCGATCTCTCAATCCTCCTCTCCTTCCGATAAACATAAAACTCTTCTCACAGCCCCATCGGCAATTCCCTTCCCATTCATTCCAACTCTCTTTCTCTCTCGAAACGTGTGTCATTTCGCACAGTGGAAGACTCTCCTTCTTTCTCTTTTCTCTTTCCCGAATTCATTCAGTTTCTTGTCCCATACACACATGTTCTCCAGTGTCGTCTCCGTGTCAAGACCCTGATCTCTTTTTATTCTTTTAGTTTCATGCCTTTGGCCTACCCCTCACTTCTTCTGCTTTGTTGCGCCTGCATCTTGCTGAATTCTCCCAGATACTAGATTTTTTCCATGATAGTGCTTACCTGTTAATTTATTCATTTTTGAAGAGTAGACAGCTCATAATTAATTCGTAGAACAAAGAATAACATCAATAGATGTAATGATGGCTACTTCTCATCGTACCAGTTGAAGTGTGACTCCATCTCTCTGTTTTTCGAGAGTAGCCAATGACCAATGAGTTGTCTCAACACGGGTTGACTACTAACTCCCCCGGGGCAAGTGATAATCATTCATCAATCTCTGAGAATGACCCTCATCTTACAACGAAGAGTCTAGGCGGGATCACTTCCGATTAGTCTTTGATCTTTTGTCGGCGTTCGCCATCCATCTACCGATGAGATAAATCGTTGCATAATATGCACTACTGGAAAGTTTTGGTATAGTTCCTGATCCTAAATGCTTTCCTTTTCTTCATAGTCGACCATCGATGTTTCGACTGAGTTGCTTAACGGCGATCATTCGAAACAGTGGAATGGGCTTGGGTTTACTGCGAAGGACGGTGATTTGGATGAGAGGGAGAGGAAGGGCAGAGGGGAGGAAGAAGGGTGGATGCGCCCCCAGTCTTTTGATGTTAGTTGGAGGGCTGCAGTTGAATCGATGGGTATCTGAATCGAAAAGCATTCGCTCCTTTATGCTCATTCTCAGATACGTTTCACTCGCGCTTCATCCTTTCTCGAACCATACGCAATCAGTGGACCTTTGCCTGCCTGCCTAAAAAATAAATATTCGTCTTCTCATCATTCAAAAAAGCATGTAACATTGAACTACTATGCAAAAAGAACGATATTCCGTCATTTGTATCTACTCGAGTTCTAATTCGAGTGCGACGCATAACAATAGCAATGAACTCCTTTCTCTTCAGTGCAATCTTGATCGAGTTCGTTTCGCCCTTCTCATAATTATCCCTCCCTCCTCTCTCACTTTTTCACCTCTCGGGTGTTCCTTTCTTCTTCCTTCCATTCACTAATTCCAACCCGCTTCTTCTCATTCAATTCGATTCGTTCCTTTATTCAAATGTCACAATAGATCAGTTGAGACAAGGCAGTCTCTTACCAATCCCAGTCGTTTTTGCGAGCACTTTCTAATTGTTGCTTTTGGACCGGTAGTTTGCCGCCTCTCATGCTTCAATTGGACTAACAAAATGCTGTATTAATATTTTCGAGCATTCGAATACCGCTACAAATTACTGGGTAGTTTCCTTTATGTTTTCGTTGTCGTGCAAAAATTTTTTTTTTTTTTTTTTGCATATTTTGGTGCAAAAATTTCAAACACGGCTTTCAAAATGAGGAGTGGTTGAATTTTACGAACATCCCCGATCCGTATCAATCCCCTCCTTCCAACTGCAAGTTGTCTTTTGTGACCGATAGACGAGCCGTGTAATTCAATGCTCCAAGTGCTATCGATGCTGTAAGGGAAGAGAAGGGAAGAGGGAATCTCACCTGAGAAGAGAGGAAGGTGCCCCCATGGATACACATGGCCTTCGTTCCATCCTTTCATACTTCTTTCTTATTCATTGAAAAATAGGGTGTTGCTCTTCCCAGCATAAATTCAGGGTCATGATATGATGTTTAACTAAAAAAATTGCCCCTGAAACTTTTAATGAATTTTATCGAACACATATTATTTGGATTGACTTTTCGAAGCAATGCAATTGATGCTCAAAATTGTTTGCAACATAGTCTTTTCTAGCGAAACAAAATTTAACATGTAATTTCATGTCCAAGACATTTTTTTAGAAACAGATTAAAATGCACAAATTGAATTGTTTTATCGCCGCCATCTTTTGGCTCCATAATGAAACATATCTGTGTAATTGTTATGCTCACTCCCGGAATCCACTGAGTTCAAAGAGAGAAGGGGAAACATCCACTCTGAGAACGGCTCTTCTCACAAAAAAAAGCGCAAGTTGTTTCTCTCATTCGATCGTCACTCGCTTCTCCACTACTTTCGTGTACTTTCCGCGTATTTTCCTGATTTTCCCGGGTATTTCAAATTTTTATTTCGAATAAATTTATTATTTTGAGCGAACGAAGCTTGGTCCGCCGCTCAGCGGACCGCCCAAGTCGACGAGTAAGAGGAAGCGAACGAGGTTACGGTAAGTCAACCAATCGATAATTGATATCCATTTTATCCCTATCTTTCTCTGCCCTCTCTCATTCATGCACACTCTCTCGTCGTCGATACTTTTTGTGCAAGTGAGGCAGCTGACGCTAGAGATCTTCTTCTGATTCCGAGAGTGACCAAGGGGGAGAGGGAGAGGGAGAGGGAGAGGGAGAGGGAGGAAGGAGGGATGGGGATGGCAAACCCCATCCCTATCATTGATGAAGTGCATTGCGTTTTTGACACGCCTTTCCAGTTTAGTCTCAGCCATTAATCATTCGCCTCCGCGCACTGCATTCTTCTGTACTAGCTTTGATTTTCATTCTAATTTGATACTCATCAATCCTCATTTGATGATTATTTCTTCGATTCTTTAACTTCTTCGCTGCAGACTGTCGTAGGATACAATCATAAATGTGCTCAACTATTATCATGCCCTTCGTATCCATGTTAGTAGACAAAATTGCCGGCGGCTTTGAATCTGTTATCAATGCTATAAGTTATCACCCTTCTCTATCACTCTCACTTTCGTTTCACTTCCCACAGCAGGTGTCCATTTATTCGTGCTTCATCCTCCTCACTCATTTCTTGGAATCAGATATGTTTCACTCGCGATTCATACGTTCTTGAACCATTCGGAATCATTGGACCCTTTCCTGCTTGTGAAAATAATAAATCAATAAATAATAATAGACCAATAGTGCTGATTGAGTGGGAGGTACTCACTTGCAACAGGTGGTGAGTAGAGTGAGTAATTCTCTCTGGAATGGGCTGAAATCATGAGGTTCCCTCTCTTCCTTCGCTCTTTTCTCTCTCCATTGTCTCACTCAATTATTGACCTACCTTCACTGCGTCAAGAGAGTAGTTTGTTGTGGATGTGATAGAGGGAGAGGGAGAGGGAAGGGGGATGAGGGGGTGGTGGCAGAAATCTCCGTTGACTTGTTGACCCCCGAAGAGAAAACTCTCCCCTTGTAAGCTACCGGAAATATCTTCTTATCAACAAATCATTCTCACCTTGCTCCTTTCTAAGTGTTATCAGCATCAATCAAATCGTCTTTAATCAGAGGGATACGCGACCTTTCCCTTTTATTCCCCTTGCCTCTTTATCACTTTACAAGCGCCATTCGCCCCTTATCACCTTTTCGCGTGTTCAGTATGCGTTTATCACTTGATCCGTGGAGATTTCTCACTTTTACTGTAGAGGCTCTGCACTCTTCAATGATACCTATCCGTTGAACTATTTATAATATCTGTGACTCTTCTTCGTTCATTGTCACCTTCCATCTGATTCTCTATCTTCTCACTTCCCTCTTCTCGAAGAGAGAAGGGAGAAGCTCAGTGACGATTGGACACAGAGAAAGAGGATGAAGAAAAGAAGTGCAGAGTGAAGAGTGAAGAGAGAGGAGTGAAGAGAGGGAGAGGGGAGGTGTAATATGACTGAGTAGTCAAGAAACGCTGCCCATGAGAGTGGAAGAAAGAGTGAATAACATCGCACTTTGACCTACCAGAAATCACACCTAATTTTAGATCCATTGACCGCTCTTTTCAGAGATATAATCTCCTAAGCCGTTGTTCATTAGTGATCTAATCATATCCTATTGATTTAGTGATTCGACGAGAGTCCGAAGAACCCTCCTAATTTTTGTGGGATTTTCATGATTCCTAATGGTCTATTATGCGCAGTTATCACTAGAAATCTTACACATCGTCTATTTTCCGAACTCTCAAGATCTCTCAAGTATTTGCACTGCAAAGTTCTATTATTGTCTAGTCAATTCATCAATTGCCCTCTTGATAATGCTGATAGATTGAGTGAAACGGTTAGTGATTAGGCACTTTCCCTCTTCACTCTCCTTCTTCATCTCAATCTCTTCCCTCTCTAACCTTGAGAATATTGAAGCTCATTCTCTCTCTTCATTCCAATCATCTCGAATCTATTTCACTTCCCTTTTTGCTGCTATCAATCAATCGAATAGCTGTAGTGACTGACCGCTGTCCTTCAATCGGCCGAAAAACTGCGACATTTATCACGTTTGACCTAGACCTTTGTTCTTTGCAACATTACCTGTTGAATTTTCACATTGTGAAACAAGTTACATCATTTTATGTTAATCCCAGTCGATAATCGTCTTCTTACAGTATCCTACCGTACGCATCCGATGCTCGTCGCTGCTTGATCAGTCAGTTGTCGATCGATCGTCCTCGTGATCGACTACGGTATCTGACTGAGGGAGTACTGTAGACACACAGTAGGAATGTCATCCACCTCCTCGTCCGGAGGCCACTTTCACAGGAGGCAAGCATTTATCGATTTTTTCTCGTATCTTAAAAAAATCAGTCAGCGATCAGCGAGTTACCGTATCCTCTAATCTGCAGATGGGGCAGTGCCGGTTCTTCCACTTCTCGCACCTCTCCCCTTGGTGCGACTGCCCTATCGTCCACTGTAGAGCCAAGCACATACGGAACTAGGTACTTTAACCATCGTAGCTCATGATCAATGAATCGATTGATCTTTGATCTTTCTCAGTTGGAATTCCGTTCGATGGAACAAGCCGGTCACTCCCGGCTATAGAAGTCAATCATCGCGAATCGCACAATCTTTTGAGAGGGTGAGTGGGAATTGGTATCACTGGTAATGCTGATAGGCTGCAATTTCGGAAAGTTTTGAGCGAATCATTCTGCAGCATATTAGGTAAAAATAAGTATTTGGTGGAATTATTTAAAGAGACTAGCATCGATGCATTGATGAAATCAGTAAGGATAAGGTTGTATGAGATTCGTGAAACTCATTCGAGAGACTCTTGATCGAGTTCCTTTTGAGTGAATAATCTCAGGACAAGCCCTCATCTTCCTATTATCTCTCATCCTCATCCTTTCCTAGAAGGGAAGTATCGGCCACTGCAGACAAATACTTGAATAGTGCAGCCAAGACTGCTGCTAATCTAGCCAGGTTAGAATGCATCACATCTTTATGAAAATTTGAAAATAGATACGAACTCCTAGTAAAAATCTTTTTGTTTCACGAAATTGGTTACTTAGAAAACGTGAACGATGACAATTTCCACTTTTTCGTTTTAAAGGAGGCGTCCCACGAAAGTCTGGCTAACTGAGTTCTCGATGTGAGATGGTGGGTCGTGGCTACCCGATAACACTTTCGAAACTCCTATGTTTTCAATTTGGGTTTGAACTGAGATATGAGCATTTGGCTGCGTTCCAAGTGACCTTGCGCGCGCAGGCAACGAGCGAGAGAGCGTGCGAAATGAGGAGAGCGCGCCCTCTCACTCCTCACTTTGCATAGCGGCCCGCGCGATTCGTGGGACGCCTTCTTTAAAACTCTACGGGCAAGCAATTGTTCATCTTCGATTTTTTTTTCAATTCTTGAAGGCCCTGTGAAACACATCTCATCCATTTCAGTCTCGGTCCCTCCGTTTCTTCCCGCGCCTCTCGATTCGATGCAACCGTTGCTGATAAGGTATTTTATTGACTAATTATATTAATTATTATTTCTAATTCAGTATCGATCTGAAGCACGCGATCTCATCTCGAAATACACGAGCAAAGAGCGACCGAGCACTAGTAAGAATTTTGATCTTTGATCTTACAGCGATCTGAAAACATGCCTGATCCTAGAAGAACTAGTCTGAATGTCTTGCTGAAAATCCAAAAATAAAAAAAGGCAAATAAGTTGATCTTTGATCTTTGCAGCTGGTGCCGGAGGATACTATTCGCGTCACTTTGAACCACAGAAGCTGTCAGGTCAGTGAGAATCTCTGTTAAACGAGGAGAGCACCTTATCATTTATACTGAAACTGTTCAGCAGCTTCAACTCAACGTTATGCTTACTCTTCTCTGCCCAGAATTCGCGGCAAGCGAACAGTTTTTGAATTTTAGTAGAATGGAGGGACCCCGGAATGCTCGAAGCATGCATCAAAATAGATTAGAGCATGATAATTCCTTCTTCGCATGATCTCTGCCCGAGACTATTGAGCACGCAGAATGATCATTGCGGGCCACTCTGTCTCGCCCATCCCTCCAATCGATAATCCTTCCCCATTACAGTATCACAAGAACCGTTCACGACTCCTCGCACGACATCCTACGGTAGTTCATCGATCGATCGAGATAGGGACAGGGAAAACTCTGCGTCGAGATACTCAGCCGGGCGAGACTACGGTAAGTAACGATCGATAAGTGGTTACGGTGTCCCTGATTCAGGGTCGTATCGCAAATCGGCATCCGTGACTCCCAGTCGATCTCCACTAGGAACTGGTCGATACTCGGAAAGTCGATCGATAACCTCGCCAGGGCCATCGAATGCCGCTGGAGGATCGAGTAGCACTCAGTGAGAAAAGAATTTCCTTAGATATTACCCCGTTCTTTCTTACCGAGGATACGGTAGAACTGTCGGATTAATGTCGGACCTCATACGTCGATAATCTCATTGTGGTCGTGATAACCTCATCTCTTGCAGTGTCCTCAAACAGGAGCGACCGTGGAGACAACGAATGGCTGAGGGTGAGATTGATCTTTGATCTCATATAACAATAATAATTTATCTTCGTATGAGGACTTGTCCAATTCATCTTGCATGTTAGAGATTTAGCTTTTTTGAAGAAACGTTGCAATCCACATGGAAAAACAGCGAGCGAAAAAAAGAGCTCTTTAGAATTGGCCCTTAAAAAAGGGCTTCCAAAAATTAGTACAGGGGCTCTGGTGGGGCCTACTAGCTTTTCCAAGCCTAGGCCACGCGAGACCCTAACAGGTAAAGATAAATTAAACCATGATGAACATGATAAATTAAACCGACAACGACTAAAAAAATAGGACTACATAGGCTCGGTGCGCGCCGGGTTAGGAAGAGGCGGGAGAGGCGCAGAGAAAGGGGCGGAGTTTGCGAGGTCACGAGGCAGAAAAAGCCCTAGGGAAACAGGAAGGGCTTGGATTCTCATTGTCAGATTGATCGTTGATCTCCTCTCAGGTGCTCGAGTTCGTGCAATGCATGGAGAGGACGTATCTGCATCGTATCTCGCATCGAGAGCGAGTAGGAGGAGCAGTATTGGTCAGTTATCTCCCCATTTCATACCGTAATTCGGAGTTTGGAAGTGATGCCATCGTGAATCGAATTTGGCGCTTCATATCTATTATCTGTTCTGTCCGGCACTAGGTCTGATGGGAACCTTTTGGATCATCGCATGCATTCCGAAAGTCGCCTCTAAGGGTTGAAAGACGTCAATTGAATTCTGACAAGTCCCCTCGTAATTTTTACCCTCGCTCGGACTGAGGGTAGCCAAAAATTGTTTTATTTATGCTTGTAAATATTGGAATAGACATCAAGAACGCCCTAGTCTCTCGAAGATCGTTAAAAATGTAGCGTAAATGGACGAGCCGGACTCTAGTCATGACGGGTTCGAGAGCGTAGAGAGAGGCGAGAGTGAGGGGGCGGAGCTTGCAAGTGCATGTTTTGAATGGAAAAAATGAAAATTTTACATTGCAGGAAAGGGAGATAATGACGATCTCACCTCCAGTATCAGTGCACTCAGGAATTATGTCGCCCAACCTGCAGGGGTTAGTTGATCTTTGATCTTTGAGTTATTGAGCTGATCTTTGATCTTTACAGTACCGCTCACGGACGTCATCAATCGAATCTCGCATACAGGGACGACTATCGAGGGATCACTCGAGAGAATCAATAGGTACGGTAGGATACGGTTGGAGGGGATACGGAAACAAAGGATAGTCTGAGAACGAGCAAAATGAGAGCAACTCTGATTAGCAGGGGTGCCAACGTCTGCTTCACTGGTGGCCGCTGCAAGGAAAGAACTAGCAGAATTTGAGGATACTAAGGCCATGAGCAGGTTTGATCTTTGAACTTGGCCAGGATTCAGCGCTTTCGGGCCTACCTCGATTTCGAAACAACTAAAACTTTCCAACAAAAAAGCCAGAGAGTATTGTGATTAAAGGAAATTATTGAAAATTAGTCTATACTTGTTTTTTGCAGGAGTTATTCACCCGTCCGTTCCAAAGAGAATTTATCCGCTTCCATCCCTCGTTTCCCGACTGCCGATATTGCCGAGTGCGTTTCCTATGATTTCGTTTGAACAGGACACTTGCACCAGCCACCTTGGCTTAGGGGCAGAGCGTCGCTCTCGTAAAGCGAAGGTCGCAGGTTCGATTCCTGCAGGTGGCAATGCTTTTGCCCGATTTTTAGTTGAATTAATTTTTATTTTCAGAATGATGGAGAAACACCGAGCATCGTCTGCGGAATCAAAAGAGAGAAAAGGAGTGTCCACCCAACCAACGAATGAATCGATAAAAGAAGAAGAATGGAGGGATAAAGACAAAGATAGAAAGAGAAGCATGAGGGAAAGATGTGAGCATTGATCTTTGATCTATTGAGAGTTTCATGATGAGTCGAGGGTTGTAATAGTGGAATAGTCTCAATCTGTGGCAATTGAGAAAGTCATCGCATAGTGGAAGATCCCCCACATGCGAGAGATTACGATTGGAAGAAGAGTGGGGGAAGGGAGGGAGTGGGAGAGGGCATTCGAAGTGAACGGACAATCTGTCCATCCCGACCAATCCTTCCCCTTTGCCTAGAACTTTTTTTCACTGCTTGCTACTGTATTATCGATTACCGTAATCAATGAATTAAGCGGAGGCCCGTATCCTATCTCGTCAATCGAGTGTGGGTGGAGTGGGAGGGGATTCATCAGAGGAAGATCACGAGAGGGATAAGGAAGAAGCAAGGAAGAAAAGGTTAGAGATCAAAGATTGAAACAACAATTTCTCTTTGAATTATTTTTTTAATTTAATTTGTCCGATGTACTTGCTTTGATTTGAAAACGACTCTAAGTGCAAAGCTTGAAACTCAACTGAACAATTTCACTGTGATGTGTTTGTTCAGAAACTCTCAAGTAGGAAATTTCAATTATTATAGCCTTATCTATAATGTTATTAAGGAGTAAATAATGTAATAATAATAATACAATTTCAGACGAGCGTCTCGCGTTCGTCGCAGTCGCACTCGTGATCAGCAGAGTATGGAGAGGGTCAGTCTAATTATTATTGATTGATGAGTTTGAAATACGGGTAGTCCCTTCATTTCACGTGTTCACTCATTTATCAGTGCGATGGGGGAGAGTGTGCAATGAAGAGACGATTACCCGTATGTCCAACTTTCCTTGATTGTATCCGTTCTCCCTGCTCGGAGCTGAAATACTACTAACAATAAGCAATAGGAAAACACGAAATTGTTGAGCGAATAACAGCTGGAAATGTGATTCCAAACGGCTAGACAGATAGCACAGCGTCTCATCATTCCGCTCGCAAATTCGAATAGACCTCAGTCAATGCTGCTACAGCTGGCTTCTATCAGTGGTTCTTCTGAGCGTAGTGTGGTTACGAATTTCACGATTAGGGGTTTCTAATTCGAATTTAATAATTGTCTTCATTAATCTTGAAGAATCGAACCGAATTTTAAGATTTCGTGAAACATATTGCGAATGCCTTGAAAACTGAGAAATCGCGAACAATGAAATGGAAGGAATCGAGATGGAACAAGCAATGAAACGACTGCAAATTCTCTCGTCATTCGTCGCCTCTCCAGTATTTTACAACTACTTTTTGGTGTGTATTACACAACTGGAGCGAGGAGAGGGAAGGGGGAGGGAATGGAGTCGTTAGGAGAGAGTGAAATGGCGTCCCATCTATCACCAACCACTCTCATTGGGCCATTTACTTAATTATCGATCAGAGTGACATCATTCGATTCGTGAGAAGGCAACAGGTTGCTTCTTCTTGCAAGATACTCCAATTCACCCATTTCCCTTTTTCAAGTGATTCGAAATATGTTTCACGCTGCGAACAAATCCATTTCAATTCGGCAAGATTTGATTCTCCGCAACTACCAATCTATATATATGAATCCACAATCAAATTAAACTTTTCCAATTCGGACTATTACTATGCTCTTATTGGTCTGATTAAATCAAAAGGAAATTTGCATCAACGGTCGAGCCTTTGCTTACTTTTCTGCGCCAGTTATTGAGATGAGAGCGAAGCTATCCTCATCATAGCTTCAATCGATATTTACTTCTTGTTTTTCCTTCCTTCTCTCTGATTTATATCCCTATTATTCGAGACACAGTCCGAATCTCTTCTCTCTTTCCTTTGTCTTCATTCCGACCATCTGATTTCACTCATTCTTTCACTAGTCCATCATATCGAATCATTCTGCATCTTAGTCAACTATTGCAAAATACCGCTGAAGCTCGTCAACCTTTTTCCAAGCACTCCTCCATTTTTCTTCTAGACACCTTTGAGTGTTCTTTTCTCTTCGACCGGAAAGATCCATCTCTTCACTCTCCTCTCTTTCTCATCTCAGCCCTCGGGTACCCTTGTCGTTACGCAAGTTCGCTGCGAGACCTTTTCGTTCTGAGTTATCGATTGATTCGTTGGTTCATCCATAGCCTCATCCACTGCAGTGTCCAACCACCAATCGATAATCAATCAATAAATCGATTGGATGGTCGCGTGCTTCGTGACCCCTGCTATTGCCCTCAAGTCTCTGCCCTACCGTATCCCGGAGGGGAGGGAAGGGACTCCCGCAACGATAGTCTCCAAGGGATACGGTAGTCGAGAGGATGGAAAATGGACTAATGTAGTGCGAGTTGTGATGAGTAGGAGGAAACAGTGGACTGAAGAGGAAGAGGATGATGATGAAGATGATACGGTAGGTAGATAGATAGGGCATGAGGGCATGAGTTGCTCCGAGCAGGGACTAAAATATTATTAAAGTTACCCAACAAGGACGATTTTGACCCCCTATTTTTATTTGATCATTGGATAGAGAATGGTCGAATTAGTATTGCTCGCGCATTAAAAAAAATCAGAAAATCGATATTAGCCCTAAAAACCGGCTTGGAAAATCGGGTTTGTGTTGGGATTGATCATCAGGCCCGCGCGCAATTCAAACTGGAATATGGGGAGACTTAATTGTTTATCACTGTGACTCCACCCATTTTCACTTTCTATGGTTCACTGACTCCGCATTTTTCTTTCCAGATGCAATAATGTAATAACAAGCGATCAATATACATAATTAAATAAATTATTTAAATCAATTAAAAATAAAGTCATTCGTTGCTTGATCGCTACTTTGCGGTTGCGGTTTTCGCGCGCATTCAAACGAACATTTGTCCTGGTTGGGTAACTTTAACATAATTATTTAAAATAAAATAAAAAAATTCATTTCAGCCGTCGAGCAAGCAGGATGGTGAAGCGTGAGTTATTTTCTCCATATTTCTCCCATATTTGCAATTCTTCTCTATTTATTTCCGTTGTTTTCATTCGCTGATTCCTCCCTCTTTCCCTCCTCCTTTCTCTCCATCAGATGACATTTTGACACCTTTCCTCCTCCCTGTCACAACCAGAGAGAAAACTGCTGCTGTTTGGAGACGAGAGAGAAGGGGAAATTGAGAGAGCGGAAGGGAGAGGAGAAATAATCAAAATATGATCAAGCAGATGCTGCTGTGTAGTAGTGCATGATGCTACACTGCAGAGGAGGAGAGGAAACATCTCTTCTTTTTCTCGTTCCGATCCTTTACTTTGATTCCGCTATGTTACAGTACAAAATCGCCACCAAACGGAAGAACAGAGGAACCAGTTGGATCTCCCGGTCCACTCTCACCGAAAATGGGAGGAAAAATATCAAGATCTGGTCAGTAATTATGATTTTTTAACTGCTTTTGTCAGCCAGGAATCTTCAGCAGCCAACATAGATCAAAGATCAGCGCTCAATCTCTCATAATCACTTTCAGCATCATCCAAGAAAATGGTGCCCACGAAAAAGCAGAGCATCAGTGAGTACCAAACAGTGTGGTGATCTCTGATCTCCGAAAGATCAAAGATCAATTTAGTCTAGTCGTTTGCAGTTGCCTCTCCCTTCTCTATTCCTTAGTTGCCCTCCTTCCCTGTGTGATAGCCGCTAATAACTATATTCTATACTAAAAACGAACCTCTAATTTCTCAGAATCTCCGTGTCTGGTGGAAGTGGGAGGTCCGTCGACTACCGTAATCTCCACACCACTCAGTTCACCGATAGTAAAGGAACCAGCCACTCCAACTGCAACTCCCCTCTCTCCGACTATCTCTAATCTGGTGAGTGTTCAAAAAAAGTCCATCATCTTTTATCTTTTTTTTTATCCTTTATATTTTCATCCTGGAGAACTCTAACGGAGACTGCCTATTTTGATTTCCTTTATCTCGCATAACAGTGCAGCTTGCGGCTAGTGTAGATCCTCCATTCTGCTCTCTGTCTCTGCGAAAGATGAGACAGAATGGAGATACGCTTATTACTGCTTAGCCAACCTTTTCTTACGCTTTCTTTCAGTCGTATGATGAGATTTCTGGTGATACTGACGAGGTAATTAGTGTGAAGTCTCGGATTGGTGGAAAAATGAAATCATTGATTCCCAAGTCGGAGCAATTTGAAGTTGAATTGAAACATATCTGAATCATATTTGAAGAATTGCGTGAATTTTCCTCAGTTGCGAGTGTTGCTCTGCTTCCACGTGTATACTAACACCTCATTCTAAATAATATGATTATTTTTGAGAATAAAAATAGAACAAATTAAAGGTGGAGGACGAGAGCCAGTACAATGCAGTTACCAGCTTCAAACCGGCATTCAAAGTTAGCAATTTCACCTTTTTAATTAATTTCGAACACCAAAGAATGATCAAAATTGATAAAAAAAATAAGTCGAAAATCTCATTTTTTCAGCCAAAAGTGAAACCACTCAAACCCGTTCCCGGAACTTGGAAGAAAGATGATGACAAAGAAGAGAATATCAGCAAGAATAAAACCATCGAGAGGTCGGTGATCTTTGATCTTTCGCCTCGGAATAAAACCTGATAAGAAAGGATGAAATTGATCTTTGATCTTTCCAGACCATCTGCAAAGGCCGAATTGTCCTTCTCGTGGAAGGGACCACTGTGGGCTAACGCCAAGAAGGCACTCAGGGTCAAACCAAAGGCTGTACGTTTTAGAAAATATAATATCTTTATTATCTGTGTAATTGGGTAAGTAAATTTGTTGATCTTTGATCTCTGGAGGTGATCAAGAAAGAGAAGGAAGCACTGAAGGAAGCAGCTAAAGAAGCAGAGAAGAAGGCGAAAGAAGAAGCGAGATTGAAGAAAGAAGAAGAGAAAATGAAGAAAGATGAAGAGAAAAGAGTGAAGAAAGAAGAGGAAAGGAAGAAGAAAGAAAAGGAGAAGGTATGGTTATTCATCTAGATACTGGGAAACACTGTCTACAACGAACCATGAGAAAAATCATCGTTCGTGCCAAAAACTAAAATCAATGACAAAAATATTTACTAATTATTGAAATTTCAGGTAGAAGAGGTGAAGTGTTCAGTCACTTTGGAATGCCCGAAGGAACGAGGAAGTGTCAATGTGGAAAAGAAGATGAAACACTCCCAAAAGTGAGATTGACAAAAATTATTCCTCTCAACATTCCGAGTATGTTTCACTATGAACACTTTAGTCGACAATTGGAGATTAGTTTAGTTTTTGTCGCAATCGATTTGTAAAAAAATTGTAAAAAATTTTTTGACACAATCTTTCTTAAAAATTTTTTTACAAATGCAGGGAATCCGTGACCTCCTCAAAACTTCGCGAGAAACGGCCCAAACCCGCATCGATCTCCATGGAAGAGATCATCAGCTGTAGAAGAAAGACGGGCACAGAGAAGTGCGAGAGGAAATGGAAGACCAGAAGGTACGGTAGGATCGAGCTATCGACAACTGAGTTGCAATATTGATTGATGATCGCATCATCCGTGTCTCACCCACTTGATTTTTACCTGACGTATGTTATCTTCTCTTTGAGTTCTCTAGAACTTGCATCAGCTGTCATTTCTCCTCCTTGAAGCCTCCCTTTTCTTCTCCCTCCCCCTCTTTTCCCTTCCCTCCTCAAGTCAACAAGTCGATCTCTCTACTTGCCACATCTACAACAACGAGAGGATGAAGATTGAGAGGGAACGCTATTTCACTCGCTAACTACTAGTAGTACCACCCACCACGCCAATTTGCCAGCCAGCGGGAATTTCCCCTCCTTCCCTCACTTCCCTGGCACGCAGTCCATCCCTATGAACCTGTTAGGCACCGTCCTTCTAGCATTCAGACCCAATAGTAAGCAGAAGAATAGAATACGGTAAGAGTACGGTAGCTGACCGATCGATAACTGATCCATTTCAGCGCACCGACTACCGTATCCCTACACTGTAGCTCGTCGACGACATCTGAATGCAGTCTACGACAATCGATCGATAAGAAGACAAAGGAAGGAGATAGGAAAGCAGCAGCAAAGGTACTGTAGGAGGACGATATCGATTGATGGAGATGAAAGAAAATGGATCATTCCGCGCGGTTTGACGATTTGTTTGCTTTTGAAGGGCGTTTATCCATTTCTTCTTGTCGGCAGATTTGCGCTTTCCCTTCTCAAATCATCGCAGTTTCTTTATCGCGTTCTTGCCTATTCCACTGTCTAGTTGAGCAAATCCGGAATTGAATACGTTTCACGAATTCTACAGGAGTTTCGATATCTTCATCGCATATCGCTTGCAAACAAACTAGTAATTCCCAAGGGATCTTGTTTCTAAACTCATTGAAAAATAGGAAGTTGAGCATTTTGCAAACTTTACTCGCTCGTTGTAGATATTGAACGCTATCCAAAACGAAAATGTACCGATCCTAATAACACGAAATGACTTCAGAAGTCAAGCCGCAAAGCCGGATCAGCATTTCTTATTGCGTGGTTAGGTAGGGAAACGTCCACTTGGACTGAGTCCCCGTTTTACACACGCCGGGAGTCGAACCAACGACCTTCAGTTTACGAGGCGAACAGCTTACCAACTGAGCCATGAGACAATGTTAGCTGGGGTTCGTTTTGTTCCTTCTTGATGAATCTCGACACAAATTCGTCGATCAGATGCGCACTAGTAACTGGGTCTCCTCCTCTTCTCTCTCTATCGGGGGCTAGAACAGGGTGAGATGATCACTTGAGAACACAAACACGCACGATGGCAACAGGAATCGGATGGGAGAGTGGTCACTCTCTCCCTTTTCCCTTGTCACTTTCCCTTCTCGAGCCCCCCTTCTCCTCCCTCCCGAGTGACCATCGTATTCGTGTGTAGATTCAGTGTATCCACGGACTCATTCGAAGAAAGTGATTGAGGGTGCCACAAATCACCGTGAACTTCACGCTTCCCTGTAGAGCTCATCGAGCATTCTGTCCGGCTATTTTTTGTGTTTTTATGAATGCGCTTATTCAGTGTTGACATTCGATAGTTATTGGTGCTCGTTAAAGCATTGCCCTTGGGCAATAATCTAAATTTTCATTTCTGAGCAGGATTATGTTCGCGGATCCTCATTTGTCGAACCATGTTCGATCGATAAGAACCTACAAGATACAGTACCCTATCCATTTCCTACCGTAATCTCTTCATCCTTCAGGTGCATGTTATCTCCGGTCCGATCGATGGAGTCACAATGAGCAGAGTGAGATTGAGAGTTAGAGCAGCGATTAAGGATGAGAGGAAGAGGCAGAGTTTGTGAGTTCAACATTGTTATTTATCTACGCTATTTTACCATGTTTGGCGTGATCTTTTGCTATTTTCTTCGAATGGAAAACTGAATATAAATTCATCCAGGCCTGTCTTCCCTTCGGTTCTCGAAATCGATGATGAGGACGACAAAATCAGGAGGAATACGGTAATTATCCCTGAGGAAGACGAGCAGGTACGGTAGAATACGGTAGTCAATCAATCGATACCGTATCCTCAGGGTCTGTCTCGATCGAATTCCGAGAGGGACTCACGGGCTGCCATTATTCTCAATGAGATGCGAGGGAAGGATCGACGAAGAAGCTCACAGGTATACGATAGGAGAGGGGGTACGGTAGATTATCGATTGGAAAAATTTATTTATTGTTAGCTCAGAATTAGCTACAGGAACGGCGGGGTTCCGATCAACAATTAATACGCGCGTAGTGAAACATATTTGAATCATGTGCTGCCGATTCATGGAAATCATCCGCCGCTTTCAATATGCTTTCTGCTTTTCTTCTTCTCTGCAATCTCCCTTCAATACATGCACTTCCACACTCTCTTCCATCTCAATTCACCCTTCCTCATCTTTCTTTCTCTCCCTCTCTCTACGATTCATTCATTCTCTCATTGGAAGTGTAAGCCACACTCTTTTTCTCCCCACCGGATACCCGGGACGGCCAATTATTACATCCACACTTTTTGATGCTTCGTGAATATATTTTTGTCTTATTTTATAGACTATTCCTCATTGAACGATTACCATGGAGAACGATTGTCACTTTTACCGTAACTTTGAAACGTACTTGAACTCATCTCATAATTACTAGCGCAGATATCGACATAACGATGCAACCAAAAATCAAAAGAAAGCCTCAGCATCTTTGGGTATCAATCAATAACTTTACTGATTTCTATACACCGATCATCTGATCTCTCCGTTCCTTTGACTACTCATGAATGCAGCAATAGAGATTCGAAGAAGAAGTGGTCATTTGATATCCGATTCTTCTTCTTGATACCCTTCATTCCTCCTCTCTCTAACCACCTGTTCTCCCTCTTCTTCTCCCTTCTCTTCTTCTCTTCAACTCGATCTATCTCACTAGAAAGAGAGGAGAGATGACCACTACTCCCATGCCGCCTCTCCATCTCTTTTTGTTCTTATGCATGTTCACTTTCGCCACAATTACCATATTCTGGACATATTATGAAATTTCCATGTAATTTTTCTGAAGTGATTGCACCAAGAGCGTTCAAAACTGACGATCGATTTATTGAACTTCAATTCAATCATTTGATATCTGTTCAACACGCCTTTCCTCAATGGAAATATATATCAGGTTGGTGCAAAAGTTTCTTCACAAAAAAGTCTCGTTAGTTTCTCGCTTGTCCCTTCCTTGTTCTTTGATCATTCAAGACACGGTTTTCCATAATCGATGACCACTTGAATACTCTCTATTCCTACGGTGATGGAATCCCTGTACGATGACTGAGGTCGATATGACATCAAATCAAAGTCAACGTAGTGCAAATTTTTACTCGCTCTTAATCGAGCTGGTGTTCCATGGGGAACTGAGATATCCTTAAATCTCAAACATTGGCACAAAGTGCATTTATAATATGTCACAACTTATGTAGAGCGGCAACTCTACCACAAACGGCGCTCTTAAAATACCCACATATTCAAAAATAAGGCGAGCTCAACAATCAGTCATATTAGAAATTGTTGTATAAATTTTGTCTCGATAGACCTAGATATTCCAACTTTGTTTCAAATCAACATAGCCTGCCTGTTATTCTCACATTTATGTTTTGGACATTATCGAAATACTCATTCTCAAGATAATGTTTTTGAAAGTTGCGTGTCGAAAACTGACGATCGAAATAGCCACTTTTAACGATCCAGCATTTCGTATGACTTTCATGAGCCTGATATTTCACTACCATCTCAACCAGTAACCCTTCCCCAAACCCTCTAAAATTGATGAGAATTCAGGGATCACTAGTTTTGAAAACAATTCGATGTGATTGAACATACCCAAAATACCATGTTTTCGATAGTTTTTGTTTCCGATTTTTTTCCTCAAATACTAAGCAGCTGTGAGCCAATTCAAATGTATGGTTATAGTCCTCGTACCCATACCTAGTCCCAATTTAAAGGGAATTTGAGAGTGATTCAGAACAAGAGCAATAAATTTGAAAATGCGGCGTGAAGAAACTTATGCACCAACCCAATAGCACATCTGGCATGACCTACACATTTCTCTCTCTTGAATGATCATAAAATCTAGATGATATTGCGCCCCCCCCCCAAGATCTCAATGCAAAAAAAAGGTTACCATCATCTTCACACGCTATTTATTCCTAAGCCCTGAATGCTAAAATAGTGTAAAGTTTCTTGAATATGTTGATTACCACAGCGATCTTGATGCATTCTTCATTGAGAGACAGAGCATAGAATATTCGCCTTTCTATGTACCCTTCTAATATTCCCTTATCTCATCAGGATTCGTCGTCCTTCCTCGTGAATGACCCCGTCACGGGCCCTCTCGTTCTACCCGATAAGAGCATCTTAGAGGAATACGTTAAGAGGTAAGAGATACTCTCTCACTGGGTAGTTCAAACACTATTGATGATGTAAATACAGGTTGCAAGCATGAGGCTTTACAGTCCATTCGTTACTATCTAGGTCGGATGACAACATTCGGATGATAGTGTATTTGATGAGAACTAGCTTTTTTAAAAGATTGTCAATGCATTTTCTCACAAGCGAAAGAAAACGATTTTCTTTATTTCACAACCAGTAGGTTATCATCCGAATATTCCCATCCCACCTAGTGCCGTCCATTCGCATGTGAAGGTTCGGAGAATCCTCACCACTCCAAGTTTATAACCCAAGGTGCTCAAACCTCTAAATGTTTAGTGCGTATCTCGTGAGTCGTCACTGAGTTTATTGGGCGATTAGCTCTCTCCTTTCTTCCTCAGAATGATTACGTAGTACATCATCAATCATCCTTATGATCCAATGATTCTGCCGAAGAAGAAGAGAGAAGGGGAAGAGGGAAGGGGACAGGTGACCCTCCCATGACTGAGAGTGAGAGAAGGGGCCATCTGATGAGAGGGACGAGTCGAATAATGGCCTCACTCTCTCAATTTACCATGCTCTCTCGCATCTCTAACAGACGAGAGACCATTGCGAAATGAGAGAGTCAGACAATTGTTCGAGGCGTCGGATTCTATTCCATCTCCATGATCTCTAGCTCTGTCTGATCACAGCAAGAGTGTGTCGATGGAAGAGAGGCAGACTGGGAGAAGGAAGAAGGGGGATAAATTAGAGGAAGGCGAGTACTTGTTTGCTGCAGAGGCAGCAGTTAGTGTTACTTGCACTGGAGGGAGTAAAGGACGAAGATGAAAATATTGGGAATGAAAGGGCAGGCTTCAGCTCTGACACCTTATTATTATTTGGTTGCACGGAGTAACGACCACTCATCATCGTAAACCATAGTCTACCCTTTTTGGCGAATACCTGAAACTAAAATCAATCTGGCAAATCATGCATTCCTCTTATTTTCTACGATTCATTAATAAAATTGTTGGCAAAGTAAAGGTTAAAGTTATCTTTGAATATTTGCTGCAGGAAACGTGGTGCCCTCGAGGAGTTGCGTGGATCGGAGACGTTCTCATCGTCACTCGAACAGGCGGCTGGACTATCCGATTCATTCTATCGTTGTGATTCACCCACTGACAGCACGTGCAGCGATCTACTCCCTGCTCCTGAAGGTACCGTACGGTAACCGTAGAAGTATATCATTTCGACATAACGTTGGTCTACTAGAATCCCATTCCCTGAATCGTTTCACTCGTAGTGATCATGCATTATATCAGAGATTTTCATAGAAGCACGGTATCTCTTCAGTTCGTATCTATACTCATTCACCTCGTCATTCTGCCCATATCACATCATCTCGTCGTTCCTCGTGTAGTCGTCTCTCTTCCGTCGAAGCTCCCACTCCCACCAATATGCTCGACACTCTGCAGGTAGGCATTACCGTCAACTGGGAGGAAAATTCGTTTAGCGTAAAATTGTAAACCTTATGAGTCCCTCGTACACGCAACAGAAACTTCAACAAGTTGAGTTTCACTCTGATCGTAAAGGTAGGACAAAATGGTTTTCTCTTATTGAAATCTGGTTGTCTTCGGAGTGTAGCAAAACAAAAATTAATAAATAAAATGAATTATTCCTTGCAGCCTCTGCAGCAGTCGTCGCCACAGCCATCGGCCGCCTACAACACTCCCGGATTCCTGCGGTGAGAGATCAAAGATCAATATTTTCTTGGTTCCAATTTTGTCGATCAGGGTATTCGGATGATAGTAAAGATCAAAGATCAATCTCTTCAGTCATGGTGGTCGAGCAGTGACCCTGACAGCGAAGCCCCTGCCCTTCGATACTCCGAAGACTCCATTCGAGGCAACACTGCAGAATCAAGCGAATAGAATAAGGAAAGCATCTCTCGTCCATCAAGATGTGAGTTGAAGCTCTTATTTCATAAGGAAAAAATCGTAGAATTACGGATCATGTGGGATATCAAGCCACTTTCCCAAAAAAAAACTGTTTGTGAAATCAACCCTATTGTTTCGACTGGTTAAGTCAGTTTTACGTCCTTTCTATACGTGGAAGTATCTCGTGAACGTCGTGAGATTCGTGAGATTGGATTGTTTGATCGAAAGAGACGATAATGAAGAGGGAGAAAAAGAGGGGATTTGATGCCATCCTCCTCTTGTTTGTCTAAATGTAAGATTCAATGGCGGAACGTCAGGGGTTCAGCATCACAGTCTGTGAACTTACCGAAAAGATTTTCTGACAATAATCGGTTGACTATCTATCCAATTCCTTGTTAGATATTAGTATCGCAAATGTGATCGCCAGAAGAGTGAGATTTAGTGAAATGGACAACACGGTGCTTTCGCGAGGTAACAATTAGGGATCCCCACAATTACCTAGAGCATCCCTTCATAAGCCTTCTCTTCGTAGAAACCAGACGGAAGTTCCCTCTCTCTCTCATTGTTTGTCTCTCTTCTATTGTCTAATCAATCGGAAGTCATTCAGTTGATTGAGATAGAGAGACGAAGGGCACTCATAGTTCATCTTCCAATGGCGTCAACCCCTGGCTTGCATTTCTCCTTATTCGGATAGATTGTTCACGAAACTTTATTTGATTTTTTTGTTGACTAAAAATTCAAGTCAGAAATCTCTCTGTTGCATTGAAATGAGTTTCACTGGGTATTCGAGATAGTGGGAGGTTGTAAGTTGTCGGTATACTTATGGTTTCATTTGGAAAAAAATAACTTTTCAGTCTGCTGCCTCGACGACGTCCCTTGATGAAGCAGGAATGCAAAGATGTAAGTGATCAAAGAAGAGATCAGAGATCAAAGATCAATTCCAGCCGGTCTAGTCAATTCATTCAACGCCTCGATCGCCGGACATGCACGACCACACGAGCGGTGAGTGACTCGAGACTAGACTTTAGTTTGATCTTTGATCTCTCAGCTACGCTGCCCATCTCCCGCATCGATCGGGAGACGGATCGGGCAGAACGAGTGCCGCCTCAATCGATAGCGTCCAGAGGTACGGTAGGAGTACGGTAGGGCGATTAGAATACTGTAGGAGTACGGTGGAAGGGTGGTAAGAGTTCGGTGACATTACGGAAGTTAAGTAGGGATGAGCGATCGATGTTTGAAATTAAAGCAACATCGGATAAAGAAATAGGCTTGGGAATTGTGATTCCGCATATGTTTCAAGCCTTGAATATAATCGGTGAAAACTCAAAGATTCGCTGGAATTTGGTCAAATCTTGTCTGGAAAAAACGAATAAATGTTAGGATGGATCGATAGTGATTAGTAATTGGGAATGGATTCCATGTGGCATTTCAATCTTGTCTCTTCTCCTCTCTCTCTCTCTCTCTCTACCTTCTGATTCCTCTCCTACTCCATCTAATAGAGTGTATCACTCAGGGACATTCATCACTCCTCTCCTCCATCTCTTCCCTCTTTCCCTCTTTCTCTGTCTTCTCTCTTCTCTCTCTGATCTCTCCACTCTCTCATCCCTCCTCTCTCTCTCTATCTCATCAGGAGTAGTGTAACGTTCTCTGAGGGCCTCGTCGGGGCAGAAGGTTCATGTCACTTCCATCCAATTGCTTATTACTCTTTCACTTCGCAACTTTTCACTGCTTTATCGCGAAATTTGTTCCTATTTGACTCGAAATTCATATAGATTTTGTTTGGATGGCAACGTCAGAATGATAGGACAGATCTACTTCCCTGAAACGAAAATGTGGCACTCACTTCCACGGTAATTTGTGTTTTCTTCATTGGAAATTACTAGTTTCGAAGACTGATGTGTGAGTAAATTATAGTCCCAATACACTGTACGATAATTTTTCTGAGTAATTTCCCAGAAATGTAGTATTATTTCGCTAAAGATAGTTATGCTTTCCTAAGGAAACACACTTTTTTTGGAATTCTGGGAACATTGTTTGGTGCTTTTGAGAAACAGTAAAATTCGTCCTCTAAAGGGTATCAGCTGATTGGTCAGTCAGCATTGATTAGCGTCATTCGTAGAGTTGCTTACATCCCTCAGGGTGATCGATGACGTCTCTACTCCAGTAGAAGCAAGTGGGCACAACAGAGAGAGAGAGGAGGGATGAATGGAAGGGAGGGGAGAAGAGTGGTCAGGTGCTAGGAGAAGAGAGAAGTGTTGCATTGGAAGACTCGTGATGAGAGACAGTGATTATCAAGGAAGATTAGAAGAATATCGTCATTCCGAGAACAATTTCGCTCTTTTCTTTTCTTTGACGCGCTCATTGTCAGCAACTTTGCACTTTTTTCCTTCCTCCATCCGTCATTCCTCCTTCTCACTCAAAAAGTGCAAAGAGCAAAGGAGAGAGGAGTGTAAGAGACGGAGAATCAGTCTAACTTATCGATCGGATGGCAAACAAACAAAATAATAGAAACATCGAACTGGACTAGATACTGTAGACGATCACAAACTGATTGTATTTCAGTGGAGCTCTAGACGCTGCATCGAAGCATGTGGATAATATGATAGATCAAGCCCGATTCAAGCACCAGGCCCATAGATCGAAGTTCAAGGAGGTACTGTAGTCTCCGATCAATCGATAACTGACTTTACTCGTTCAGGCAATCGATTATCTTGACAATATCTTCGAAGATCTCAAGAAAGAAGTCGACCCGAGCGCCCCGTCCACTGCTAATGTTCGTTTAAATAATTAATTATTTAAAATATTTAAATTAATTTTAGGCTTCACCGGGACCCTCGCGAGCTGCAGTGCGAAAGACGAGTTCGACCAGTCTGAATGGAGGAGAGGTCAGAATCCACTTATTTATATTGTAGAGTTATCGCAAGTTAGATTGACAAGACGATGTGTGAAAAAAAGAGGAATTTCGAATAAGAGAATGCAACTTGCAGTTGCAGCAACATCAGTCTTCGCAGCAAGCAGCAGTGAAGAATGCCCTGCAGCGAGAAGCGATGCAGAAGGCAAGAACGGCTGCAGGAGCTGCGAATGCTGCAACTGCTGCAAACAATGCATCAATGTTCGTAAAAATATTATTTTATTATAAATGTCGGGACAGGTGGGATTGAAGAAACGAATGAATCACGAGGACATATTGACGCTGAAACGCATCTGAAGTTACATTTCGGGAAGCAAATAAAAAGGTCATTATCATTCAGGACCTTCGTTCCATCCACTTCCGCTCCCTCTCAATCGAATTCCCTCCCGAATAGAGCACAGAGACATCGACAACCCGTTACTACCAAGGTATGGAGGAAGATTGTGATAAAATCATTGAATATTTGATTATTGTATCTTCTACGACTCAAAATGCACGCAGACAATAAATTCCTTGCAGGAGCCATCCCCGGTGGAAATGTCCATTCGACCCGTCCAGAAAACTGTCATCACTGAGGTAAGCTATCGATTTTCCCGAAGTGATCAATATTTTTATGTTATATTTGAAATCAACAAGTAAACTCGAGTTGAGAAGGGATATTGGATAGAGGAAACATATCTCATTTCTCTCAGTCTCGATCTGTCCAAGTATTGATCTGCCTCATCCTTCAAAGTAGCATCTCTTCCCACTTGAATAGAGGCATAACTGCCGCCCGGTTGAAGACAGAGATGAAGATATCCTCTCTCTATCTCCCCTATCTCTAGTCTATCTAACCATCGAGAGAGTGTGCAAAGTGAAGAGAGTAGCAGCTGACCAGTCTGCTCTTGTGGTCTCTCTCTCTCTCGACTCTACTCCTCTCCCCCTCTGAGTGAGACTTGAGCGAGTCGTAAGAATGCCCCCTCTCTTGACTTCACAACTGATTTCCACTCCCCTCCCCCCTCTCAAACATATAGTATCGATTTCGCTCACGCAAAATTAATCAGTTCGCGATTCACCGATTTTGCTTGCTGTATTCGATATGATTACCGTAACCTCCTCCTTTCCGTTCAGGACCTGGAAGTATCGGAGACGCTGGTTCTCCCTCGAAAGACGGACAAACTGGACTTCACGAGGAGATGGTTGCAGGACGATTTGTCCGGATTCACGAAGACTCCGCCACAGATGGTCGAAGGACCGAATACGGTGAGGATTACGGTAGGGTGCAGTAGGGAGGGCGACGTATCTGAAATGTAGGCCGAAAGGATGAGATTACGTTATCATGTGATTGATTTGTTCGTTGAAGTGATTGATGATGGGGAAAAATCAAAGATCAATTCTTCAGTCGATGTACTCTGATCCCGATGAGCACTCCCTCGGTTCGTGTTCCGCTGAAGTTGCAGCCATCAATAATACCAAGCAGAAGAGGAGGAGAGACAGGTATCAAGATTTGACGGCTCTTCAATCGTTGTTTGACGACACCCGCTTCATTTTACGGCTCAATCTCTTGTGACTCAATTCATGATTGCCTCCTGACCTCTTGTTGACGTTAGTCCATAGAGTGAATTGGTCTCGAGTAATCGATCGATGGGAAGAACTTTCGTCTGTGTTCCTTCTCTCTCTCTGTGTGTAATGTGTGAATTGCACTCAAGGGCTGTTTTTGTTCCTTCTCTCTTCTCTAGTGAAAACGAGCCTCGAAATTCGAGAGAGGCAAGTCAATCTTTGCCTGAAGGGAAAAGGCTGTAAACTCTTTCTGTTAGCAGTCTATTCGATTCGATATCGATCTGAGCAACGAGAGAGCAATGAAGAGAGCACTTTGCAGCAAGCCAAAGACGGAAAAGCAGCCACTGCAGCCACTGCAGCAAGTGCAGCAACCAGAGAAGAAATTGGCCCCCTATCGACCACAGCCTGTGTATGGACAACCGACGAATGGGTGAGGATAGAAGGAGGATGAAGGGAGGGGTGAATTGGAATGGGTTAGGTTTCAAGGAAGGGATGAATGCAATGATTGCTATGGCGAATTGATCTGTCTCCCTTATTTTTGGTTATATATTAGGATAAATAACTGATTCCAACGCAACAAATTGAGTGCTCGATTCCCTCTGGATGTCTCTGATTCTTCATCTCTCAATGTCCCGGGGGCGAATAATTCCCTCTCTCGAGTTGCATCGTATGATCGATTGAGTGAAAGATTGACTACGAGACACTCTGATGTGTGGAGAGCTGCGTCCCAGGTTAGACTTTCTACGTCTGTTGAACATTCCTATGAAAGATATAGTGGACGGAATTGATGAAGAAATTGTCTCTTCATCTCATGTGTAGTACACGTGATAAAGTACGGCGAATGAAGAGACTGATTCTTCATCCTGGTAGCACTATCTAAACAAGAAAACTGATGATGAGTATCTAAGACATTGGATTTCAGGAGCCATACCAGACCCTTGGTTCCGTTCGATCAGAAGATGCATCCTCTCGTCCCTCTCCCTCCGCATTCCAGAATGTTCCTTCCTTTCAAAGGGGAGGATTGAGAGGATCGATTAAGTCACTGCCTGATGCTGGATTGGTTGTCAAGACGAGGCAACACGGTTAGTGGAGAGCAGAGTTCGAGATACGGGACGGATAATTCGTCATCTCCCTATCATTCTTCACTTACGAGTGCCCGTGTACTCAGATAGTGATGAATTTTGAACTCAAGATTAGAGCAATAAAGCAGATTTCAAGTGAAACGAGAGTCGTTCAGATAGGATGAACGGGCCTCATGTTCCACTGATAGTTTGACTGAAAACAATCTGATCCGTAGCATCAATCATCATCCATCAAAATTGCCATTGCAGTTCCATCCTCTCATCAACAAGCGTATTACCCCGAACCACCTCGCGACCCTGCAATGGCAATTGATGCTCTCGTAGCCGAATTGGAATTGAATACTGATCAGGTACGGAAGATTTATCGGGGAGCCTCAGCCCATTGGACTGTCCATCCTCCCGAACAATTAGTGGAGGGCGGATGATCTCTTTGCAGTGGAATAGTCTGCTAATGCAGAACTTTCTGAAAATGAGTTGTCCGGAAAGGTGGAGGAGTGCAGAGATACTGTAACGGGTACTGTAGACAGCTGGCTCAGTATTGATTAGTTCCAGAACGGGAATGCAACGGATAAGAGGCGATCGTTCCCCACTGCCCTCGGAACAGCAGGCAGACAACAACTGCAGCAGCTGCAGCACGTGCAGCAACCACAGAGGGTCGTCCCGGCTGCATCCGCCCCAGCCCATCAAGCAGGAATACAGCAGATACAGCAACAGAGGTGCGATCAGATAAAAAGAAGGGGCTACAGAGATTTGCTCTGAATTGTCTACGCGAAAAATATCGTGATTTTCGAAAATTCCCCTAATTCAGGTACGCCCCTCAGCCGCAGCAGATGCGACCGATGCAGCAGCAGCAGCCACAACAACAGTACGTGCAGCTGAAATCAGCTGCAGCACGAGCAGCGCCTGTTCATAATGGTGACAAATCGATTTTATTCCTCAATTCAATTATCAATTTTCAGGTTCCCTGGGTAGGACTAAGAACGGACATCACACGGGAGAAAACGCTGCTTCTGCACTGGACGAAGTGACTCATATGCTGCAGACTGTCAGCGAATTCCCTGCCGAGAAACCGAAGAAAAATGGTGAGAAATGGAGAATTGACTATATTGACCATTTGTTTTCCATGCTGAACCGGTTGTGTTTCACGGGGGATACCAGATTGCCATGTAGCTGAATGAAGTAATATTCCGTGCGATTTTTTAGAAACAAAAAGAATATTTGACTGTCTCAGACTCTAAGTATTGTAGGTTCATCATCGTCCTCAGCTCCATTCGCTGCAGTGGCGACCTCTGCAGCATGCAGTCGACCCTTCGATACAATCAATCAAGAGAGAATCAATCCCTCTCGAGTTGAAGCCATTCAGAATATGTTCGAGAGTCGAAGAGGATCAGGTACTGTATCCACGAGGTTACGGTAGAGGAACGGATAGAGTACTGTAGTGCAGACTCGCATATTCCAGAGCGAGATCACTAGGACACACAAACACACGGGATACAATGATACGGTATGCAAGGTGTACTGTAAGGGTGAATGTCGTGAAGTGACGCCTCCTTAGTTCTGCTTTTTGTCCCGTCACACACAACACGCAACGACGCAGCTATACACTTCCATACACTTTCCGCGCAATAGCACTCCTCTTACTATAGCCTCTCCACACTACCAGTCCCCGTCCTCTTTCCTCTCGGGCATGGTAGATCAATGTGCAGCACTCTTCAGTCCAGTCAATCGATATCAGGGAATCTTCGTTGCAGGACAACAATCCGGGTACGGTAGCAATGACTGGCGATCGAATGGCAAGAAGAATTCGAGAGAAGAGGACGCATACTATGATATCAGCGAGTATTCGACTTCATCGAATCCCCAGCCAATTCGACCCCCTCGTCCATCTCCTCCTCCTCATAGACCTTCCCATTCAACGGCAGTGAGACATTCACCATCAGGACACAATCAGATGGGATCTGTCTTCCAACAAGGAGCACCATTAGGAAGGAATGGTATGTCAATGGGAGATACGGTAGACTACGGTAACTATCGATTACAGGTTCAGCTGGATCGAGTCAGAACGGAGGATACTACTCATCCAACTCCTCGTGCGCTGTGGGACCAACGACCTCTTACCATCAGGTATCGATCGAAAGAAAGGAATGAGTACGGTATTCTTTCCAGTCGGGATCCTCTGCTCGTCGTCAATCGATTAGCTCTCGTGCTCCGTCAGTAGAAGATGAAGACGATGGCTTCTACGATAACATCGGAATCGTAAGTTTGCTCCAGTTGACTACCGTAACCCTGCCTTCCCTCTGCTTCGAACCCCTCCCTCTCTTGCAGTACGGTAGCATGAACGATGACCGTCGATTCTCGCGCGGATCAGAACTCGGAGATACGGTATCGATGTCGTCTGCGAGACTGCCTCCATCGTCATCCAAACCGACGAGGATAGGCAGTTTCCTATCCAAGGTAAGTACTGTGGACTAACTGAATCTGCAAACCAAACCTTCCAACAACAGAAGCATGCCCGTTTCACTGATTTCCTTACTCTGAAAAAAAAGAATAAATAATTGCAGCTGGGCGGTCGGTCGAGTGGATCGGCGATGATGCGGCAACCAGGAAATGCCGCCAGTCTTGTATCACTCAATAAGGTATGTAATAGAGGGTTACTGTAGGATCATCGATTGATTACGGTAACTGTTGAATACTTTAGGTGGCAATGGAGCCTCCGATGCAACAGCGAGGCAGTCTCATCAAGAGTAGCAGTCTATCCAATGATCCATGGAGGAAGGAAGTGATCGAGGCATCACACGGTATGGTACTTGTCCACTGGTCTGGAGACGAGAATGGCAGTCGATACAGTACTCTACCGTATTAATTTCAGGCAAACGCGGCAATTCGACGGGTCTCGGTGCTAGATTGAAGAACTCTCTATTCGGTTCGAAGAAACGACTCAATTGATCATTCTATGCGTATCTCTCTCGTCTCTCTTCTAGTCATTCAATACCCCAGTCTCTCTATCACATCTCTAGTCTATCATTCAAAATGCTCATAATCACTCGCCGGTCAATTTTGCCTTCAAACTGCTCCCAGATTATGTGTACCGAATTGATTCAAGCGATAAATCATATTTGCAATTATTGTTCACAATCTGATAAATCATTACAAAAGAAAGGAAAATAGGAATACCTGGCAAGTAGAATTAAATTTTTCGGAAAAAAAAAATAATTTGTAAAAAAGTCAGTAATCGAGCACGAACCGATTTCTACAGTAACATGCTCTGGTCTCTCGCGTTAAATTTTCCCGCACAAACTTGATTTTGAATTGCTTTTCTTCATTATTGATTTATTATTGATGCTTTGATATTTATTTTCTTATTAAATTGCTCTGTTCCAGTCTGGGACTCGCCTAACCACGTATGAGCGACGAACTCACCGCACAAGCCATTGAAAAGTGAGTGATCCTTGTTTGGAGTTACCGGTTACTATTCTATCTACTGCGACTTCACTACGCCTTTTATAGTTGGCACGGACTATGTTTGCTACAGAAGCGTTTGATTAGAAAGAGCAATGACATTCGCGAGGAATTATAGTATAGATATAGTATAGATATCAGTGTGTCTCTTTCTTCAGTGACGCCAATTATGATGAGCGTTTGGCGAAGATCCGAGCGAGCAACGAGATAGATGCCAAGTATGGATATGAGAACTACACTCAACCACAAGAAAGAGTCTCATGGCTCGTCAATATCGCTGTCGTGAGTACTTTACTTGTATGCGTGAGACTGAAATCCACCCAGACCATTTTTTGCCACCAGCTCCAATCCCATTTTCTTCTACTTCATTAGATTCCCACGAAAAAAAATCATTAGATTATTGGAATAAGTACTTTCGAATTTGATGTTCGAAGTAATTAATGAACCATTTCATTTGGCCCTGTAAATGTTTTCCAAATGTTCCTGACAGACTAGATCAGGATATTCTGTCAGTTAGGAATAATCTCTGTATTCTGCAGGCCGAAATGGTGGATGAACACACGAAAGTCATCCTTTCTGCTGTCGATTTCTACTTTCTCGAGGAGAGTGGGAAGAGACTAAAGGTTAGTTCCGTTTCATAAGCTCTAAAAGAGATATCTTAGTCGATGCTGCGTTTAGTGGGTACTTCATTCTCAATATTGGACGATCTGGGAATGTGAGATATTTGAAATAGAGTGTTGTAACTGAAGTTCTTTGCAGATCACATATCCCTTCCGTCCGTACTTCTACATTGCCATCGCAGACAACTTTGATCTACAGGTTAGTTAACTTAGCTGCGGGGTCATTAGCCAAATTTGTGTTGGTTATTTCCGTTCTCCTTGTTCACATCTGATAGAGTGCAGTTGATTGCATACGCTGATTGTGTCCGTATCTGCTTTCTAATCCTCTATTTCTAGGCTGCAGCATATCTCACGAAGAAGTACAACTTCATCCATGTAGAACACTTGGAGAAGGAGGATCTAGATCTGGTAAGCATTTCCGATTATTAGAAGATTGAGGATTATTAGATTTCGAACGTAATTTGTTTGTCAATATCCGACCATGCGTAGTTGAGTTTCATTGGTGTTGTAAAATATGCATTAGCGACAGTTTGATAATATACTATTCTTCGATCGTTTAAAAAGTTCCCCAAAAGAAGCAAAAGGAGCGAAATGAAGTGATGTGGATTACAGAAGAACCATCTCTCGGGCCTCCGTGCCAAGTACATCAAACTGTCCTTCCCTTCCACTGCTGAACTACAGAAAGTAAAGAAGGATCTCATGCCACTCGTGAGAAAGAACTCGGAGAAACGAAAAGAGGTATACGGTAGCTTCAGCGAAGCATCGATCACAAACTGACTTCATTTCAGGACGCAGAATTCGCGACGCTCCTTGCCAAGCAACTGGGCGGTGTCACTGACGAGACGATCAACGATGACGTCCTCACTAAGTTCATCGATATGCGGTGAGTATTGATTGATGGATACCGTAATCTCTGGATACTGTAGCTCTCAATTATTGATTGCAGTGAGCACGATGTGCCTCTCGATTGCAGAGTGTCCATTGATGAGAAAATCTTCGTCGGAAAATGGTAGGTGAAAGGAGTACTGTAACTTGTTGATACCGTATCCATACTCAGGTATTCGATCGTCGGTATGGGAAAAGATCGAAAGCCATCCATCAAGGTACTTTATCGATTTTTTATATTAGTTATTGTCGCCGGGAATTGAGTGTATTGTATCTGAAACCACTGTTTCTGGTCAAATCAACAACTACTCCGAATGTGAATGTGTAAAGAATGAGGATGGTAAGTAGGGAATACCATGTGAGAAATGACTGGACCAATAAAAAACAACGAAGTGTCCTTATCCTACCGTAACCCTTCTTTCCCCTCAGGACCATGCACGAGGAGCACTCGAACCAGTTGATCCCATCGTATTAGCATTCGATATCGAGTGTACGAAACTGCCACTGAAGTTCCCCGATGCATCGTTCGATGAGATAATGATGATATCGTATATGATCGATGGTCAAGGATATCTCATTATCAATAGACAGATTGTCAGTACGGATATCGAGGATTTTGAGGTGAGTGAATGGTTAAAATACTAGAAATGACAGTGTTAGTAGCCACCAGGTAGTTGTGGGTTTCTTTGAATGGATGAAAGGTTGCGACGACCGAGTTAGTCAATCCTCCCAGGTTCAATTGGCTAAACAATTATTCTAATTTGCAGTATACTCCTCGAGAGGACATCAAGGGTAATTTTGCCATTTTCAACGAGAAGGATGAAACGGATACGATCAAGAGGTGAGATTATCGATTGATAGAGGCTCTACTGGGGATACGGTAGCTTCATATGACTACGGTATGATGTTCAGATTCTTCACGCACATTCTCTCAGTGCAGCCTCACGTGATCGTGACGTACAACGGAGATTTCTTCGATTGGTGAGAAATACCGTAATCCTCAGCTGGTTATTGTGTTATTTAGTGATTTTGGCTAGGCGCGCTATTGGAATTAGTCATATTAGTTCGTTCACCTTCTAAGGCAAATGTGTAACACTAACTTGACTATCTACTTACAATCGGCATCTCAATCCAATTTTACATATCAGGCCATTCGTGGAGGCTCGTGCGGAGGCTCGTGGATTATCGATGGCACGAGAGATTGGATTCGAGAAGAATGCACAGGAAGAATACAAGTGCAGGAATTGTATCCATATGGATGCATTCAAGTCAGTTACATTTATTTTTTATCCTTACAGTGCCGATTTTTGTTAGTGTCGCCGATTTAATTCCCTGAATGTTTTATCCTGTCTAATCACAGATGGGTGAAGCGCGACTCCTACTTGCCGGTCGGATCGCAGAATCTCAAGGCTGTTGCCAAGGTATTTTTTCTAATTCAAGGATCGATCACCTGTAATTGGTGTTATTAGAATAGTGATGTTTCGTGTCATTGATGGTGCAGCGATTTACCTGGCGATAGGGGTTAACTTTGTAGAGAAATTTGACTAAATTGTTGTTGTAGGCGAAGCTTCGGTATGATCCGATGGAGGTTGATCCAGAAGAGATGTGTCAGATGGCAAGGGAGAATCCACAGGTGAGCAAATGATATTTTTTCGAATTAGTAGGAGATCGTTGTCGACGAATAGATTTTCTCGGCTGTTATATTGATGTTTCACAGCGAATACTAATTAGCTTACACTCCTTCCTTAACAATGCTTCAGTTATTCTCCATTTTCTAAAAAAATAATTAACAAATAAGGCATGAACTGTTTCATATCACATTGTCAGGCCCTCGCGAACTACTCAGTCTCGGATGCAGTGGCTACGTACTATCTCTACATGAAGTACGTCCATCCATTCATCTTCGCCCTCTGCACGATCATTCCACTCGGAGGAGATGATGTACTCAGGAAGGGATCAGGAACACTTTGTGAGGTACGGTAGACGAAGGGTTACGGTATGGAAAAGAGATACTGTACTTTGGTGTTTATTTGATATTTTTCTGGGAAGGAGTAATCACTGGCCTAACATCAATCTTTCCTCGGTACGCAAGTGCCTTGATTAACGGGATAAATCTACCTTTTTTTACGTTGATGTACGGTAGGAAGATGATATTGATTGCAGGCTCTTCTGATGGTGGAAGCATTCCACAACAACATCATCTTCCCCAATAAATTCACGGGAAAGGAAGAGGCCCAATGGACGAATGATGGACATAAGGTAAGTAAGGGGAGGGAGGGGGTAAATACTGGTGAGAAGTGGGTTTCAAGCTTTGCTTATGCATGGTGTGCAGAGAAGTTTTCAATGAATATGTATCTTTTTCAAGAAAAAAAATACTTCTTTGTTTATTTATAACATACGTATAATGCGAACGTTCGTTTGCATTGTTCGTACGAAGCAACTTTCGAGTTGCGAGAAATGAGTTTCATGAAATGGCTATGGGCTCTACTGCAGAAGCCCAGAACGGGACTAATATCGAGTAGTCTACAACACTCTGCCGTAACCTAATGTGGCTAATAGTGTCTTGTATGTTGCTTAGGCTTAGTGCTTAGTGCTTAGGCTTAGGAATTTGCTTAGGCGTAGTGCTTAGTCTACTCTGGGAGTTTGGGGCGTTCTGGGCTTCTGCAGTAGTGCCTGGCTATGTCGCGTGGAGAACGTGAAAATAAATTTATCGCAATCTTTTCGAAAAAAATTCTTAATATAATTCAGATCGAATCGGAGACATACGTGGGCGGTCACGTGGAGGCACTCGAGGCGGGACTATTCAGAGCTGATATTCCCACTCGATTCAGACTCGTCCCCGCTGCTATTGCACAACTGAGTAGAGAGGTACGGGAGATTACAGTAATCGGGTAGATTGGGAGACAGATCAATAGCTAGTTTTTTTGTTAGCCATTTGTGCAATATAAATTGGCTTACGGAAATGTACAATATCTTAGGCAATCGTTGAAGCGAGAAAGTACGAGGTTAAAACCCGAAAATTGATTGTTGCTTGAAATTGCAGGCGGGCGATACTCTGGAGAAGGAGTTGGTTCGAGAGTACAGTCTGACGAGGGAGAATGTGACTAATTGGGATGAAGCCATTGGAGAAGTGACCAAGCAATTGGATGCACTTCTGCTGCATCCTGCGAGGTGAGCGTTTATTATGTGTTTGTTTAGCTCACTAGCCCGATTAGAATAAGTACCCCACTCACCTAACACTAACAAGGGAATGGTAACTGGACAGGTTAAAATTTGAGATCGATACCTAAAGTGCCTTATTAGGTACCAAGAGGACATTCAAAATCAGTTTTCAAAAAATCCGCATATTGATCTTTGATCGAGAAAAATCGATATGAAGTTTTAAGGATTTTCTACACGCCCCGATTTCGCGGCTCTTATTCAGTTCTCAGTACACCACGAGCATGACCGCGTAGCGCAGTGGCTAAGGCGCCCTGCTATCATTATTTTTTCGCGAGTTCGAGGCCTGACCAAGGCATTTATTTTTTGCCGAATTTTTGCAACTTTTTTGAGTTATCACATTGCTCTGTGGGGTTAAAAAGGACAAAATTTGAAGAGTTCATCATCAATTATCATCTCATCAATCTCATCAATTGTCCGGATTGCGAAATCACCTACACTTTGAATGCTCATCGTCGTTTCATCATCGTTTCATCGAATCAAGTTTCATCGTTGTGCAGTGTTGGATACTGTCTTGTTAGTTGTTGGATACATTGTTATGTTGATGCTACTTATTTCTATTGATTTCATTATGGATGATTTGCAATTGATTGTGACAAAGGCAAAGAGTAGTCGTATTTTTTTACCTTTCGTGACACAGTCTCTCCAAATTTTGTCCTTTTTAACTCCACAGAGCAATGTGATAACTCAAAAAAGTCGCAAAAAATATGGCAAAAAAAATGCCTTGGCCATGCCTCGAACTCGCGAAAAAATAGTGATAGCAGGGCGCCTTCCCCACTGCGCTACGCGGTCATGCTCGTGGTGTACTGAGAACCGAATAAGAGCCGCGAAATCGGGGCGTGTAGAAAATTCTCAAAACTTCAGATCGATTTTTCTTGATCAAAGATCAATATGCGGATTTTTTGAAAACTGATTTTGAATGTCCTCTTGGTACCTAATAAGGCCCACTAGGTCTCGATCTCAAATTTTAACCTGACCAGTTACCATTCCCTTGTAAGTTTCGCGATTCTTGAGATTCGTATGTTGCTTAATAAATAAGGGGAATCAGCCATAAATTAATCAATATGTTCAATACAGACTGGAGAAGCCTCGTATCTACCATTTGGACGTCGGCGCCATGTACCCCAATATCATCCTCACCAATCGATTGCAAGTAAGTTAGAAGTGGATATACCGTATCTTACCGTAGCCCTATTCCATAGAAGCATCTTACGGTTTCACTTTGAGATTTCGTCTTGGGTAGCTTTGTGTTTCAATGGGTAGTTGAATTCTACACGAGGTGTGTGCAATAATATCTTTCGCATATCTGCTTCTGAAATGAAAACTCAATCAATTTCAGCCGTCAGCTATCGTGGAAGACTCGACGTGCATCGCGTGCTGTTACAATACGACGGATGCGAAGTGCAAGAGGAAGATGGCATGGGAATGGAGAGGAGAATTGAGTGAGTTGAAGGGATATGTGAACTATTGGTGGCCAATCTTCCTTTTCGCTACACGCTAATCGGACTTGAGTTTCACGTTATGACCATAATGATTGAGTGGCATTTGTCAAGGTTGGGTCTAGCATCTCGTCTATAAAATGATGAATAATTACTGTGCTCTTCCTCAGTCCCCGCATCTCGTGGAGAATACGAACGACTTCTTCGTCAATTGGAGGGAGAATCGTTCGGAAAACCACCTCGACCATTCCACACTCTCAAGAAGGAAGAGAGAATCAAATTAGAGAAGAAGAGAGTACAGGGTACGGTGGTCATGACTACGGTAGAGAGACGAGATATCGATTGCAGATTACTGTAGACGAGTGTACGGTAAGCAGCACTTAACAAGGAATGAGATGAGAGAGTCGACCATCTGTCAGAGGGAGAATGCATTCTACGTTGATACTGTCAAGAACTTCCGAGATCGAAGGTAGGGTAGATGAGGATTGGGATACGGTAGAGGAGGTTGATGGGGATACGGTAGTATCTAGGGTTCGCTATTCGAGGTTTGCGGGCATGTAAACAAGTGACCTCTCTATTGCCGGGAAATACGTGCCCGCAATGGAGTAGATCAAGGCTGTCTTCCCATTGCCTCCCTGGGTCATTGCATGCAATCGAAGCGAGCACGCTACCTCGTAGCGATATCGCTACGAAAGAGAGTAGGGGGAGGGAGGAGAGGGAGAGAAGGGAAGAGGGTTCATGAAGGGGAGAAGGGAGGTAGCGATATCGCTACCTTGTTTTCGATATCGCTTCCCATCGATTACTCCTCTCGAGGGGATTACGGCCCGCAATGGAGAGACTCCCTTGATCTACACGATTGCAAGCACGGAATATCGCTATCGTTTAGCCAACCCTAGTAGTATCCATTAATTGGTCCAATTGAAGATACGAGTATAAGGACAAGCTGAAGAAGGCGAAAGCAGAGTTGGATAAGGCAGACAAGGATGATTTGAGCGCGACAAAGGTATGGTAGAGAGATACAGTTGAGATAATGTTCCCTGTTCGATTTTCCGGACCTGGAAACCTAGAGTTTCACGGTGAGTACCAATCGGTTAAAGTTTGTTCTTGGGCGATTTCATTTCCACTTTTTTCTGTATAAATACAAATATACAATAGTTCAGCGTCCCATCAAGTCGCGTGATATCGTTAATACCATTCCAGAGAGCCCAGGGAATGTGTGTGCTGTTCGAGTCACTGCAGTTGGCTCACAAGTGCATTCTCAACTCGTTCTACGGATATGTAATGAGGAAGGGATCGAGATGGTCAGTGACAATAATGAGGGATAGGGAAAGGGATGTATAGTATGGAAAAAGGGATCACAGCAAATTATTAGTTGCACGGCACATTCGTGTTTCTCTCTCGCATCTTGATTGAGTGAAGAATCAGTTGTGCGATTTCGTAAGTCGGTAATAGACCAAAAAAAGTTTTTAATAGCATTGCAGGTTTTGTGGTAGAGTGTAAATCTAAAATGGGCAGGGCACCATAATTCCTCCGCCCTCTGCAGGTTCTCAATGGAGATGGCTGGTATCGTCTGTCACACGGGTGCTAATATCATCACTGAAGCAAGGAAGCTCGTGGAGCAGATTGGAAGGGCACTCGAGTTGGATACTGATGGAATTTGGTGAGCGGGATATCAATATATATATTGGTAAACACTGCGTAGGGTGTCTGATGCATACGTGGGCGCGATCCACCGGCATCACCCTGCATTTTTTCAAAAATTGGGGCATCATGCTGCGAAAATTTTTTTTCATCCTGGGTTCCAATTTTTTTTGGGCATCAGTCTGCGAATCGGGCCGATTTCGGGCGGGCATCACCCTGCAAAATTTTTTTTGGTGGATGCCTGCCCACGTATGGTCTGATGGTGAGGACGTGAAACAGAAAAAGAGCCCTTTTGTGCAAATACAAAACACATGGGCACTTCTTCGGTTTTTGGCCCATCCTTTTCTCGCAGAGCATTCCCTCCCTACCATTCTCATTTCCCACCCCCTCCGCATTCAGAGCGGTTGTTGTCTGGGCCAAAAACCGAAGAAGTTCCAACACATGATTGAATGCGAGCATGAAAAGCTAAAATAGTTGGTTGCAAAACGTCCCAAGGCAAAATCAAATTGTTCACAAATTCTGCATTATGCCGTGATCGCGAATCTCGGATGTACCTGGTCTAAACGTGGCGATTCTCTTCAGGTGTCTCCTTCCCCAGTCCTTCCCCGAGAACGTGACCTTCGAACTGCAGAACTGTGCAAAGAAGAGGGTAAGCGACATTTGTTATGACTTATTTGATAGCCTGTAATTATTCATTGATTATTGAATCGCATTGCTCCCAATATTACGATTAGAGTTATTCTCAGAATGTATGGACGTAGTGAAACCCAAATTCTTTCAGGTGACCATCTCCTATCCGGCCGCAATGCTGAATGCGCCCGTCCAGGGAATATTCACGAATGATCAGGCGAGAATTGATCTTTGATCTTTCCTATTTAGGAGGGGGTTTGGGGTACATTGGTAATGATGTTGTTTGCAGTACCACAACCTGCAGCCGGACGGGAGCTACTCGATCTCGAAGGAGAATTCCATCTATTTCGAGGTCAGTGATCTTTGATCTTAACGGCGCAAGCATAGGAGCAGTCGAGTTTCATAAATAACATAGACTACGCCGGTATTTGAAATTATCAATATATGTTCTCAAACTTGTGTAACCTACAACAACTTAGCTCTTCTGAGATGGTTGATCGAGGTTGCAATAGGAATACTTACTGATCACTGCACTCTAGTTCCAATATATCGAACACTATTTACAAGGGCATTTCAATGGCCATTAACTGAGTGGTCTCCAGGTGGACGGTCCGTACCAGGCGATCATCCTTCCGGCATCGAAGGAAGAAGGGAAGAAATTGAAGAAGAGATATGCAGTATTCAATCTGGATGGATCATTGGCTGAATTGAAAGGATTCGAATTGAAGAGAAGAGGAGAACTCAATGTTATCAAGCAATTCCAATCTGGTGTATTCAAGAATTTCCTGCGAGGAAATACACTCGAAGAGGTACGGTAGAATTGATTGGGAATTTAAAATTGTATTATTAGAGCTGTAGGAACGAAAAATATATTTAATTTGAACTTTTTTCCATAAATTCTCATGCCGACTGTTCACTGTTTCAATAGATTGTTGTAGCCTGAGCACTGTATCCAATATTAGTAAATTGAGGTTACCTATGACATTAACATTCCAATTAATTTCCTCCAGGCGTACGAATCAGTGGCGAGAGAGGCGAACTACTGGTTGGATGTACTGTTCTCACGAGGAGTCGATATGGTACGTTGAAGGGTGGGGTACGGAATGATAGAAATAATGTTTCAACTCATGGTTGATCGGTGTTTCGGATGTGAATGAAGTGGGGCTTGAATTTGCGAATGGCGATTTGTATAAGTCACTTAGCAATGCAATATAAAATTGTCATGTTCAGAACGACGCCGAATTGTTCGAGTTGATTGGAGAAAATCGATCGATGAGCAGAAAATTAGAAGATTATGGAGAACAGAAGAGCACTTCCATCTCGACAGCCAAGAGATTGGCTGAATTCCTAGGAGATGATGTAGTCAAGGTACGGTAGGGATGAACGGAGGGGTACTGTAGATTGAGGTGGGGTGGTATGATGATGTATACTGTAGATCTCTTGTCAATAGAGTATTGCAGGAGGCTGGAATCGCTTGTCACTTTGTCATTTGCAAGTATCCGATGGATGCGCCAGTCACGGAGAGGACAATTCCATTGGCGATCTTCCAGGTGAGTTGGGGTTGTGAGGGCGAGACAAGAGATAGGAGAGTGTTGGTGGTTCAATGAGACGGTGATTTCCCATCAACAGCTAGTGATCAAACGAAATCATTGTGTGTTTAATAATGTTTTCAAGTAATATAATTGCAGGCTGAACCGGACGTTCGTGCACATTTCCTCCGCAAATGGACGAAGATCCAGTCGATTACGAAGGACAATGTCAACGTGCGAGATGTGAGTTTCATTGTTCCTACTTTATTACAATAAGTTGAAAATTGTGAATGTAATTACTGTTTGAATCGTACGGAAATGGTATGGTTAATGGATATTACGATTTCTAGCTGATCGATTGGTCGTACTACATCGAGCGAACGGGCGGTTGCATCCAGAAGATTATCACGATTCCCGCAGCGCTCCAGGGTGCGGTAGTATCGATTTGTCATTCTGTTTTTATTTTACCCATTCATGAATGATTTTGAAATCATGGCACTAGGTCGGATGAACAGTATGTTTTCAGTTTTCTCTCACCTCCAAAAATTCACATCCGTCCTAGTGCCCAAGCCCATTGTAATGAATAAAATTCGAAATAGAGCCGTTCTAAAAGTATATAATTGAGGTGTGGCCAATCCGGTGCCTCGTATCGCCCATCCGGACTGGTTGGACAACAAGATCAGGAAGAAAGTTGATGCGGCACTGCAACCTAAAGTCACCGACCATTTCACCATTCTCAGCAAGGATCAGAAGAGAAAGCAGATGGTTCGTTCATTTTCTTCGTATGTCCAGAGAGCGGATTCATTATTGGAGAGGTTGAAAGTAAGGCATATTGTACGGTTGTTGAAACTCAAATACCCCCAAAAAACGAAGGACTTTTTTCGAGCAGACGCGATTGTCCAATTACTCGGATTCCTTATTCAAATAGTTCACTGAGTTCTGCACAGGAGGAAGCAAATGAGACGGCGAAGAGAAGGCGAGAGGAAGAGGATGAAGAAGAAGATGGAGAGGAGGGAGATAAGGAGAATCGAGGAGGAGGAGGAAAGAGAAAGAAGGGAGCGGAAGTTGAAGAGATTGAAGAGAATGTTAAGGTATGATTCGGGTTTCATCGTGGGTACATCAGATGACGGGGTGTCAGAGAAGCAATCTATGCGATGTTTCTCGGTTGAAATAAAATGAATAGAAGCCTAAGTTCGGTTAGCTAAAAATCGCACATCAAAATTGTAATTTAAAAAATCAATACTGTGGTTCAGATCGTGTCAATGGCCGAGGAGGGAGTTCTTCCCTGGCTTCGCTCTCTTCACAAGCAATGGAGAATGCAGAGGAAGCAAGCGAAACTGCGCAAGCAACGGGCTGAAGCAGCGGAGAGGGCGGGAGAGAGAGGAGGGACTGGAGGGGCACTGATGGGAAGAGGAACTGCTGCTGCCGGATCACTATTGAATCATATGAGGATCAATCAGAGCACTGTTTGGCAGGTGAGGAGATGGGGGAGGGGAGTTGGTGAATCGCGGTTGCAGGCAGAGTTGGTAAGAGTAGCTGATTTACGCACTAATGAAGACAACAGTTGTTTAAATACTTTTCACACCCAATAAGATAGCTGATGAAAGTAGGGAGATTGGGACTTCAGCAATAATGTATAGAATTGATAGTGTGAACAATAACAATTGTCTAATAATCTTCATCAAACAAAGTTGCTGATGAAAGTAGGGAGATTGAGATTTCAGCTGTTATATGTGGAGCGAGGAGTGTAGGCACTAATGATAGCTATTTATTAGGAAAGTATCTATTAATCTTTTATCAGGTGATATCTCTGGAGGAGTCTCGTCAACCGGGAGTATGGTATGCATGGGTGACTAATGGAGGAAGAGGAGGAGGGAGATGTGAACGAGTTAGTGTACGATTACTGAGAAGTCTACTCGTAAATAGAAGAGATAAGAGATCAGGAACAGGAGAAGATCCAATCAGAAGGTACGGTAGGGACAGGGGGATTGGGAACTGATGATTACAGTATATTGATTATGGTATCTACAGGATTCTTCCACGTGGTCATCCCATTCACTTCCTCTATCAACACAAAGTGGAAGAGACGAGATTGCACGAGTTGAAGGGAAAATTGCAGAGAGAAGCATGCACTCCGACCATCGAAGGTACCGTAGGATGAATAATTATGCAAGAAAAGGGATTGCATTGATTACGAAGGTCCAGCTCGGAGTTTCCAACTGTTTGTGTTACTAGACTTTATGGATTCATGTTATTGCGATTATATGTGGTTTGATAATTTTGTCCTGGTTTAATCTTCTCCTGATTTTTTTCTGTTGTATAAAAATATTTGCAAATTTCTACCAGAATAGTTGCAATCCCATGTATATCCTTCAGGTATCTACGAATCGGAGGTTCCTCCTCTTCTTCGTCTTCTCTCTACGATGGGATGCGCTGTTGAAGCGAAACTGGAGGGAGGCAGTCTCAATCCAGATAATGCAAGGAGGTATGGATGAATGGAGGGGGGAGGACTATGGTTATATTTCGTTACTGAATATTTGGAAACTTCGACTAGTGAGAACGGCATAATTTCGGGTGATTCGGGTTTCGGAATTACTCCATGAACTCTGCGATGTTGGTGTTGCGATTAAGCGCTCCTTCTGATGGGTAAATAGTAAATATGTTTCAGAGTGACTGTCCCAGAGTATCTCGGTGAGGGTCAGAAGATCAGTTCCGTCTTCTACTACAAGTACACCCAGGTAAGCTCCGCTCCTTCCCTGAATTCATTAGATTGCAATAGGACTCAATGATTTTCTCATGTAGGATGCGCGCGGCATCGTGGCAGTATTGTGTGCGGCAACGGCAGAGGGCGTGGTCATCTCAGTGGGAGCGGGCACCATGCCCAATATGACCAACATGTACTCGTCCATATTCGAGGAAATGTGAGTTGACAGCTTGCCAAGATTTTGAATATCGATTTATTTTCCTCAGGGATTCCCTTCCTCCCGATGTCGAAGCGACTATGCAGATTACGATGAAAACGAGTAAGACAATGGAAGAAGCGGATAAGGAGGTCGAAAAGGTAGGAGAGGATGGAGAAGGGATACGGTAGCAGGGGGGTGGGAAACGGTAGCAGTGATGAGCGACCCCTCCAAAGTTGGGGTGTACCCCCGCGATTGGACCCCCGGTCCGACTCAGTACCCCCGAAAAATATCGATTTTTCAATGTAGCACCCCCGTAAAATCTCCCTCTTTTACCCCCGGAAAACCTGGAGGTGGAGGTTCACGCTCATCACTGAACGGTAGGAGATCAAGGTAAAGGAGTACGGTAGGATGATATGCAAGGTAGCACGATGAAGGATGGTTACGGTAGCTGGGGAGGTGGGGAGGCGCATTCGTGTGCCTCCCATGCCTCTTAGTTTACTGGAGAATCACGACATCCTCTTCCAGTGGCTTCGAAAGCGTCTCTCTTCGTCCTCTCGAATGACGATTCTCTGCTGCATCGCCGAACCGCCTGCACTGAATACGATGAGACAACTGGCTGTGATGCCCGGTGAGGAGTACGATAGATCGAGGGATGGGGTACGGTAGGAAAGCGGGGTGATTAGGTTAATCATACGAAGGTCATTGCCATTTTGTGCGTGGGATTATAAAAATTGCCACATTTCGGTTTCATAGAGTTGGTATGTTTCGAAGGGTATGCTATTGGTGATTGTCCAAAGGGTATGTCGCATTTATAAATCAAAGTTTGAATTGAGTGGTATTTCAGTGATTCCACTGAATCAGAAGGAGCCTCGTGGTCTTCTATCGACGATAGACTACCAGAGGATCGTCGCAAGGAGAATTCTCAAACACTTCTTCTATCACTTCCAGTATCTCGAGGTATAGATGGGTATTTTACAACTTGTATCGTATGATTAAAATGTCCAGATTCCTAACAAAAATAATATGCAATATTGAATGGCGACATTGGCAAAATCGTTGCTAGCTTGATACTTGATACTCTTTGAAAGAAGGGTGAAACAGCAAGGCTCTAAAATGCGTTAGCGAATTTAATCCGTCATTTCAGGATTTCATCAATTGGGCTCGTTTCCTTGCCATTCCAATCGGGAATATTCCATCGGATACAGTGCAGATGGGATTGGATGTCCTTCTCGCTCGTCATCTCGATAGGGCGGGCCATGTCAGTTGGGCCAGTGCTGCTGCCAGACCCGATCTGGGCGGAAAGGAGGTATGTTTGAATTTTTTTATCAAAAATATGGAACACCTATTGCCAAAGTCAAACGCCTGGGTTTAAGAGGGATGCGTGAAACGACATTGTGATTTGGAATTTTTAATTTTGTTTTGCTTTTCTTTCGGGATAAGGGTCCATCAATCGTGCTGATAAATGAAACTGCACGTTTTGTGATGCACATATTCTTCAATATGAATGCCTGTGTTAATTTTTCGGCAAAAAAATTTTGATTTCGAGCAGGCACTTTTTGACTGCACTCTCAATACTTGGTATTGATGATCAATTCGTCATTAATTTTTCCATACCCCTATTTTCGTTACAACCATTTATTCGTCCTCCTTTCAGTCGTTGGACGTCCGTCTTGCCTACGAATGGCGTCCACTCGATAAGGATATGGCCACACTCATCTGTCGACCAGCCATGTGCACCGAGTACTGTGTGGATATGCAGGTACGGTAGGGGAAAGTTGTCAGGGGTATGGTAGACGGTAAGCTGTTTGTAATGTCATAATTGGCAACGATCTATTGCAAGCAGAGACGGATCGCAGGTATCTATAGGGACTGAATCTTGGAATAGCCTAGTTGGTATGCTGCGTTATCCCCGTCAATGTTACTTCTCTCTCAATCATGATTGTTCATTTCAGGTGGATGCACTAGCAGTGAACGCCGTAGTGCAGAGAGGATGTCTGATGGAGGCCGAGGGATCGGATGAAGTACTCCATCTAGAAGGAGGAGAGGGAACCAGTGTCGATGATAGTGTTAGGATTCTCAGGTGAGAAAGGAGGTCGATTTGTAAAAATGATTATATTAGAATTAGCCACGATCCTGTCATTATTCCTGAATTATTCCTTTGAAGATAGCATGATGGTGAAGCGGGAATCTCACATTTTTTTTAAATGCAAAAAAATACCGGGAAACGATTAAGTAGACTTCATTAATAACTTTCAGGCACATGTTATCTGAACTTGTGCGTGAGATCGCAGTGAATAAGAGTCATCGAGCAGATGAATTGGTTATCGGATTGAGAAGGTCAGTTCGTGTTCCAATCTTTCCTTGAATAGGGCACTTGACGTTTGAATCGATTTTGAGCTCATGGCATGTTTTAGAAATAATATTGGCTTACTTTTTCCTAAAAATAGGTAGGTATGTGGTTTCAGATGGTTGACAACTCCCTCCTCTCTCTTCTTCGATCCTCTTCTCGCTCGTTATGTGGCCACTCTCGAGAAGAAATTGGCCCTTCTTCTATCGACGGAGTTCAGTCGATTGGGAGCGAAGATTATCTACGCTTCTCCATCGAGGTCAGCGAAATATGTGTTTGTACGGTAGATCAAAAGGAAGAACTATGATAGTTTATATGAGACGAAAACGAAATATTTCAACACTGTTAAAAAAAAGGATTCGCATTTGAGTTTCACAGATATCTTTTCCTTACTTGTCTCAACTCGTTGCAATAGAGTGTTGGCACCCTAGGCAAAAAAAGTAATAACTTTTTGCAGATTCGTGTTCTCAACGGGCAAGAAGAATCTCTCGGAAGCCGAGGCATTCATGGCTCTACTCAAGAGTGTGCGTACTATTTTAGCCTGTTGTTTTGAAGATTCACTGATTCACTATTACGCTAAATGCTCGATTTTGTTTAATTTCATTTGAGACTAATTGTAATATTAATAATGTATTCCAGTCGCTGTCGTCTACTCAACTGTTCGCTGCAGTGCACATGCACGTCACTCGAATGTACTCCGCCCTCCTATTCAAGGATAATAAGAACTATGCAGGTATACGGTAGTTCAAGCAGGGGTTAGAAGTAGCAGATGTACTTGGTGTGCAGTTGAGGATCTGTTTATTACTTTGCTTTTGTATGTTATTCAGGTTATTGTGGAAAAGTGGGATGCTGTATTGAGTACGGTAGACAATCGATCAGTGATTAATTTGCAGGAGTGGTTGAGAAGCGACGAGAGGATTACGAAAGAGAAGCAGAGGAATTCTGTGAGGAAGTGGACGGTGAGGAATTAATATTGGCATAGATATGATTGAATTGAGATGGGCAATGCATCATGGTATACTTCTATGAAAAAGTAACACTTTTGGTTCCCGCTTCAGCGAGGTTTGATGGTTGTCTTTTTTTTATCTAATGGTTTTCATTACTTTCGATGTTATCCTTTCTTTTTCTCGCGTACATGTATTACAACAATTCAGAAGTACACCGGGAAGATTTAGATTTTTTGTTGCACTTTTTTTCCTGGCGTATCGGTATTTCATAAACGTTGCATAGTCTCGACAGTTTCGGAATCGTCGATTTGTAGTCGCCTGTTGAGAAGCAAAAGTAATGCAGAAAAAAACTATAGGAAAGGAATAATCACTCAGATTGTTAAGTTGCATTCCTTTTGCAGAAGAGTCATCTGCTCCTCCTCCTAAAGTGGAAGCACGATGGAGAATGGCCGAGGAATTGAATGAAATGGGAGATCGAGTTATGGATGAATATGACAATGTCGTCAGTGGATACGTACTCATCACACAACAGAAAATGATGGAGGTGAGTAGGGAGGATGGTTCGATTGGAATTTGTAGAATTAAGAAAATGCATCGAATTAGTATTTCAACAATTTGGAGAGTTGTTAGAGATGCTCAAAAACGTTAACTCACCTGCTACCAAATGTTGATTGGTTAGAAAAATTCAGGTTCAAGAACGGATTGCTATGTTAGCTACTGACTGCACTTGAATTTATTGTGATTCTCAAAAGTCCCTGGTTTCGCTCTTAACTTAAAATACTTTTTTGCAGAATTCCGACCCCGATTGGTTGCTCGATCAACGACAACGAATCATCCGCAACGATCTTCTCACTCGTCTTCTTCGTGTTACGGAGAGACTTCTTCGTCAGGGAGCAGAAGGGGCGAGAGCAGCGGGAGCCCTCACGAGGGCAGTCTGTGATGCCGTCTCTGTCGATGCTGAAGTGGCTGATGATGTAGCGTCCATTAGAGAACAACTCCAGAAGGTCGTGGCTTCGACGCCCCAGAGAGTACATCGTGAGTTGATTATGTTTAGTTGATCTTTGGTCTTTTCCTGTGTTTTCCCACTAGACGGTGACATAGAATCCCACTGGAAAATATACCTGAAAATGAGATTATGGGGAGGGTGAAACAAGGTTCACGAGCTGGTGATGTTAGAAAGGGAAAAATAGATACAATATTGACTCGGTATAATTTCTACTAAAGTGGAAATTATACCGGTTCTCGGTTTCTGAGCTTTTTCTGAGCGGTTTCGGTGCTTGTTCCAATTCGGCTGTCACAATATGGTCAATAATAATATAATTGCAGCCCTCTATCTCTCGGACATTGTGTGCGCCTGTGGGCAGCCTATGGACGAGGTCAGTATTTATTATTGTTATTATTATTCACCAATGATCTCACCATTCCTCCCCATTCCGGAACTTCGCTGCTTTTTGCCCAAACATTGACTGCGGATGTAGAGAATAAGAATAATAGGGAAGGAATGCTCTATGAGAAATGGTTGGCCTTCTGCCTTTCCAACTAGGGTTGGTAGTTCGGTGTTTTCAACGCTGCTACCCTCTCCCTACAATTACAACGTGGCAATGTCGCAATCGTTTAGCCAACCCTACTTCTTCCCTCACTGCTCTCTTCAGGTGGACATATCCGATCCCTCTACATGGTCGTGTGGTGGCTGCAGTAAGACCGTGCCACTCCAAGAGATGGAAGAGAGAGTGGTCACTCAACTACAGGAGACACTCACGCTATTCCTCGTCCAGGATCATCGATGTACCAAGTGTGGACAGGTCAGAACAGGGGGGGGGCAGGTTATGGAGCTTACAAAAGTCGTTCGTCTGATCTTCTCCGTATTTTGCGTGGCCAACAAATTAGCAACCTGAGTTGGTGTAATGTTTAGCCAGGTAGTTCGGTGCTATGTATCCATGTGTAAAGGAACCAATCACATTGTTTTCTAATAGGTCATCTATACGGCTCATCAAAAAATATCTATCTGCTTTTGTGTTGAAATTTAGATGAGCAGGTGATTTCTTGCACCCGGAGTATGATGTAGGGATGATGAGCAGTCTGCTCCAGTGATACTGAACTTAATTATTCAATAATAAGCAATGTAATTGCAGATTCGTCGTGAGAATATCTCGATGTTGTGTGATTGTTCTGGTTGCTTCACTAATACTCTCGATGCCTCATCCTTCTCCACTCTTCTCTCTCGAATGGCAATTGTGGCTGCAGAAAGGGAAATGGAACAGACTGCATCGGCTGTAAAATGGATTCAATCTGTTATGGGAGTATAAAGGGGCTCCCTCTAGGGTAGAGATAAGGGCGAGAATGGCGTGTATCTTTGTGATTATCTCTTTTCAATTTATATACTTTTCGAAATTGTTCTACCAGTCAAAATTTTGCCTTTAAACATTCCCCAATCGGTGATCTCACATATCTTGTTTTGTATCTGTGAATGCGTAATAATTGTAAGTTGATTCAAATTGCGAATACTTGTTTGAAAATCGGATAAAGTTTTATTTCTAAGCATCAGGAAGACATGCAAGATAAGATGAAGGTAAGAAAGAAATGCATTACCCAACAGGCCCAGACCTTGATATTGGAATAAACTGCATCATGCTGATATTTTCTCCCAATTGAAACATCTAGTTCATTCACCACCCAAACAATATCCGGCGAAAGATCCATGGTAATGCATAACAATGCGTAGACAGTCCTCATGACACTTTATTCGTCAGCACACAACGACACCAAATGCGGGGGGAAGGTCATCATGAGATTGACATCGAGACAATAGTCAATCGATTATTGATTGATGTACTGTAGATTACGCTTCTTCTTTTTCTTCGATTTCCTTGCAGTGACAGAAGGAGCACCAGCCCCTCCCACCGGAGGAGTACTATCGTATTGAGATGACTGAAATGGAATACAGTAATCAACCCAAATACCGTCTCCTACCGTCTTTCCCTTATCGACCGAGTCACTGCCCACAGCAGATGCACCGTACTCGCTCGGATCGACGTTTGGAGCAGCCGGTGCATTGGTGAACGTCGTCTGAGCACACCATTACCGTAATCTTCCATCTACACCATACCTTGTCTCCCTTGTCTTCCTTGTTCCTCTCTTGCTGTTTGAGCCCAGTCATATTCTCCAGTTCCTTCACAACTTGAGTCATAGTCCATCTCTCATCGGGAGTAAACTCGAACGTTCGTTTCTGCAATCAATAACATCCCTACAGTATCCTCCGATTTACCGCACTTCGATCATCTCAGCTACATTCTTATTGTCCATCTTCTCAGCAATGTCCAGATGCTTGCCGCTCTTGACGAAACGAAGAACCTGAGAATAATCAAAGATCAAAGATCAATGTGGATGGCCGAACCTCAATCGTGTTCATGCCCGGGTACGGTTCGACGCCATTGTTGAAGATCTCCCAGACTAGGACACCTCAATCGATAATTCTACAGTAATCCGATCCGCTCGAGACCCTCACCCCAACTCCAGACGTCAGTCTTGCGCGAGTAACTGGCCGTCTTCAATGTCTCCGGAGCAAGCCAACGAATGGGCACCTTAGTACGGTAGGAGTACTGTAGCTGTCGACAAGTCTACCGTACCTTGTTCTTCGGATTCATCTGATACGTCTCACCCAGACGAGACAGTCCAAAGTCAGAGATCTTCACCTGCACGAGTACGGTAATGGATACGGTATCCTACCGTAATCCTTACGTTTCCTCCTCCGTACAAACAATTTCTCGCGGCGATGTCACGATGGATGCAGTTCTTTCCGTGCAGATACTCGATGCCCCAGGCCGCCTGCAGAGATCAAAGATCAACCTGGAGATCAAAAGATCAAAGATCAAACCTGGCAGATCATCTCCATTCGCTTGCCTTGCGGCAGCAGCTCATTCTTGCCGAGATACGAGTCGAGAGCTCCGTCAGTGGCCTGATGATTACCGTATGCCTACAGTACTCCCTCTTCCGTATCCTCACCAACTCCATAACGAGCATAAGTGGTTCCTGACCGGCCGCCACACCGTACAGCTTCACTATGTTCGGATGGTCCAGATTTCTCATAAGACGAGCCTGAACGAGAGGAAGATTACTGTAGGATACAGTAGATCAGCCACCTCTCTCATAATCTCCTTGATCTGTTCCTTCGTCAGTGCGTCCAGCTTAGCCTGCAAGAGGATTACTGTATCATTCCGTTGGGTACTGTAGGCTACTGTACCAGTTTGATGGCGACATTGAGTATCTTATCCTTTCCATTCTTCTTCCTCTTCTTCAGCTTTCCCTTATGAACCTCACCAAAGGCGCCCTCTCCCAATTTCTTCGTGCTCTCTGTAGAAAAGGAATGAGTTTCAATAAAAGTGGGCGGAGTCAGCACCAATGTCTTCGTGTTCCAGTTCCCATTTCTGCCGAGTAATGGCGCGTGCGAGTGTGATCGTCTGGAAAAGAAGGCGCGGTCAGGAAGAGAGGGGGCAGGGCTTCTCACCCCTCCTCCGGCTTTCGTCTGCACATTTTCCTTCTGATAGAATTCGATCAGCTTAACAATGGATTCGAATGTGCGGGCATCCATCAATTGGAATCGATCCTCCTTCTTCGCTATCACAAAGTGTTTCACCTCAAAAGGGGGCGAGTTAGGGGGCGTGATTTGGGGAAGGGGGCGTGGCTTACTCCTCCGTTCGCATCTTTATCAGTCTGGACACTGAGTACGAAGTCCCGCTTGCCGGGCGCCGATGGTTCGGTCAGTCGCAGTAACCAATCACCATTCTCCACTAACATTTCCTGAAAGGGGGCGGAGCTTGGACGATTACGGTAGGTAGGGGATACAGTACCTTGATGTCTTCCCTAGGCAGAAGACCATGGTAGTAATTCTTCGCAGCGAGTTCTTTGTCTGCCATCGATGTGTGTAGACAGCTTGCAAGGAGATACCGAAGACGATATCTGAAGAGTACAGTATGAATACGGTAGGTCGGGATCCCCAGGGACACATAGAAGGATCCCGGGGTCCCCAAGGACCCTCAGGAGGATCCCGGCACCTTAGCTGGAGCTGAACTGACCGGAGAGGGAACGGTGATCACCCGTCCTCCGAAGACCCGACCGCTTCGAATGAAGAATAGGAAATGGAGTGAGGGAAGAAGAGACGATTTGGTGGAGAGGGAGATTCAATTACATTTACATCTGCAATTTCAATACTATAAAGAATGGAATTTGCAAATAGGAAAAAAATCTGTTTTTCATTGGTCATGTTCGCTAATTTTGACATTTCGCAGTGCTCGAAGAAAATATATTTAGATACCATAGAAAAGATGATGTTAGAACCCTGAAATTCCATTTCCATTCTCTTTTATCAGGATTGTGATAATTCGGCAACTTACGTTGCGGCCCTAAATAAAGTCATGAAATTGAAAATTGTGCGAAGAGTCCTTTTAAAAAGTAAGTAGCTATTTATTTGTTTCGAATAATTATATATTTTTCAGTATACAATTACAATAACAAGCCACTTTTAAATTCAAAATATACTGCTGAATAAATAAATCAGTTCTCGATTCAATACGATTTCCCAACATACAACGGTCCCTTGTTGTTGTTCTTTTCACTTTTTCTTCACTTTCTCTTCAGCTTCCTTCTATTCGCGTCTATTTCAATGTTTTCATACGAGAGAGTGGGAGAAATGTAAGTTGTTCAGAATAAGCGAGCGCGTCTTTCTCTTCTTTCTCTCTGCTCTCTCGTCTTCTCCATAGAAAGTATTGATCTCTAGTGTGCCTCAAGACTCGCGGGAGAATTACTCTCTCTTTTCCTTCCCCCCTTCCATTTCCAGTGCATTTTAAGCAGTCTCGAGTAAAAGTGGTTTATTGCAAATAGATTTGTGCTGCTTATTCACTCCATTTTGTGTTGTCAGCTGTCGTTCATTTCACTATTTGTCAACGAGATTTCAGCTTGGCAACGAAGAAGTGAAAGAGAAAGAAGCTGTTCCCTTCTTGTAGCCATTCTCTTTCCTCTTTCTGGCCATGTCATGCCCTTTCTTTACATCCGGTGTTTCACCCTCGCGAACTCTGACTCATTTATTTATTTCTTGTTAGTAATCATTCAAAATTGAGTTGATAAGCTCTATCTTATCTCTAGTATCTCATTTTTAACAACAACGAGTGTGAGGATGACTCACAAATTTATTGTCGTGATCTTCAAATTTTCAATCAGATTTTCCAATAAAGCTCGCGTGAATGATTTGTGGAATTTCCAAATACGAGGGGATGAATCACAATTCCCTCTCTCTCTCCTCATCTGCCATTCTTAATTGTTCCATTCCAGTGAACAGCCGAAGGATTCACTCGAGAGACAATGAGTCTCAAGCAGATTGTTGGACAAAGTGAGTACGGTAGTATCGATTTATTTTACTTCCTCGTTGAGACGAGCTCTTAGGCTTATTGGCTTGATTTAGCATCTAACTTGAAGGAAGTGGAATTGATCGTTGATCTTTCAGAGCTCTTCAAGGAGGTCATTCAGCCACTGAAGAAACCAGGAAAGGCCGGCAGTTGGAATGTCCTCGTAGTCGACAGACAAGCTATGAAGATGCTGAGTCAGTTTATTTTTGTGATTTCAGATCTCTAGGAGGAGTAATAAGTACTCCTTCTTCCCATAGCCTTTTACAGAAAAGTGAGACTCATCTTATTTTTGAGCAACTTTTTTACGGAGTAATGAGGAACATGTAGGGCAAGGAACCCGAACTCATCTGGGTATAGAAAGGAGGAAATTGAGTAACGTCTTCAGGCGCATGCTGCAAGATGCACGATATCCTCGAGGAGGGAATCACTATCGTTGAAGATCTTGCGAAGAGCAGAGAGCCACTCCCTTCACTTGAAGCTATCTATCTACTTACTCCCACCAAGGAATCGGTTAGTGAAGCTTGCGATTTGAAGCTGTATTGAAGAGCTCAACGGTCATAACTCTTCAAAATGCATACGAACATAAACACTGCAGATTCAACGTATGGTCGACGACTTCACCATTCGTCGTCAGTACAAGGTATGGTGATGAATTCATATTGAAGAGCAATCGTTTTTGAAGAGTCGGACCAATCTTTCTCTTCAGTGTGCGCACATCTTCTTCACTGAAGCGTGTCCTGATGATCTCTTCAAAATGCTCGGAAAGATCTCATCCAAGTATCTCAAAACTTGCAAGGAGATCAATATCGCATTCACTCCTTATGAGAGCCAGGTACTGTAGTGTGATTGGGCAGATTCATAATCGTCCCTTCAGGTGTATACTCTCGACTCGCCCGACACTTTCTTCCTGTACTTCAATAATGCCAATCAGGGAGGTACGATAGAGGATACGGTGGGATTACTGTAACTGAATGATCGTAGGTCTGGCGGTGAATCTGGAGAGAATCGCTGAGCAGATCGCAACGATCTGTGCGACTCTCGGAGAATATCCAGCACTCAGGTAAGATCGAGATAATTTCCTTCTAGTTTGAGTTGATTGAAAGGACAATGTGAGTAAATCTTTTGAGATATCGCAGTGACTTCGATCGCAATGGGGAGCTGGTTCAGTTGGTCAACCAGAAGCTCGATAAGTATAAGGTACGGTAAATTGGTCATCGATTGGCCGATAAAATTAGAAAATTATTGATCTTTGGTCTCTACAGGCTGACGATCCATCGATGGGCGAAGGAGCTGAGAAGGCGCGCTCGCAGTTGATTATCATTGGTGAGTGGGCGGACTTGATCTTTGATCTTCAGCATCAGGTTGATCTTTGATCTTTGCAGACCGAGGCTTCGATGCTGTGACTCCGCTGCTGCACGAGTGTACATTGCAGGTAAGATCGAATATTCAGGATCCCTAAAATAGTTTAATTTATTTTGTCCCTTATTTCTATTTCGACGACAAACTGGCATCTGCACAGTCAATTTGCTTTCATGGATAGTCTGAAACTCAACTGATAGAAAATTTTCGAGATGAATGTCTATTTGATTTCTTCTCAGGCGATGTGTCATGATCTACTCGGAATCGAGAATGATATCTACAGATACGAAACGGGTGGAGGAGAAAGTGTCGATAAGGAGGTACGGTAGGAGAGGGATACGGTAGAGGATTACGGTAACAATCGATATTTAGGTTTTGCTGGACGAGAACGATGAATTGTGGGTGGAGAACAGACACAAGCACATCGCTGTCGTATCCCATGATGTGAGTGATAAGGAAATTCTTGTCATTCCAAGGGGGTCAACCACACCCGATTGACGACAACGACGGGAAATCATTGATTGAAAGCCAAATTAAAACTGTGCAAAATGGTTTGAATCCTGTAAAAATAGAAGAATACGTGCTGCAGGTATCAAAGAGCATGAAGAAGTTCTCGGACGCAAAGGGAGTCAAGGCAGACAGCAACAGCATCAAGGTACCGTATACCGATTATCGATAGATACAGTAACCTCCTCGTCGTTGCAGGACCTCTCGATGATGATCAAGAAGATGCCGCAGTTCCAGAAGGAGCTCAACAATATCAGGTGAGAGATACGGTAATTGATACTCAATCAATCGATTACAGTACCCATCTGCATCTGGCGGGTGAGTGCATGAAGCAGTACCAGCAGGGAGTCGATAAACTCTGCAAGGTGGAACAGGTACGGTAGATTATCGATTACCGTAATCTATTGTCTTCCCTTCAGGACCTGGCTATGCAAGTGGATGCGGAAGGCGAGAGAGTGAAGGATGCGATGAAATTGATGGTGCCTCTTCTCATCGATCCTGCAGTGAGACAAGAGGATAGACTCAGACTCATCCTACTGTATATCCTCACGAAGAATGGTAATCGAGGACTATTATAATCGAGGATTATTATGTTCTTCAATATTTCTCTTCAGGAATCACTGACGAGAATCTGAACAAGCTTCTGCAGCACGCGAACATTCCCATGGCAGAGAAGGAATCGATTACGAATGCCGGATTCCTCGGATTGAACATCACTACGGATGTGAGTACGGTAGTCCAGTGGGGCGCGAGGATTATTGACAGAAATGAATTATTTATTTCAGTCCGGTCGCAAGAAGGTGTGGGTGCCAACAAGAAAGGAACGAGCCAATGAACAGGTGGGAGACGATGATCTTTGATCTTTGACGGATTGTTGACTTGCTCCTTTGTTTTCTTCATCACTGCTCGCTCAATGGGACTATGCATGCATCTATGAGTAGGCTTGTCGCAAAGAAGAATGAGTCTCTTCACTCATGCTCTTTATGAGAAGAATTGCCCATTCTGCAGTGCGATTACTTCAACAGACTGATTCCAAAAAGTTTCTCATAATTTCCAGGTGTATCAATCCTCCCGTTGGGTGCCGGTGATCAAAGACATTGTGGAGGATGCTTGTGATGATAAACTAGACGCCAAACACTTCCCGTTCCTAAACGGAAAACCATCCAGTCAGGCGGCCAGGTACGGTAGAGCACGGTATCGAGACTACGGTATTGATTGCAGGGCCCCGACCTCCGCCCGTTACGGTCAATGGCACAAGGAGAGAGGGCAGCAGGCTGCATTCAGGTACTTTGTTTCTCCATTTCGCATGTTCTCTAGTACTGTCTCACCGAGTCCATTAGGATTGAAGAGAGATATTCTTCAGATCGGGTCCTCGTCTCATCATCTTCATCGTTGGAGGCGTGACTTACTCTGAGATGCGTGTGGCCTACGAAGTGTCCAAGGACAAGAAACCGTGGGAGGTCGTCATCGGTGAGTATACGGTAGTTCAACCGGTCAGCTTCACAACTTTGCAGGATCGGATCAGATCGTTACTCCGGACCAGTTCGTGTCTAACATGCGTGATCTGAATAAACCTCGAGATTGACTGGCGGCGCCCGGAGGCTGTTCTGTGTCTGTGGTCGATGAAACGGTACGATTCGTCCATACTTGATACCCTACCCATGACAACTACCGTATTCCTCCGAGGTTACGGTAGTAACAGTCCCCGAGCATACAATGTCTAGATACCGATTCCCCTGTCATTTTACCGTCCCGTTTGTAGAGTGTACGCTTAGATAGTTGCATGGTCTCCGGTTATGCTTAGAAGCTAATGTTAGTAATAAGAATTTTCACTAATTTATTTCATGTATGATTTTGTAAGGAAAGCCTATGATAGTCATTTTTTCGTGCCCTATAACTTCTCCCATTGCTCTTTACCAAAGAAATTTTCATGATAGTCAACTCTCATTCAATAAGTAATCAATAATTTCATTGCTTTGCTCTTCAAACAGTCAAATTAACCTTTCATTCCTCAATTCACTCGATCTCATTCAACAGATTTTCCGTATCTGTGTATGCTTGTTGATGCAAAATAAATAGTTGTAAAAAAAATGGCTAAGAAACTTGATACACTGGCAATAACAGCCTCAAATTTAGAAGAATATCTATAATGAACAGCTCGAAATATTAAAAATAAATAAATAAATATCACGACGGTAACCCCGGCTGGTTCACTCGAGAGGTTTCATGCGTCGCGGTTACCGTAGCACGCGTCGCGTTTTTGACTACATTTGGGGTCAAGTTTTCAGACTGTTCTAAATACAATTTTGCAATTGGTTTCCGATTGTTCAGCGCTCCCGATTTAGTGAAAGCACTGCAAATTTAGCAGGAAAACAACCTAAGAGATGGAAATCAATGTGTTCGCTAGGTCAGATTGCCGTCGGACTCGACTCAAGGGGGTCGAATTTGCCAAGCAATGGGAGAGTTTCGAAAACTATTTTTGGTTTTATAAAATAGTTCAAGCTGTGAAACTTAGGCATTTTCAACAAAAACTGTGATTATAAGGCTGTACGATGCGTGACGGGCCCATTTCCACATTGCCAACACTGGAGCTGCATTTTTTTCAAATTGTCATCCGGCTTTTAGGAAACCACATGTTCCAAGAAACATTTGGTCTCGCAGCGAATTGCCTGCTAATTTTAAACCGCCAATTCAAACCGCTTTTGTAACCAACCAGCCGTTCGCCCCATTTTGTAACCGTCGTGAAATAAAAATAAATTTTTAAAAAGTCAGTTCGTGATAGACACATCGACGATTTTCATTACAGTAATCCTGCGAGTTTCTTGAACCGGAATCAATGGGTGGCCGCTTTGGGTCACTCCATGTGGTCAGTAAGTTGTTTCTGTGATTCTTAGAGGATTATGGCTGGGTTGCTGATTCTCGATGGAATCTCCCTTCTCTACATTCTATCAGTATTTGTTATGGTCAGTTTCAAGTGATGTTATTACGTTTTCCAACTTTTACGTTTGTTATTCTCTCAAGTAATCTGTATTTCGTTTATGATTCATACATTAATATTATGTGTTTTTTTATTCAATTTTTACCATTATATAGTATCACGTGTGTTTCAGGGCTTGATCATCATGGGAATCATCGTACAGCGCCAAATCTCCCGGAATCGAAACAATTCTGCGCGTCGCGATCCTCAAGTCAATTTCAAGGTGAGTGTCAAACAATTATGGTGGGCGAAAACAGAATGAATGTGTCGATTGGATACACACGAGTGTTTATGTATAGGGGAGTTAGTGGGCAGTAAGGGAAATAAACAAGTGAAGCACTAGTCTTGTTCCTTCGTCTTCCCTTTCCGGACTATTACAACGCCGCCTCTCACACCACTCTACCCAATTTGCATTCTATATCTCCTCTAATAAAAATGTAAGCCGGGAATCTCTCATTGCTCGTTTATCATTCTGTTTCGTGCGGATTTCCGTGTAATGCGATGATTGATATATCGTTGAAATTAGACACGTCTCATCCCATTCCTCCCTCTAACCCTATCAGAGAAGGAATAGAGTGAGTGAAACGAGGAAACGCCTTTTCCACCCGGCTGTCGATTTGGCTAATTCGTTCATTCATTGCAGGATCTTTCTCGTCGCCAACGATCGACAATCCTCAAGAAATTGGAGATTGTCAAGACGATCAGAGAGGGAAATCCACCCAAACTCACGGATTGCACTACCATATCAGAACGTATGTTATCTTTTTTTTTATTGAAACTTCGTTCCTCCTTATCATTTTCTATTGTCGGCCGGGAACTAAACTTATGCCATGGTCTAATGCAGAAAGTATAGGCTAAATGGTGTAAAAGGAGAAAGGAATTTTAAAAATTGTTTAAAATGAAAACATATTGGTTTGATGTGATGAAAGGGAAAGGAGGTTGGAAAGAAAATGCATGCTCCCTATTCATGCGAGAGATTGTTCCATTTTTTCATTCCTTGTCATCTCTTCCGCTTATTTCTTCTTCTCTTTCTCATTATACATCTATTTACATGGTTTCACTAACTTCAACTTCTCATCTCATCAATACTCAACTCAACTTCTCATTGGGAATCCTCCATTCCATTGCTTCTTTCTCGCCTCCAAACCACTCTCTCATAATCGAATACATGGCTAGCGCATGTGAGAGTGGAGTGAGAGGAAGAGATGAAAGGGAGAGGAGGGATCGCCACTAGTCAACCTCCCCTTGTTGTATCCCCCTTCCAACCCTCAGTGGATATCAGTCTCCTCTTCATCTTCCTCACTATTCAGAGAAGGGAGAGATCTCCTCATGACCAATGAAGGCGTTACTTCACTTATTTATGTGTAACTGACGCCAGCCGTCGAATGAAAAATGGATTCCGGTAAATAGAATGGATGAAGGAAATATATCTAATTTGCAGACAGTAATGCTCCCTACTTGAATCGAATGATTGCCGTTGATGAAGTATCACATGAAATAGGTAAGTGAGTATCGATTGGATGGCATTAGTTAGATGTTATTGACTATCTTCGTGAATGTCAGATGCGGTAATGATGTTGGTTGAAAACATTCTGAATATCAAGGGAGATCTATGCTTCACACATCCTTTTCTCTTTCTCTGATGTTATCTGTACGAGAATGATTCATGGGAATGTTCCTGTCGGTCGATGATTCACTGAGACCGTGCACACCATCAATCTGCACAGCTTATCTTTCTAACGCATAATTATAACTTTATTGATTTTTTATTCCAGAATCGCAGATGGAGCGAATCTCTGCAGACTACAAGCGGAAGCCAGGTATTTCTGCCCTTTTTTCGGGTTGTCCCCCCCCCCTCTCCCCTCCCAATGTATTCATCGGATGGAATGAGCTTAGGTTGCCACCCGGACAAGGCCCTTTTGTGCGCGGGAGCATAAAGAAAATTATTGGAGGAGATTGAATTTGTGCGCATCTTTCCTTGCTCCTCCCCGAGATTTCCCCTCAAGCCAATGTGTTGCAATTGAAGGAAAGAGCTCAAGGGGATTGGAGATCTAGTCGAAGGAAGGGAGTAGGTAGAGAAGGGAGGGTGTCAACTATCGTGTTTTCTTATCTGTCCCCTCCCTGAGTGATAGTGGGTAGATGGGTATGGCTGGCACGATGCCAACTGCTAGACTAATCGTCCCTTCTCTTATCTTTCCCCCGTCGGTTTCCCGTTGCATCTCATTGCAATATGCTCGAGAATTATGTAGAAAGGAAGGAAAAGGGGAGATCGGACACACGCGATATTCCCGCTTCACTCCATCCTCCCCCCCCTCCTTCCTTTCCTGCCCCCTCATCCATCTTCCGTCTCTCGCAACACCCATTTGTTGCTCCTCAATGAGTGACAACCTCATTGTTGAAAGCTCATTTATCTTTCCCCCGTCGGTTTCCCGTTGCATCTCATTGCAATATGCTCGAGAATTATGTAGAAAGGAAGGAAAAGGGGAGATCGGACACACGCGATCCTTCCGTTTCCCCACCTCCTCCTCCTTCTCCTTCCTTTCCTGCCCCCTCATCCATCTTCCGTCTCTCGCAACACCCATTTGTTGCTCCTCAATGAGTGACAACCTCATTGTTGAAAGCTCATTGAGACGGGACCTCACGGTTCCAGTGCATGACCCCCTTTAGGGATGTTGTTTTTTTTATTTCGAATAATTTTCATTTATAGGTGAGTCAACACTGCAGTATCTACTCCGATTGCGTACCTCCTACCCCACCATCCCATTGACACTCGTCCATCGAATAGCATTCCTATATGAATGGTCAGTTATTATTTTATCCCTAGTGAAAAACCCTAGTGAGATAACTGCCAAGCGTAACTTTAATCTAGCCTGCAAGATGTAGTCCTCGAATATAGTCTGTGGGAAATTTTGGTTGTGGCCACGTAAGGTAACATTAAGATGATGAGACTCTCATCATAAAATAATTTGCTTATGTTGATCGCATTCTTCTTTGAATGATATGATATTGTAATGTAAAGTCAAACTCTGGTTTATTGTTTCTGGGAAGTTTTTAGAGATTATTACCGAGTATTGAAACTTCTAATCAGCATGATGCGATGCGCCGTGAATATTGCGAGAGAATGTGTGGGAATTTATTTCGTGAATCTCTCTGAAATACTGATGCATATTAATGTTGTTAGAGTGAAGACTCCCTCTCGTTATTCCCATTATGCTCATGGGTAATGATAAAATATGTCGGATGAGGAAACTAATTCTTCAATCCATCTGAAATTCTAATACCTATTCCTTCTCAGTGCTCGATGGCGTGTGGAGAAGTTCGATGTAGTGCAACGAATGGAACTGAAGAGTCTACTCAGTCAGTTCGTCAAAATGTGAGTTTTTATATTCGAAGATACCTCAAGCTTATTAAAGTTTAGCACGGTGGTTACTTACCATTAGCACATGAAATGCGAATTTACTAGTTGAAAAAGGAAGATAGGTATTGAATAGTTGTTATTTCTCGCATTTCTAAGGCATCATAGTTGAACTGTTGCGCACTTTTTTTCGAAATAACTAGTAGTTGAAACGCGAATAGTAGCTCGAAATATTTCGTACAGTATGTTATTGTGCTGAGCTGGAACAGAAACGAGTACCTCTTCCAGTTTAGCGTCGCAGACGCACAAGTGAAGAGAGCTGGAGGAGGAAGAGATGATCATAGTGGAAATAGTAAGAGAAGAAGAGATCGATTCGGAGGATCTGATGGTGAGTAGGAGATTCAGATAGTGTGAGACCAGTCAGACTGTTGTTTCGATGATAGCATAAGGAACTTATGGCGATTGCCACAGTAGTGTTTTCCTCTTATTATGTTTCATAGAATATGCTCTCAGTTTACGGTAATTGTTCGATCTTTACCGTACTCCAAATAATTCCATTCAGGAGTTCGTCTACTCATGGGTTCGTCCCTTGTATCGACCTCCCATTCGACAGGCGACGATCGATTGAGAATCCTCGGAACTCATTCACCATTCCATCGAAGAAGGAAGAGTGACACCAACTTCAATGCATGAAAGATCAAAGATCACATTGATGATCTGACAGATCAAACGACCAAATTGTGGAAAAATCGATTGCAATTTGTGTAACCAGACTTTGATACTGAGTAATTGACAGTATTCCTGTTACTAGACTGATTAGTTGTATTAATATTTGTTGTTTTGCCATAGAATCTCAAGGATTCGATTTGATTCCATCCATGATCAGCTTTTTGTACACATTTCTCTACAAAAAATTCCCCTAAGGGTTTCTCACTTTACGGATCGATCTTGCAAACGATTGTGATAAAGATGTTCGGTTCCATTCTATTGATTATTGATTGTTCCTACTCGGTTTGTTGACCGTGATCTATATCTAACTGTATGATGGTGTGAGCTGTGATGTAGGTGGATTACGGTACGTCAATAATGCCCTTTCAGAATGGACGTGGGTGCGACGGTGGCTCCGCCCACCGCCCCTGCTGCAACGGTCGCAGCTCCTGCCACGACCAACAAGACTACCGTACCTCTCGCGAGACCGGATCCAAGCGCCAAGTACGATTTCTTCTATAATATGTTTTTCTTCAATATTCAATACTTATCGAACAGTAATTTCCAAACGAATTCATACGTTATGTGAAACATAAAAAATCGCAGTGAAATGCAGATTGAATGTCACATTCATGGAAAAATTGATCTCTTTCAGACGTCCATTCGAATCGGTTGTTCCTGCGAGTGAGATCAACGACGGGAAACCGAAGAATGCCCAGACCGAGACATCCATGAACTTCAGTCAGTCCATTTATGATTGTTTTTACTCGACGGACTTGCACGAAATAATTGAAATCTCGAAAGAGGTGTTTAGTGAAAGCGCTGCAACGGCGATGTGGCTTGTGATGTTCCTGCGAAATTAGTACTATAATCTGTATTTATGAAATTGGGCACATTTAATTTTTCTGGACTACCCAGATATGCTATTATTGAAAGTCCATTGGCAATGTGCTATTACAAAATCAGTGCAGCCGCAATCCTACTTGTGACATATTGCGACGATGTCGTCTCTCTCATCTCGAATCGTACCGTAATCTTTTCGTTGCAGTGAATCAGATCATCGAGGGAGGGAAGACTGCCCTCAACGACGTGGCCAAATCATTCACTCAATTCATCGATGATATGAAACCGACCAAATTGGAGTAAGTCAAGGAGGGGTGAAATGGGAAGAAGAGAGTATGTGTCATTTTATGAACCACAAATAGTAAATTTTTTTAGTGGGCTTTTGACTCTGCACATACATCTTACTTCATCTTATTGAAGATGATGAGCAACAAAAGTATTCATTGAATTCGTGAAACTTGAAATCTCTGTGATACTTGTTTGGTGGACTGTTATTCAGCGGGTATGAAAATTGATTATTGAAAAGCTGCTGCTTTGGTCTTTTACAATCTCCTTGCCATGTAATTCAATGCTCCGCATGAATGAGCGATGCAGAGAATCTTTTCACTCGAAGAAATTCTGGGTCATGCAATTATCAAATACCAATTTTAATTAAAATTGCTCTCCATTCCAGATGCCTGAACGGCGGTGTTCTCTCTCGAAATGGGAAGGAATGTGAGTGTAAGATGACGTGGACGGGTAAGAGATGCGAAGAGATGGTCTGTTTCAATGGAGGAAAGGTCATCGAAATTGGTCCCGAGAAGACCAAAGTCTGCAGGTACGGAACAATTTATTAGGGTTACGGTAACGGAAGAAGTATGAATGGAATTGATTTTGCGAAACAATGAAAGAAAAATACCAAATCTAACATTTTTGTTTCACCAAGGACGTATTTTTGAAAAATTCTGCTTTAAGTAGTAGCTCTGACGTAGGTTGTCGTAGAATACGCAAAATATTCACACAAAAAAAAATTACCCCGACACTCGTGTTTCACCGAGGAAGTATATTCGTAAAATTTCGCCAAACATGGTTGGCAGATGAATCACGCTGTGTAAAAAAAATACAATTGGATAATTGTGCAGATGTTATCCGGAGGAGTTCATCTCCGGTCCTCACTGTGATACGATCACATGCCAGAATGGAGGAATGGCCCTGGCCGATGCATCCGGATGCGACTGCAATACAATCTACACTGGAAAGTTCTGCGAGGTCAGTCGAATTGGCAAATTTAGCGATTCAACGAGAATTTGTGACTTTATTAATCCCCTGGAAAATATCAAGTGAGAGTCCGGTTTCGGGGAGTTGAGTAAAGTCGAGAAACTGTTTAGCTATAATGTAAGTCCACCTTCTGCCATAAAAAAGTATTAAAGTCCAACGAGGAATCAGATTCAGGTTATTTGTTTGTGATTATAATTCCAATTTCTCTCCTTTCAGTCAAACATCTTCATCACGAATGCCCACATCGGCATTCCTGCCCTCGTTCTATTCATCTTTCTCTGTTGCTGCTTCCTCTGTCGAATGGATCTCTGTCCTCGTCGGCCTCCTCCTTCTTCCTCCAACCGCAACGCTTCCCACACGCGTCGCGGTCATTCAGCCGATCGTCGTCGGCAACCTCCTCAAGGGGGATTCCGACACGAGCAGCCTCCCCTTCTGCAGCCACAGTTCCCTCTGACGGCTGCAGTTGCTGCAACTGCTGGAGGAAGTGGAGGAGGAGGAGCGTATGTAATCAGATTGGATACCATTCCCACTTTTAATCCACAGATGATTGGAGGAGTTCCCATTGAAGAGGTGAGTGAGGGGAAGGAGGAGTGTGGTTACAGGGGATTGGTATGAGGACGATGAATCGCTCTATCTTTGATTTGCTGTTCCTTTCTACTAAAATACAATCAATGGGAGCCTGGTTTAGAATGGAGATAACAATGTCGTCGCTTGCAGGGTAAGATTCTGGAGCCGCCCCCTCCGTACGACGAAGCTCTCAATGCACGATGCACCTTCGAACCACCCAGATATCAAGAACAACCACCAGAGGGAAGTCAAGTGAGAGGATTGAATGGTGAAGAAGGAAGGGAAAGGAGAAGCACACCACGGTGATACGGTAGAGTGTGCCATACTGTACTCATTCCCTCATACGGTAGCTTGCCTGAGGGTAACGTACTCTGCCACATTTATGAATGATAAAAATAGTTAGGCATATTTGTATAGATGATCTATCGATTGTGAGTGCTATGTTTTCTGTATTTTGTAGTCTCTCGTTTCGAAAATGTAAGACTGAACCAAATTGAGCACAATTTAGTGTGCAATCATCTGTGATATATCCACCCATTGTATTTCCCTCTAGCCTGCTAATTATATTCCACTGCTGTGTTGAGAAACAGTCGATAATCGTTTCCCATTCTCGTCACATACCGTAATCCTTCCTTATCGTACTCTATCGTTCCACTCAGGACCAATCATTGTCTTGCACCACTTTCCTTTCCATTCAAATAATCTCGAATTATGACCTGAACACGAGTTCCATTCTATGCTTTTTCCCTCTTGCAATTCACATAATTTCACACTTTCCACTCATATTTTTTTGGGTTTTAAGCCAAGTCAAAACTAATCTATCGCTATCGAAATTGTTAGTCTTTCGACTATCGTCCTTCTTTTTTATTCGTCCTTCTTTTTTTTTTAAAACTAATCTATCGCTATCGAAATTGTTAGTCTTTCGACTATCGTCCTTCTTTTTTTATTCTCTGCTCTAGAATATATTGAAATTGCGTACATATGCGTATGCGAATCGATCATCTTTTCATTGTGAATCATTCTTTGTGAATAAAGAGTTTTTCCCTCTCAAAGAATGTCGAATCTCGGGAATGTTTCGTTGATGGAATCGAATGAATACCTTCTGAATCACTGCTCGCGTTTATACGGTAGTTTGACTTATTGATTGGAAGGTAGGCTATAATCCATCCCTCGGGACTCTAAGATAGAGAAAGGGCCCCTCTTTCCCTCTAGGGATTACCTCTCTGCTATGTCTTATCGACTTCTCTCTCTTTTCTCACTCTTTTCATCCTTACAAGTTCGTGCTTTCTCATTCCCTTCCCATTCCTCTTTCTCTCATTCCCTCATTCCGTGTTTGAGCAACGCCCCTCCGAACCCATGGTTCCATATTCCCCTCCCCCCCTCTCTCTCTCTCTCTTCTTTCTATTCTGCTTTTGTTTTTTTGACAGTCACAATGGAGACTGGAGGCTGGCTAAACTTGTTATCTCGTGGGCTGGATGGCAGTGTATTATCTGCTATGAGAGAGAAGAAGAGACGAGTATAAACTATGGGGTAATCGGATAGTCTCAATCGATTAATAGGAAGAGGTCAATGAGAGGAATCATAGATGTCACTCACTACGCACGAGTGATTGGAGCAGAGTGTCCATTTACTACCTTTATTTCTTTCCTTCACCACCCCTTCTTCTCCCTTTCTCATCTCTCTCACACTTACTTCTCTCTCTATCCCATCTCTTCTCCCTCCCTCTTCCCGTTCCTCCTTCTTCTTCTTTCCCTCCTCACTTCTCTCACTTCTTCTCTAGAGATTGACTCATACCTCAACAAGAACCGGAAGCTCACTTTTCGCATTGGTTACGCTTGCCATTTCACGCGTTTTCCTCTCATTTGCGCGCTTTGTCTCGAGACGAGAGAGCATAAGATGAAGAGAGTGCGCAGAGATAGGAATAGATCAGGTGGTATCGATTGAGAGAGGAGGAGGATGGGAAGAGAGGTTGAACGGGTTGAAGTGTGAGTCATCCAAGGGGTTAGGACAGGGATGATACTCTCCTCGTTTCGTGTCCTCTCTCGCCCCCCGCCCTCCCCCCCCTCCCTATCGAAGTGCACAGTCGTCAAAGATTGCATAGGCATCTGTGCATTCAGCGTTCCTTTCATTCAATCCCCCTTCCTTCCATTTACTTCTTTCCGTTTAACCCTTTCTTCCTCTTTCCTCTATCGTCATTCAGTTCCCCTTGTTGTTATAGAACGTCTCTGACCCTCAATTCACTCAATCTAACGCGATTTCAACACGCCGATTTGCCATACTCACCTCCGTTCCGCATTTTCTAAAGGTCACTCGCTTAGTCATTGTATATCGATCTAGCTAAGGGGGTAAATGATGACTTTGTTTCGCCTTGTTATGACAAATCTGCTCATTTTCACCCTCCTTTGTTCCGTTGTTTCCATTTTCCGTTGTTTTGCTCCTTGTTTTGTGTCATTTCCTTTCTCTTTTCGAGACACCTTTCCTTTCCTCATCTTCTTCTTTCTTCCCATTGCCTCCCTTTCTCTTCTTTCTCAGTCTCTGGAATATGCGATGTTTTGGCAGTAGGATCCCCGAGAGTTCCCTCTCCCTTCCCCCTCCTCGCTCCCTTCCTTGGGGAGTATCTTTCCCTCCGTTCTCTTCTCTTTATGAGTCCCTTCTGACTCTTTTTCAACTCCCTCATGCGAATCATTCGTTCATCCATTCGACATTAGAATGCATTCGTTGATGTTGTTTACATGTATTCTGATCCCTTTACCTTCTTTCTCTCCTTCCTTCACCCTTTCCATTTCCTCATCCCATTCTCGGGCATTTTCATCTCATCTGAAATCGGAGATAGGACATCCCTCATCTCCCCTTTCCTCTTTCTCTCCCCATCCCTCCCTTCTATCCTCCCCCTCCACCTCCTCCCCTCACTCTTCTTCCCTATCTGGATATTGAAAAATGACGCCATTTTTCCTGCAGGGATAGGTTGGGGAAAGGGGAAGTATTATTGAACCCCGTTGGCTCCTCCCACTTTGGCTGCAGGGGCTGGAGAGATGAAATGCCCTATGGAAGTAGGACGAGTGAAGGATTCAATGGGGTTTAGTGGAACTCAGCAAAGGTCCCTAGGAGAATTGCGCTTCAAAGTGCTGAGAAATTTGGGCGAATTTGCTTTCTCCCCGGAGAATCCCTGTCTCATGAGATTTACTAGAAACGCGGTTCTTTGCACGTACGATTTTTTCCCGATTTTCTCAAAGCACTCGTATCTTATGCGTATCGTCTCGCATAGCGCTGATTATAGTTTTACTTGGGACATTTCGGTTTCACTGACGATCCATATGTTTTCCCATACAGATCAGGCTCGATGCTTCAACCGCTCCACAATCACAACTCTATTAGTAAAGACGTTGATTAGTAAGTGTTTTCGTAGGGTTCGTGGAATTTCGAAAGTTCCGATTCTACTCGATTTCGTAAACTGAATTCTCTCACTCGTTGAGTTGTCGTCTTCCCACAATTAGTGCCGTGCCTATTTCCTCCTTCTTCTTTCCCTCTCTCTTCCTTTCGTACCTTCCCATGTACTCTCCCTCCCTCCCTCCCTCTCGCTCACTCAACTCATTCCCCTTTCTTCTTCTCTCTCTTGTCAACTGTTTCCGCCCCGTTTGTTCTCCCTTTTTCGAGCAAGAGAAGACTCTATTCACCTTTTGTTTTATATTGGGAGCTATGGGAGTATTAGGTGGATTGCTCAAATCGTTCTTTTACTTTGATTAGTCGATGCTAAATTATACATGGTTGAAGGAGCGCTGAAACACAAAAATACCTTATCTACCTTTTAAGCGTTCAACAGTCAATCATTACTTCAATCGTTGCATAGTACTCTAGAACGTAGCGTGAAGCACATAACTTCCTACATTATCCGTCCCCTTCTTCCTTCTCTGTTCCCTTCCTCTCTCTCTCTAGAGTAAGTCCTCCCCCCTGCAATTCACATGTGTTGTTGCATTCGACGTGTCCGCTAGCCCCCATTTGACTCGTCGATTAGAGTAAGTGTCCCCGGCTTGCTCCACCCAATCCCCCTGCCTATTCTGAGAGAGAGGATTCAGTCTGATGCATTAATCAGATGAGAGTGACGTGATCAATTAGAGCTATATCGATGTAGACGAGACTCGACCATATGTTTCCGATAGGTCAATTAGATGAATGGAAGAAAGGAGATTATGATAGAGGGATCAGATGATAAGAGAACGAGCTCTTATCTCGAATGAGACGACCATATGGTCACGTCGTGTATTAGTAATCCACGTCTATTCCAGTGTCAATTTCACTCCTCATCATTTCTTCTTTCTGTCTCATCCATCCTCCAACCCTCTTCCCTTCCCCTTCCCCTTCCTCCATCCTTTCTCTTCTTCTCCTTTCGCGGGACCTTCTCCTCATCACTCTTTTCTATAGACTTGCGAGAGGAAGCCTCGCTCAGTAGTCCTTTTCTCTCCTCCTCCCTCTGCCTCTCTCCCTAACGGAGCTTCTCGCATTCTATCACTAGCCCCGCAGACCCAATACCTCTCTTCCTTTCCATTCCCTTCTCCTCCTCCTTCTTCTTTCCTCTCTTCTTCCCACCGCGCTCACATAAGTACACGGCTTTGCGAAAGTTGCGTCGCCGTCATAGTTGGAAGCGTAGATGAGTTGACGTCATCGAAGGGAGGTTTCTGATGTTTCTGGGAGGGATAGCCCCCCCCCCTTCCTCCTTCTCCCCCCCCCCTCTCTCTCATTGCGATTCCGCCTCCACTCGTATGATGATAATCTCATTTGGCAGCACATGCGCGAGAATAAGCGAAGCTATCGCCTTTCACGCTACTTCTTTTCCCGATGGATTCTCTGTCTCTCTCATTTCGCAATGTTCTCTAGTCCCTCGGACCGACGAGAGATAGGGCAAGATTAAGACGGTAACATTGCTCCTTTTCCCACGTTGATACGTTTGTCGAGACTATTTCACGCTCACAAGTCCATGTAGCGAATCGTAATGATATTCGACGCATTGGGATTCGTGAGATTTGTTGCATAGTAACGGGAAGAGTGATGGGAATAGGATAGGGCACTGATTAGATTGGTAGATTGGTAGTCTTGTTGATCGCGAGCCAAATTGGTTCAGAAGCCAGATGTGCTTTTCGATTTGTGCTCTTTCGCCTCTTTTTTGTCGTTGTCTGCATGCAGAGGATATCTGAGTGGATCTCTCTGCGAGGTAGCGAGACAAATAATGGAAGGGGTGCATCCCCAATCTCCCCTCTCACTTCATTCGGAAACGAACGAGCAACGGATGAGAGAGTAGGGGAAATGAAGAGAGTGCAGAGGGAAGAGTGGGGGATAGCAAGAGAGCAGTGAGACAGAAACACACAAAAAGAGGGGGAATGTGATGAGGTGCATGCACATCCTTTGTCTATCCACCCGATTTGTCGAATGGGAGTAGGAGGAGAGGGGTTTCACTGACTGAATAGGAGGTTTATGGTAGCCATATGAGCATTGAATGCTCTTTTTTCTCTACATCTTCCGTGCTATATTGGTTATAATTCGCTGTGATAGTGTATATTAGATCGCCTAATTCAATCTTGTAGTGAGATGTTATTGAATAGGCCGAAGGAATCGGAGAACGGGAAAGGGTTTCGATGCTGTCTTCCGAAGGGGGAAATTGAATTGAGAGGTGGTCACTCCCTTCCTTTATCCGACTATGCCCCTGATGCTAATTCGATTTGAGGACAGCGATTGTAGGAGGGGTAGAATAAGGAAGGGACTGGAATAGGAATTCGTCCTCGTGACTTCAATTTCAGATATTTTATTGCTTCAGAGCTGTTCATTGTGGTGCATTATTATACTACAATGGCTTCTTATTTTTTCCCGCAATGCTGATCCCTCTCTTGTCGATTTGTGCTTCCGATTCGAATTTTTCTTCCTATAATCTCCCCCAATTTATTTTAGTTTTCACCCTCTCGGTTTGTGTTTCATCGAGTATTCTTGATCGCGTTCTTGTCATGGTTTCAATACTCCCCATCTATGATCGTACACCGATATTAAATAAATTCCTTGTCAGGTAGCCTCCCTCCATCTCATCTCCCTTCCCATCTGTATCTTCCCCCCAACCATCAGTCATGTCTCTCTCCGGCCTCCGCAAGCAATTCAACAAGGCCAATCAGGTTAGAATGATCTTTGATCTTTGATCTCTGCTCTGACGATTGTTGGGCAACCATCGAGTAGAAGATGATCTTTGATCTCTCCCCTGCTTACAGTACCTATCGGAGACGATGGGCGCGGCCGAACCGACGAAGTTGGACGATGAATTCAATGAGATGGAACGGGTACGGTAGCTTTTGAGTTATTTGAATTACCAGCCATTTAATTTGTAAAAAAACTGAAAAGGGGTAAATTTTGCATTGCAGAAGGTGGACGTAACGTACGAGCTGATCACTAATATGGTGGCAGGCGTGAGCGAGTATCTACAGCCAAATCCTGGTTCGTGATCTTTGATCTCTGAAGTAGGGGACTACATAGTAGTTTGAAGATAGGGCATGGCGTCTGTATGGCCGAGTACGGCTGCATTGTAGTATAGGGAATTAAAAAACATACTCCGACTAAATCATAATTACCGTTCAATGGGGACTGATGAGAGAATGCTGAAACTAGGATGCGAGGGGTGCAAAAATAATTTGAAACTTGGAAAGAATTGTAATCTTTTGCAGCGACTCGCGCGAAGATGGCCACGATGGGAGCGATATCGAAGGTGGGATTTATTTATATTATTTATTTTTGTTTTTTAGAGTATTTATTTAATTTAAACACCATTAAAATCTATAATTTAGGTGCGTGGTACGACGAAGAATGCTCCGTACCCTCAAACGGAAGGAATGCTGGCTGAGACAATGAGCAATTATGGAAAGAAATTGGGAGAGGAGAGTGATCTCGGAAAGGTAAGGGTGAAATAAGTATAGGAATAGGGAAAATTAGAAAAGTGACATTTCGAAACCAGTTACTTTTGTGCAGCATGCACAATTCATATTCAAGAAGAAAATAGATAAGCAGTTTATCTCTACTGAGTCAATTAGTAAAAATAATAATGTGCAGGCGCTGGTTGACTCAGGAGAGGCGTACCGGCAGTGCGCCGATATCAAGTACCAGATGGAGGATACCATCAAGGTTTGTTGATTTTTGTTCTTCAGATATCAGGATTCGTGTCTCATCCTTGCTGATGCATGAAATGGCACCTCAAAATAATGGGGATGTGGAGAAAATAATGGAAATCAGGAAAGAGATATCGTTGAGTTGATCTTTGATCTCTTGCAGCGTAACTTCGTCGACCCTCTGACGCACATGCAGAACAACGAGCTGAAGGACGTCAATGTACGTTTTAGTTTTTTTTGCACCTACTCGTAAATTGTTCCCACCTTCAGCGTAGAGAAGTTATGTTACGCATGAAACACTGAAGTGTCGTATGTTTTTCGTGATTGTTGTTATTTGATTGCAAAATGAGTGTATTCCAGCATCATCGCACGAAGCTGAAGGGTCGCAGACTCGATTACGATTGCAAGAAGAGAAAGCAGACGAGAGGTAAGGTAGAGTGGGGGGGGGGGGGGGGGGGGGGGGGGGGGGGGGGAGTTGGTTTGAGTACGGTATAGAGGTTAGAAAGAGATGTTTAGGGTAAACTCGAGCGGTCGAAATAGAGATGGTTTGTATTGGAACCCACAGAAAGCCGTCATACAACACAAAAGAAGTTTTCGATACCTTTTGGAAAATTGATGGGGCACAAAATCAACAGGCGAAAATAGTTATCCTTTTCAGACGACGAGTTGATCCAAGCTGAGGAGAAATTGGAAGAATCGAAGAAATTGGCAGAGATGGCCATATTCAATGTCCTCTCCAATGATGTGAGTGGGGGGGGGATGGAGGATGTATTGGAGGGCTGATTTAATCCAAATTATCGAGTAAAACGAGAAAAATAGCAAATGACACCTGAAGGGTTTAGGACGCAATGGCTAGGAAAGTTGTGTATCTCTGGTCTTGGAGTTTGATTTCTTTTAATAATGAGATTATTTATTTCGCAAATCTCACCATGGGGACACCTGGAGGGTTCAGGCCGCAATGAATAGTGAAGAACATTGATGGGTTCTTGGTGTTAGTTTGAAGTTCCCAGACTTTTTTACAATGAAAAATATATATTTCGCAAATCAGACCATGTGGGTTCCGGCCGCAGTAACTACTGAAGATGTGCTGTGGAGTCTTGGAATTAGTATTGCTTTCTGATCTTAATTGTAAGGAAAAAATATGTCTTATATCATTGCAGATCGAGCAGGTCTCTCAGCTATCGGCCCTTGTGGATGCTCAGCTGGACTTCCATCGACAGACCAGCCAAGTACTCGAGATGCTGCAGACTCAGCTAAAGGGCAGGTAAGAGTTTGGAAATGATTGGATCAGAGCAGTGTTCGAAAAGTCATGTCAAATGCACCTTATGTCGGGCACCTAGGTGTGCCTTATGCCCGATTTGTATCTAGGTGCCAGACAGCAATCGATTGCCTTTGCGACAGCTTTTTCTTACGTCTGGTATGCTCAGATGCATGTAGGAAAAATTGGACCAATTGATAAAGAAACGGCAGAGAAAACTACCTCGAAGCAGTTGACATTGGTTACATACTTTTTGATCAATGGTGGGGAAGGGCTCTGCAATTCATAAGAAGCAAACTGATCTTTGATCTCTGTTGTTCTTGCAGGATCAAGGAGGCCAGTTGCAAACCGCGCGCTGATCACATTCCCAAGCCAGTGCTGGACATGAGAACACCCCGATCAAGGTAAGAGATTTGATCTTTGATCTTTAATCTTTGAACTTTACTCACGGTGGGTTTTAGTTGCATTATCTGTTTGCTTGATCATCACGATTGTTTGGAGTTTCACTGTTAGTATGAGTTTACAGTGTTTTGAAATTTACTGATGTATGGATAGGCCTCACAAGCTCCGCCCACTTTGGTGAGACATGATTTCGCGAAAAAGCGAGAAAACAAAGTCACAAGCTTCATACTCAATGAAATCGTTCATTCTAAAGTACGCTGGATAGCTACTGGTATCCCCAATCGATTAAGCACTGCCCAAATAGTGCACATTATCACTGAATAGGTCAAAATTGAACTTAAACGATGGGAAGAGGCCGTTTTGAGCGGTTACAGTGTGAATTTTTTGGGTGGGCATAAATTTTTTGACTAATTCGAATATTTTAGGAATTTTAGAGAAAAAATTAGATTTTTAGCACTCTTCAAAAGCTTGTGACTTTTGTTAGAAGAAGCGCGGGGGGAGGCGAGCGAGAGGGCGGGAGGAGGGAGAGAGACACACGCAAATGAGGCTCCGCCCCCTTTCCCTCTCGTCTCGCTTTTCCCTCCTCTTCCCCAGTGCGTTGCGCGCGTACTTCTCGGGCCGTAGCGCTGCTCAGAGACAAGATATCAACAAACGGCAAAAAGTATGATGTTATTGGTACCACGAGGGATAGTTTGAACCCACTTTTGGTACCGGCTCTTGAAACCGGCTATCTGACTTGTGGCCCCTATGTATGGAATCTATTTTTTGCAACTCAAAAATGGTTATCCCTTGCAGATCTCCTGCCCCCGATGGAATGAATTCTGGCTTCGATGCTCCTCCCTCGTACGCATCCAATGGTGGAGGTGCTGCAGCTGCTGCACCCTCATGGACTCCGGCTGCAGCTCAGATGCCTCCTCCCAAGTCGGCACAGCAACCCGCCGCACCTGTGTCCCATGCACCCAAGGCCGCAGCCAAGGCACTATTCGACTTTGATGCCCAGAATGAAGGAGAACTCGACTTCAAGGTGAGTACGGTAGCCATGTGAGGGGGTACGGTAGCTCCTTGAGAAATCCGTGATTATTGATTGATTGCAGGAGGGCGATATGATCGAATTGATCACTCAAGTGGACGAGAATTGGTTCGAGGGAAGAAATGTGTCATCGGGCAAAGCAGGCCTCTTCCCATGCAGCTATGTCCAAGTAATCGTACCTCTTCGATGAAGAGACTCCGTCCATTTATGACTCGATGCCCCGCCCCCTTTCTCCATCAAAGCAATAATAGCCCCTTCCCTCTTCTCGAGAGGGATTTCCGATTGTTCAGGGACCTTCTCCTCCTTCTCCCTCCTCCGAATAGCTTTGCTTGTCCATTTTGTCCATTCGTCCTTTGTGTAGAAGCTGACTGCAATTTGTGACTATTCCCCTTCCCATTTCGAGTTCCCGCGATAGAACAACTATTTATATTTGGAATGATTGGAGATACGATGACTCATTCCCCAATTCCATCTGCTTTTACTACTCATTCAACACTCCTTTCGAGTAAGATATCGTAGTTTTCTTATTAGGAAACATAACTCGATCGTTTTCCGATCCAGTCACCCCCTTAGCTTATCAGCTGCCCTTCCTCCATCTCCCTTCATTCTTCCCCCGATGTCTCCCCCTCAATCTAACCACGAACCAAACCCGTTGAACCAATGTTTCCCTTCGGTCACTTTATCTGCAGTCACGTTGACTCGTACGTTGTCCATGTGAAATCTCGCTCTTCTTTCCATATTGGCAATACTAAGTCCTTCCCTTTCCATTCATCCCTGTCTCTTCTCTCTTTGAGTATCGAGTAGAGTCTTCTTAAATGCATGCCATACGCTAATTTCTCTGTTATTATTAACCTGTACTATCAACCTTCCCCTCCTTCCCCTCCCTTCCCTTCCTGTCTACAGTACACCCTCTCCGATTGTACTAATTCGTATATGTTTGAGAATATTTATTGCCAAAATTTACAGATTCCATAAATCGAATCAAAATCTAGGAAGGCGCATTTAATTCGCTCAGTGTTCACTTTTTCCCGATTTTCTTATGTGCGTAGACAAGTGGAATAAATTATTGATTTCTCCATGACTTCCGGATATTTTGAGAGGGGACAACGTACGTATAGGGGGGCAAGCTTGTTTTGATTTACCCCCTTTATGCTTGGAAAGACCCGGTTCTTTGTTGTGTCCAAGGTCGAAAAAAAGGGTGTGAAAGGGAACGGAATTGAAGAAAAAATGGATATATTTCGGAGCTTTTTCATTTCTCTTTGTCTTCAAGATCCAAATGCATTGTGAAACGCTTTAGTGTCATAAAAGGGAGCCTATAACAGTTTCCCTTTGATCGTTCATGAATCCTCTTCTTCTTGCAGTGATTCATTCTTCTGTGATGATGTGTTGGATTATCTCCGTATTTCCTCCCTCTTACCCCTCTCTTCACCGTAATCCATTGCAGTGTCATGAAGCAGACGTTCCTGATATTGATTGTTGCCTTCTCAGCTACAGTAATCAGTGAGGAGCTGAGTACGGTAGCGCCCACGAAATCGGTAGGTCATGGAGAAAAGTTTGATTGATCTACAATGGAAGCTTCCAGGAGATCACCGAACCGCCAGGATTCTTTGCTGCTGCTTTCAATTATGTCGAAATGGTTTGTTTCGAGAAGAATGAGTCGTATCTGAAAATCGATTGTAGGGTCTCAAGCGGATTTTCGGATTCAAGGGAGAGGACTCTCATGATAATTCGACAAGCATCTCAACTGATAGCCACCTTCTGAAGGTTAGATAGATACATGCCCAATTAGACTAATAACCTAACCATCGGTTTCAGGTTCTTTCTAACCCGACCGATCGAACTCAGCAACTCCTTGGAAGTGGATCGGTCCCAGTTGGAAATGTGTCTACCGTACCCGCAGCTGCAGTAATTGTTGTGAAAGAGGATCATACGACACAGAAACAACCTTGACTGTTGACTGACATTTTTCTCCCAGAAATCGAGTGCCAAATATATCTGAAAGTGCCTTATTAATAAATATATTTATTTGTGAAAAGTGCTTGAATAAAACTAGTTCATGATTCACGTGCATATCGCGCGGCTACGTGTGAAATAGTGTGCAGAGGGATAAAGTGGGCGGGGCCAACTGCCCTGGATCCGATCGCTATGTTTTCACTTCCGGAAGATCGAGTTTTCGTCATTTTATCTTTGACTAATCGCTTCCATTTCAATCCTAATAGACTGATGTATTCATCTCCGTCCCAACTTATTGATTTTACCATATACGCTCGTTGTTATTGTCCAATATATTGGCTCCAATCTCGTCCAAAGCGAGAACTCTGCTCTATTGTAAACATCTTCCTCGCTATTTCTCGTCCTGTTCTTTTGATCTAGCGGGTCTGGTTCGACGGTTCCCCTTGTACACATTATATTGGATATTGTCGGCTTAACGATCGGTGCAACACCTCCCCAATCCCTCCGTTCCAGGTAGAAACCACGTGTTCTCTTCAAGCGAGTTCCCTCCGTCAGAGCCTCTCTCTATGGTTGGATCGCTAAGGAGGAACAAGTGAGCTCATTCCACGAAATCATCATTAATCATGATGCGGGCGCACTTTTCACTGCCCCCATCCGGGAATGCCTTGAGTGTAGGTCGATCACCGAGAGGCATCTTAGAACCGGATAGCAGCAATGTTTCCTCATTTGAATCTAGATAACACTTGCTGGTTGCATCTCTTTCTTTTTTCGTCCGTTCCCCTCTCTATCCGTGGCTCGTCCTTCTCTTTCTTCTCTTCATTCATTCACTGACCACTCTCACTCTTTTCCACTAGACGACCAGAGGGTGCAAACCGGAGATCTCTTCATTCCCTGTACTATCTCATTTTCTCTAACTGAGAATAGAGTAAGGAGAAATAAGGATGGTCTATTCCCCTTCTTCCTCCTCCCCCCTCGACACAGTTGTCTTCTTTCCACACTCACCCTTTCCTCCCTCCTTTCCTCCTTCCTATACGCTTTTTCTATAAACACTGTTCTGTGGACTCAGCTTACGCCTTCCTTGGTTCCTTCTTCCTTCTAGAAGAGATCACACTCGGTCCCATTGTACTTGATGTCTCAGAGATGGTCCGATAGGGTGCGCAACACTAGGCAACAGCTTACTCCCCTCCTTCCCTCCTTCTTTTCCTCCTTTCGTCCATTCACTAGTCCTTCCTTCCCTTCTTGCCAATAGTGAGAGAGGGGGCCACGTTGCTTGCTTTGCCATAAGGAATTGGACGAGATGCATCGATCGATCACACTATGATACTGGGATTGGCTGAATTCAGGTTGGGATAGGGGTGATTTGAGCTACAAAGTAGGACCCCATGGTGACATTGATCACGAAACTTTATGGTGTTATTCGAGATTAATTATTCTGTAAATTATGAACTTATTTCAGATCTCACTCGTCTAGTCAGAATCTTCTGGACGGTGGCTACCAGGTGAGAAGAGATCAAAGATCAATTTATATTATGTTTACACAATTGGTTTGCACCTGAATTGTGATTGAAGTGCAAGAAAGTGCTGAATAATCTTGTTAATGTCAATCGCAATGCAACATAGTTGAGCCATTGAAACTTGGAATGGCATAGACAATTCATTGATTCGCAAATGCAGCACGCTGAGGTTAGTAACGTAGGACTATACGTGATTCTCTGTCGGGAGAGTCCTCAAATAAAGTATTGATTGCAGGGCACATCAAGAATGCGCAATTGGCCGCTCTTCCTCTTCCTCACTGGCCTCGTATTCTTCTTCTACGTTTTCTATGTATACCAGGTTAGCGATTTTTTCTCATTCTCGTTTCCTAAAATTATTTTTGGCGATCATTGGCGAATATGAAAGAGCTGTGATGCACGAAATCGCCACGTAGATTTTTGTAAAGTTTGCCAAAAGATCAATTGTTTTTGCAGCGTGGCAGCACCTGTATGAATAGCGAATGCAAGTGAATATTAGTTATTTGCGAACTAGTGCACTACTTTTGTAGTTATTTCCCGATTGTTCTAACATAGGACAAAAAAATTGAATGGTTGTTTTCAGGCAGTGAGCACTGAACTGTCGATGAAGAAGGAGCAATTGGAACTGCAATTCCGACAGCAGAGAATACTCAAGGAGGAAATTATTGGTGAGAATCTCGATTATTATTCTTTTTTTGTGTTGCAGTTAGTTCTGGCCGGTAAATTAGTACCGATAGTCATGAACTGTTCTAGTATGGATTGTGAAACAGCGAAGTAACTGAAAGTGAACAAAGGTAAGTGTTGTTATTTCGACTGATAGCCTTCACTATATCAATTACCGGATCTAGAGCGTTAGTCATAGGTTACTTGATCCATGAATTCACCCGGTGCTCTCCCCAATCTCCCCTCCTTTTCAGATCTGAAGGCTGACCTCGAGAAGTCTCGTGGAGCCGAATCAACATCCAAGACTGAGGCTGAAAGTGCGAACAGCAAATATGAAGAGTGCCAGGTTCGTTTTTATTTTTGTTGTTGTTAATATTATTTTTTTAATATCCATTGAATATTGTGCAAAGTAAGTTGCTCATTCGCAGTCGACTCTTCGATCGATCAAACTGCGATCGGACACTCTCACTGATGAGAAGACTGCTGCAGATAGTGCAGCCAAGGAGAGACAAAGAGAATTGGAGGAGACCAAGAATAAAATGGTGAGAATGGGAGAGCAGTGGGGAACCTGCTGGATCGGTATATCATGGGTGGGGTTTATACGACTCGTGTGAAGAATGTTCGATTATCGGTAACTTCCGTATTTGCGTTAAAAATAATTTTTGCGCTATGTGTCTTTTGTAGTTGTTGGATAATCACTGTTGCAGTTGTCGAATGAACGACTCATAAATTACGTTACCGTAATCGTAATCTTACCTTATCGCAGACTGAACTGGAGCGAAACGCGAGCTCCCTGCAGGCACTCTACGATGCACAGCAGTCTGTCGTCGCCCAATTGAATACGACCATCAATATGTGAGTACGGGGATACGGTAGTTGTTGTGGGAGGGAATGATTACGATTGCTGATATTGATTGAACGATGTATCCTGCAGGCTGCAAACGGAACTTGCCTCTCACAAGAAGGACGGTGGAGAGACTGCAGCCGTCGCAGCTGCACCTGCTGCGGACGCTGCATCCACCACTACTGCATGTATGTTTTTCCAGAGATCAAAGATCAAACATCGTAAATACAGTTCCTAGGGAACATGTTGGCAAAGTTCGAGCCCCTGGTGTTAATTTTAGAAAAAAACTACCATTCTTACGGAGAACGCGTTTTAAATAGAAGTAGTTGACTTAATATTGAGGTGTGATTATGCTCATGGAAGATGTACTGTATAATATGTAATCCGTTTGTCTCTTCAGCATCAGACTCGGTTGTCGTGGGCGGAGGAGTTGGGAAGAAGCCGGCTGATCTGGGAGAATTGATCAAGCAGGAAGGCGCCGCTGATAAACCTGTGAGTGAGGGGAGAAGAAGGGAGGGGGAGATAAGAAACGTCCCCGGCGATTCAGTGTTACGATTAGTCATGTAGAGGGTGGGGCCGATGTACTACTACGTTTTTCATAAAACTTGACAAATAAATTGTACGCGCGTATGGGGAAATTGACGACTAACGGAAAAGGCGCCCGACCACACCAAATGCTTATAAATACGTTCAAATAGAGTTTCTTCGCTCCAAAATTGTTTTTAGTACTTCCTAGCAGTTGATTTTAGCCGGCTACAATGAAAAACATAGAAAATTATTCATGAGATGCATATAAATCTAACAAAAACGATTTTAGTGCGCGGAACTTCGTTATGTACGAACTAATTAAAAAACGTAGTATTTCATTGCTCTTTTACATAGTTGGAAAAAAATGAAATATAGCGGCGATTGCTGTAAATCATACTTCTCATCATTGCTCATTGTCAGGCAGTGGATGCGGCTCACGACGAACCTCTGAAGGAAGAAGAGCGTGCTGCTGTGGAGAATGGAGAGAAACCAGGTATGAGAGGGGTACTGTGGCCAGATTGTTCCTAGTTATTGCATGGCTACTATAGGGGTAATGGACAATATTCTGATCGATAATTTCGTAGATCCGTCTGGAAAGAAGCCCGAGGACGAACTGAAGGGTGCCGCCGTGATGAAGGATGATGTAGAGGGAGCGAAGGAGGATAAAGAAGAAATGAAAGGTACGGTAGATTACGGTACTCAGAAAAAATGACATGGTCAAGGGGAAGATGGTATCTCACTTTCGATGCACTAATTAAATGTGACATTTCTAATAGGAGGAGATGCACCCGGCAGACCAGGAGATAGAGTGAAGATGGAGGAGGAATTGATGGTTGCTGAACAAAATCAGGTGAGAACATTCAGGTTTCACTAGCAATATGAGAATGAATGGTTCATGTGGTTAGTAGTCTATCGTTGTTGACCAAATAACTCGTATATTGTAATTGTACACTATAACGAGTGATTATCAGCAGGTGGATCAACAGAAATTAGTGGGAGAGAAGAAGGACGGGGGAGAGGAACAGGCCGGAGCAGTCCAAGGAGGAGATTATGTCGATAAAGGTAAGCAGCTGCTTTCAAGTTTCAGCGGTTATTTGAATTATACGTAACGTTGATATACTTAGTGGATACTAAATTTATCAATAAAAATCTAAAAATTAAGAATGATTATATTGGGCGTGGAGATAACGGATACCGATATTTCAGACGATGCTGAATTGGAAGGCGAAGTGAAGGAGGATGGAGCACTCGACGCTCGTGAGGCTGAGAAGCAATAAAGTAGATGACGTCATCAATAGGCAATCCGACGTCTTCCTTTAGGCATTATCCCCCATTCCCCAATACTGCAGGTTGATAACGATATTGTCCTCCCCTTTCACTTTGTTATCATTGCTCATTTTAAGTGTTAGCTCTTTGCAATATTCATTACCGTTTTTTCATACACTAATATTGTCAGTTTGTCAAAATGCAATTAGCAGAGAGTTCTCACTATATTCATCGTTTTCACCCAAACTTGCATTTGTTTGTACATGCCATTATTTATCTTTCATAGCTTGTACACAAAGTATTAATCGGTTTCTCTTCTCACATCGACTCGAAGAGTCTCTGCCCTATTCCACTTTAAACCTGACCAATTTGGTAAGTATCTACCTTGCAATATTGTTGCCTCACCATACGTGTCGTACGGTATAAACTTGTTTATTTTGATGTTTGTATACGATCACAATGAAATGAGAACAATGGGAAAACCTTCCTCGAAATACTGATTCCAGGCTTTTGTCTTGTTCATTACAAAACTTCATTCTACACATTATCACTGTTTCTTCCTGCTTCCCTCAGTCCTCTATTCTAGTCGACAACCTTTCTTCCCCTTGTTAGTCCTCTTGAACCCAACAGCTGGGATAAGTCAAGAAAAACTCACTAGAGGCTAGTTGATTCCTTGCTCTGCTAAAGATGAATGCCACTTGTTCACCAAAATTAGATCCTTCAAATGTTAAACACCTCCATATTGTCATCGAACTCCTTCATACATGTAAATTCCATGAATTTCAAATTACACAGAAAACAATTTAACTTGAACTATTCTATTCAAACAATAACAACAACGAGATCTTCTTTCTTTTCTATTTCTTCTTAGGAGCATTCTTTCCTCCAGCGAGAGCCTTAGCAGCTTCAGCCTTGGTTGGTGGAGGTCTCTCTCCCTGTCGGGGATGACGACCTGGATTAGAGAATGGCCGCTCCCAGTCAATCACGTGATCCGGCCTGCAATTATATCAAGATTACAATCTTTAAACAGAGAAAAATACTACAGAAATTAATATAATGAGAACGCTTAGATTGGATACGCCCACATACATACCGAACCGTTTTGACGCCTATAGTTTATGACCCGATGAACGCGCTTATTAAACTACGCTGGCCCTCTGGCATAGTAGCATTTGTATTTTTTTAGCATTTTTTAAGCGCCAAACGTAGAAATCTAAAGCTACTAGATTGCGCTTTCCAGGAATGAAAGGCTCAATAACTTCTCGACAATATTTCATTGCTGAAATTGCAAAAATCAATAGATGCGTCATGGACAACGAAACTGCCGGCTGCTATTGCGTTCGTTGCAGCTCAAGATATTCAAACAAAATATTATCCTTGCAGACAAAAAAATTGTACAGAGCACTCACATATTTTTACGATTGCAACCCAGAGGAAGTAAGACAATTCACCATTGAGAATCTATCTGCCAACGAGGAAAAAGTGAGCAAAATATCAATTGTTAAAACGCGGTCCGTGTAAGAGCGGGGGATGGGGTGGCACAGTAGGTAAAAATGGTTCCAGGGGGTTCAAACTTGGTGGTTAGACTCCCTAGGGGTGGGATACACTTCAGCCAAAAATTTGACCCCAAAAGTTGATCTTTGATCTTTGATCTCGGAAAATTTCATCTTCATTTTGCCTCATCATGCGATATACCATTCGAAAGAGCATCAAAAGTTATGTAAGATTCCAAGTTTTCATAGGTCTAGCACTTTCCGTTTTCGAAAAAATCGATAAAATGTCGATTTTTCGTGTTTTTATTTTGTTCGAAAATTTTTTTCAGGATGTTCCAATCGTTGCGTAATCCTGGAAACTTGGCATATTATGTAAACATATACGAGGAATTCAGAAAAAAATATGCCGATACGACATACCACACCATGACTTTTTTTCGAAAAACTTAGCACGCAATCGTCGACGCGGGTTCGAATCCCGCCGGCGACTTATCTTTTGCCGGATTTTATTTCGACCCAAAACGATGTTTTTTCGACTTGAAATCACTTTTGATATGTTAGTAGATTATATTAACGACGTTTTGCCACTTTTCAAGGGAAATCATGATCATTCCTCGCATCGACTTTTTCACATAAGGGTCCCCCCTTATGTCAAAAAATTAGGTTTGGGTCATGTCGAAATTGACCAAAATTTCATGCCTCATAGCAATTATGATACTACAAAACTCATTTTCAGACTGTCTAACCTAAAAAAATATCGATTCGGAGTTTCGATTTTGACATGACCCAAACCTGATTTTTTCACATAAGGGGGGACCCTTATGTGAAAAAGTCGATGCGAGGAATGATAATGATTTCCCTTGAAAAGTGGCAAAACGTCGTTAATATAACCTACTAACATATCAAAAGTGATTTCAAGTCGAAAAAACATCGTTTTGGGTCGAAATAAAATCCGGCAAAAGATAAGTCGCCGGCGGGATTCGAACCCGCGTCGACGATTGCGTGCTAAGTTTTTCGAAAAAAAGTCATGGTGTGGTATGTCGTATCGAATCGGCATATTTTTTTCTGAATTCCTCGTATATGTTTACATAATATGCCAAGTTTCCAGGATTACGCAACGATTGGAACATCCTGAAAAAAATTTTCGAACAAAATAAAAACACGAAAAATCGACATTTTATCGATTTTTTCGAAAACGGAAAGTGCTAGACCTATGAAAACTTGGAATCTTACATAACTTTGGATGCTCTTTCGAATGGTATATCGCATGATGAGGTAAAATGAAGATGAAATTTTCCGAGATCAAAGATCAAAGATCAACTTTTGGGGTCAAATTTTTGGCTGAAGTGTATCCCACCCCTAGGGAGTCTAACCACCAAGTTTGAACCCCCTGGGACCATTTTTAGCTACTGTGCCACATCCCCTCCGGATCCCGACGCTCTTACGCGGACCGCGTTTTAAAATGAAAATGCATTTACAGATTTTAAAAACATTCTGCGCAAGTGGAAATACGTTGTTGGCCCCTTATTATATGAGAGACGAAGACTTAACCAATCATTCATACGAACAATTGTTGTAATCTACCTAAACATTTTGCGATATTTGCAAAAAAATATTTTCAGCTACGAACTACTGGGAATGACGATATACCGAATAGAAATTATGCCGATATTCAGAGAATTTCCATCAAATTTGCATCATCGAGCATTATTGCGACTGCATACAACGGAGGAGGCAGAGCTCAGAAAGACTGTTCAAATGATGGAACACGAATCGAACAAGTTTTCCCATTCTCATTATGCAGAATATCACGTACATGAGAAAATGGATACACACAAACCAGGAAGGAAGGCAACGCTATGGGCTGAAGAATATTCACTATCAGATTGAGTTTGAATTCAATTCTTGAACTATGAATACTGCGCATAAACGTTCACCTATCTGACCCATCGTCCCACTTCTTTGACTACCGTACCTGTGTTGTACTAGTCGGGGGAAGGCAGCTCTTTCCTGTGCAGTGTATTCATCCGATCGACGAACCAATGGCTGCACTGGTGACATCTCAAGGAAAGAACCATTAGATATAAGGGCATCATGGAACTTCCATCCGATTAGAGTTGCGAGAATGAAGAATACGTTTCTTAGTTAATATCTCGTCACTCTGAGAGATCAAAAACAGACGGATTCTCCATTATGGCAACCCTACGTTCGATTCACAGCCTCAGATTGATCAACGATTAAAAAGGGAAAACTGACGACATTGCCGATGTTCTTCTCGACGAATTCGGGCATTTCTCCATCGGGGAAGAGATGAAGACGTTGAATGTGACGACGACGAAGCAGATTGTTACCCAATGCCTGGAAGATTTGAGATTAGAAGTCTTTTCTCAAATTCAACAAATTTCGATTCCAATAGCTTTGCTCTTTCACTACTACTAGGTATTCTCAATACTCTTTGAACTTACAATTACATTCCAACGAAAGGCAATTTACAAAAATCAAGCCCACAGCAACTTCCTTGTTTCGAAATGCCTATTTACCGTAGCCGTGATAGGAAAGCTCAATAATGCTACCTTCTCAGTCTAGAAACAACAACGACCATCACTAATCTATGGCTAAAATTGGCCTGGTTACACATATTCACGGTAAATTAAGAATAACCCACGATTGTCTATAGACAAAAGAAAGAAAGAAAGAAGAATGTAAGTGATTTTCATTTACCTTGTAGATGGATAGGAATACGACTCTGCATGGATCGTATTCGTGTAGTTGCCATGCGGGAATGTCTGCCTTCGATCGAGGATAACCCTGAACGAAAATTTTAGTAAGAAATATCAATGATAAAAATGATTTACAAATTTTCCGACATTTTCGTTTCACTACCTATAGAAATTGAGCTTCTTCACGGATGATCAATGTGAGTGCGGCATCAGCGTTAAAATAATTTCTATCCTACCGTACCTTGTCAAAATGGAAAAGTGTGTGCTTCCAATCGAATCCATGCATTGCAATCTCCTTGCAGTTGGTGACAACGACGTGGTCTCCGCAGTCCGTCTCCGGATGATGAATTGGCTTGTGACGACCAGCCAGATGGATTGCCACCTCAAGAGGAGGGAGATTAGGTGGATTTATGCATGAAAAGTTAGGTGGCACAAAATGTTCGAAAACTTTTTACGCTTACGAGATATCCGTAGAAGAAGCGATTAAATCTAGGAAATCGGAGCATGTTTCTGGATCGGAGCTACAAGCTTCGTGTGAACAAAAACTCAGCATCCGAGTATTTTTACGGGATTTATGTAGTTCGTGACTACTTTTTCTCCTTTGAATGGGGAGTTCTCCTACCTTCTCTCCCAACTTGAATAGATCCTGTTGATTGGCGTCCATGAGATGCCATTGACGGGCGAATTGAGCCCATTGTCGAACTCGATTCATACGGGAGACAACACCCGAATGAGACATCTGATAGGGGAGACTTTTAAGATTGAGGATCAGGAATCATTCACGATTTCAACAACAAGCTCTTGCAATCGGATCTTCTTCTTCAACCGACTCACATACAGATGATGGGACTGTATTCTTTACTATACCGATATTCGATAGCGGAATATTAACCGAATCAGAAGAAAGATCAACAACGCCATTCGAGTAACAAAGTCTTTATTTTCGCTTACTCGCTGTGTGTATTGCAATCGTACTGCGACGAGTATGTGAATTGCGAGTGGAAAGGGAGGACAGGGGACGGAGGGAGAGGAGGAGGGGGGGGGGACAGAGGAGCAACCGGGAGAGAGAAAGAAAGGACTGGAAATGAGGGTGAAGCTTCTTCTTCTATGAAACATCGGAATTGCCACCGAAATGGTAAGATGAGAATAACTACAATAAAGATCATAAATGCCGATCATACTTAGCACATCAAGTAAAATATTGAGCAAATACGCTTACAGCGAAATATTTCTGATAATAGAGGTATTATAAATGAGATTAATTAATATTAGTCTATAAATTTGAACGATTAACAACGAAGCTTCATTGAGTTGTGGATCCTATGAAAGACGGTTAGACGGTTGTAATAGAACGGTCAAAGTATTGTAAGGGGCGGATCTTCTGGTGCAATCCTACAGTAACTCAAAGTTGGGGGTTACGGTAACCTGAGGTACGATACACTTGTAATCGAGGACTAGGCACTCACTGACTGAGCCGCATATCACAATTTGTCACACTACACTCTAAACACTAAAACTGATCATCTCTAATACTCGCACTGTACAAACTACAACTGGAACAAGAAAACAAACTGAGGTAGGTCGAAATCTGTGCGACTGGATCGGAAGGAGCTACCGTATCCGATCGATATTCTACCGTAATCTACCAGATGACGGAGTCCTTGTATTGTGGGAGGACACAATACTTCTTCACTGTCTCGTATCCCAGCATAACGAGACACGAGTAGAGGGCATTGTTAACCACTCGAGGAGCAAGACCCTGCAAATACACTAATTATAAATAAGTAATACTCGTACAAATTTTGCGAAATTTGCCTTCAACTGGCACTATTGTTGTTATGTAGTACCAGGCTGGTACTACCAGCCGCATTTCAGCTGCACTACAATTAGTTCAGCTCGTCAAATCGTATGGTATCAGTGCCAGTTATCCCTCTAATTTGCAACCACCAAAAAATGTGAATCTCACCGTGGTGAATACCCTCCTTCCTTCATACTTGATCAGTCGTCGCACCGTCTCTCGATAGGATGTCCGATGCACCTGCAGATGCACACATTTTACTGTAAACTAATACCCAGTGATTTCACGTTACGCTGAATAATTATACAACATTTCTTGGATGAACACTAATCTCGCTCTTCTCAGCTTTCCTTGCAATTTATAAACTTCTACGAACGACCATACCTGGAGTCTTATCCTAAGCATCTCCAATGGATTGGTGCATATGGCCGATGCAACTCCTCCCACTGTTCCAGCGACTGCTTGATCGAGGAAGAGAAGACGACGAGCAGCCATTTCCTGAATAGAATAAATTTAAAGACGGTTGATAAATCACAAATTAAAGCCTGAACTTCGGTGTTTCATACCCACTAGACATGCGGATCTTGATTCAGCGTTTAATCAGTGATGGCAATTCCAATTCCAAACAACAACAAAAATATGCTAAAAGGATCAGTGACAAAAAAATCAATAAAATATTCTTTCCATGATGTAGATACGGTAGAAATAAATACTCAGTGTTTCGTTTTCACTGCCTCTATCACCTCATCTCCTCCTTCTCCGTTTCCATTCTTCCCTCGAGTTGCTTTCGAGCGTGCCGCTTCAATTAGTTCTTGTACATTGTAGTATGTGGACCAGAAGACCATCGTTGACGGAATGTACAGCATGATGGCAGACAGGAAACCACTGAAAGGATAAATGTAAAGATGGAAACAGATTTCATATTTTTTAACTAAAAAATAGCATAGTTATTTGCATACAAATCGGATTACGTTGCATCTATTTTCACATGCCAAGTATTCTTCGTGGAACAATTTCACTTGCAACAAGGGAAAACAAGAAAAGCATAATAAACTAACCGATAGAATCCCTTGAATCCGTCGACCTTGTAAATGGCTTGAGCCACTCTAATTCCGAGTGTTCTCCTTCCTTCCAATCCATCACTTGCTAATGCTTCTACTATCGCCTGATTACGCTTTCCTCCAGAGAAGGCTGCGTGCTGCAATTCACAATTTTTCACTGAACTTTTCGACCAAATGATTGCTTCACTATTCTAACATCAACGATCATCTTGAGATATTTTCAATCTTCAAAGGGGGTCGTGCAATGTCAATATGTGATATAAACTACAAATACCTGTTTGTGCACCATCATGTGCTGGGCGATGATATCAGTAGGAACGAAGACAAATTGAGCTGCGGGAGAAGCCAGACCACCTGCAATGTTATTATCGGTGCAAGAAAAACTAGCAAAAAACAGAGCCATCTAACGTCATTCCTTCATGCACTCAGTAAGCATCAACAAGGTTCAAAATATCTCCGAGTGACGTTTTGACGAAAACAAAAATAAGAAGAATTTCGAAGTCAACACGAGTTATAGAAACAAAAAAATAAGTCTAACTAACCAGCGAGAGCGGATACGACTGCACTGCTTTTGATGCCCATTTTATTCTGGAACATATCTCGAGAGCTTTCGTAGACGGAAGAATAGAGGAATGAAGCACTCAATTGGGGCAGTGTCATCCAGAAACCCTGATCAAATTAAGTTTTTTTTTTCCTATGATGAGTATTCCAATTACTTCATTATACTTTTCGCGCAAGCTGTTTAAACAAAAATAAAACTCACTCTATAGAGTGCACCCATTCCTTCTTTCTTCACAATATCGACGAAAGCGTGTCGCATTCCCGTGTACATGTTATTAGCGCGCTGCAGTTGCAGCCGCGATTTCACCACAGACATCGGATAGCTGCAAAGGGTGCAATCAAGTTCTATGTGGCGTATTGTTGCTTTAAATTCCAACTTGAGTACGGTGAAATAGTCGCAAATTTGCAACATACTACTAAAGAAATAGATGAACTGACAGGAAGCATCGAATGGACCATGATGATGCAATGGCACAAGGATAGAACTTCCATAGGTCGAGATGCTCCCATTCGATGATGTGCAGTTTCTGCTGAAACATGGTCATTGATGATAATACGACGGGAGGGAAAACAAGATAGTGCTAATCGAACCTGTCTGTCTAGATCAAAGTCTGTGTCTGACGAAGCCATTGTTGATTAGTGATGTGGCTATGCTTGTTACAAAATATGATAAACTCTTCGCTCCCCTTTCCGCCTGTCCATAAGAAACGGACTCGTCTCCTCTTTCAACTCCGAGGAGTCTGCAAAAATGATATTTTTTTGATTTTTAGATCTGATCAGGTACAATCAGCAACGGGATACCAAAGAATAAAGTATGGCGGTTCTGATGAGCAAGAAAATGAAAGTAGAATAGCAAAAACAAGCCCGAAAAGACGATTAGAGGCGAAGAACAAAAAACAAGTAAGGAATTAGTGCAGAACGCCGCAACTGACTCGTTAAAGTGTACGGTCTGTCGAACGAGAAGTGACTTTATTTATCTTTTTTTTGTTGGAATTTTCGCTGCTCTGATAGATTTGCAGATAATTTTTTTTACAATTAGCTTTATTTCTCTCAGTACTTTAAAAGGGGGATCTATTTTTTGGCTTCGATCAGGCTCTTCTTGGTCTTTCGATTATCCTTGGACGGAATGGCCTTGACTATTCCCCTCTTGTCCTCGTGCGAATTCTTGCTGGATGTTCTGTTATTCGGCACCCGGCCCGACTGCGTCTTTCGATCGTGTTGTCTGACCATGGGAGGGCCTGAACAATTGATTGATTAATCCGTGCCGATCTCAGACAATCGAACCATGAGTGTCCCGAATCGGTTCTGCAGATCTGATTACTTCGGCGGACGGCGGAAGCTGAACGGTAACGACATTTAGCAAACGTCGGCGTCAACTACACCATGACTACCGTACCTTCTCAGCACTCATGGGGATGTTCTCCTTGCTGTCCTTGCTGAATGGTTCACCCGAATGAGTGGGCATCTTCTCACTCGTTCCCTTTCCATCTGCCATTCGACCCCAATCAACCTTCACTACTCCCTTCTGGATCTCCTGGAAAGATCAAAGATCATTCTTTTACAGTACTCTCTCCAGTACCTTCTGATCGTCCTTTCCATCAATGAGATAATGCTTGGGAATATCGACGTTCATGTAGCACGAAGGAATGAAATCAGCCGAGTCCTACAACGATACAGTAATCTACCGTATCCTCTCATCAATACCTCCGATGTCGATCGTTTCTTTCTCGAAGAAGGATTGGGTGAAGCCCCATTCGACTTTCCTATTCTTGTCCTGCTTCCGCTCTTTCCGCTCCCCTTCGCAGCGGAGGTAAGCTGATGAGATACTGTATCGATCCAACTATCGTAATCTACCGTACCTTTGCCGTCGAGGTAGCTGATTTCTGCACGGACTTGGCGTCTTTGTGAAATGAAGGAGACCTTCCTTCCCGTTTGTCCGTCCCCTCGAAATTGTCCGAACTCTGCTCCCCTCCAGTTCTAGTTCCAAGACTCGCTTCTCGGGCTGCTCTCCGAAATCGCTCTTTGATCTCTAGCTCATCTTTGGCCGATGGAGCACCGCAGATCAGTAGAGGGTCCCAACTGGAATAGAAGGGATCTTCTCAATAGGCTGCAGTGGGGATACGGTAGATACCATACTTGAAGAAGCCGTCGGCGTGAGTGTAGCCAGGAGGAGGCTGCAGCTTGCGCATTGCAGATTTCTGAAAAAGGTAAGGTAGACGATGTTTCACAAACGTCGCCGACAACTGCACCACACTTACATTGGCCTGGGCGGAGTCGCGTAACTCCCATTCGTAGGCATCGTCGAATGATGCGAACTGACTCTTGGCACGAACTTTATCGAGTGCGAGGAAGATACGGTAGTAGTCGGGGCGTCTCAATGGGTACAGTAGTTACTGTAGTCTTGGATACTGTACTCACTGGTACACATCGAGCGATCGAAGATGCTTCGGAATGAATTTGAACTCGTCTGGAATAACAAATCAGTTCGTGATAGTCCATCCTACAGTACCCGGCATGCGCGTCATGAGGTCGTTGTCGCTGATGTTCAGCTTCTTCACCTCGACTGTCTGAATCGCTTTGATTACTGTATGTATTCTTTATCAGCGACGTTTATTAAACGTCGACTACACCACACCACACCTTCTTGTCGTCCTGATCGCCCCAGGGCAGCTCGCAGTAGAGGTCGATCAGCATGTAGAGAAACGACCAAATGTCATCTTTCCGCCCCTGCGTGCATTTGGATGGTGATGTTTCCGAAAGGTCGCATAATGGAGGAAAGTACCTGTTCCTTCTCTTCATGCATTGCAGGTGAGGCGAATCTCCAAGTTCCCTTGAAATCGAGTGTAGCTCTCGCTCTTCTCGATAACCATCTCGATCCAGCTGGAGCTCCCTTTGGAGGAGGATATGCGAATGCCCTGAATGGGTTACGGTAGATTCCTTCTTCGACTACCGTATACCTCGCCAATCCAAAATCGATAATGTACACGAAGCGGGCGACAGGAGGAAGAGAGTGATATCCGAGCACGAAGTTACCCGGCTTTATGTCGCGGTGCACGTAGCCACGGTCGTGCATCGTCTAGACGACATTTGGTAAGCGTCGGCCACAACAACACCACGCGCACCTTGATCGCGTACAGTGCTTGGATGCCGACACGTGTGAGCGTGCGCAGAGGCATTCCCTTCGAGAAGTGCTTCTCCTTCAAACGCTTGAGATTCTCTCCCAGAAGGGAGATGATCATGTAGCAGTAAGTCTTCTTCTTGCCTGCAATGATTACTGTATTGATACCGTACTCTGATGATACGGTAGATACCAGATCGATATAGAGTGGGAATATGGGCACGAAAGCCTTCAGCATGCAAATCTTTCATCACTTCCGTCTAAATTGATAATTCGAGATGACTACCGTACCCCTACAGTACCTCCAACTTGAGATGATTTGCTTCGTCCGGTCGTGAAAGTTCAATCTTCAAGGCTCCGTATATCTTCGAGTCCTGCGGGGAAAGTTTCGAGTACGGTATCGATCATTCTATCGTATACCTTGACGCTTTGCACTTTGTATACAGATCCGAAGCCTCCTTCATCTAGTTTTTGAACAATTTTCCATTTGCCGCCAATACTACAATGATTACGGTATTTCGATAGCCAGTCAGCTACAGTACTCACATCTTGCCCATTCTGAAGCGACCGAGAGCTTCCAGCTCCTGAAACGAAAGTTCTGAGGGTTGAAGAGATTACGGTATCACTTACCCTTTCCATTGATGTAGTCATTTTGGGAACAGAGTTGATCGAGTTGAAATCGAAATACGTCAGATGCGTGTTACAGTATAAACGAGGCGAGAGTCTTGAGTAGTACGGTAGATGGATCTACCCTCCGATTATCGATTGATGGAAGATGAAGGGAGATGTTCCAGCTTGTCAATCGTCAATGGGGTCACCGCCCTTTCCACTCCTCCTCCTCCGACCGCCCAGTACCAGTGAAAATATAGAAACTGAGGAGAGAAGAGAGGATGAGGGAGAGGGAACGAAGAATGGAATGGATTATGTAAAGACCATTCTTTATTCGATCTGATTTGAATACAATGTACTCTATGTTGAAGCTTTATCGAACGACATTACAAAGCGATATCCCAGCACGACATTCTACGCCCAATTCAGACTACTGTAGTATATCGATCCCCTTAGAACGCCGATACTTCAGCGATATTGACGTCGATCTGAAATGTGTTCATTCCCCTCCTTCCTCTAAGATGACGTCACCTTGATGAAGCATGTATCATGCACGACGAATCCCTTTCCATTACGCATTTCGTCCATTTTGATCAATCTGCAATCAATAATCTTCTCTGATTCCTCTAATCTACCGTAACCTCTGCAGTCCGAATGCGGGATTTCTATCGGCCGAAGGACGTCCCAGGAAGGGTTCATTCTCAGGCAACGGTTTCGGAGTGAGAGTTTGAGTCACTGGAAGCGAATATCGATTATTCGGCAACGTAACGTATTCCTACCATTCTCCTGTCCCTTCTGATGGAGTACAGTGAAGGTAATGGGACAACGGAAGGGCCATCCAAGCATTGCATCGTTGTCTCCTCGAGCAATCGATATGAAGACAGAGACATACTCACGAAGAGCTGAATACGGTAGTCAGATACGATAGATGGAGGATACGGTACCTTCCCCGTCTCCATATGGGGCCAGCATGCACACTAGTTTGTAGCCATTGCAATGAGAGTAGAAGGGACGGGAGAAGAGAAGGGACTGATCAAATAATCAATACTAATCAATAATCATCTACAGTAACCTTCTTTCCGTCTCGGGCCTTCTTATACTGAGTACTGTAGTCATCGATACGCCAGATCATCTGACAACTGAAGAGACTCATTCTTCACTATTCTTCAATCTCTCTTCACTCTTATTCACCTGTACAACTTATCATTCGCATCCGTTCTTCTCTTCAACACTTCATCCAGTGCCAGATATCGAGAGGCTCGATCGATCTCCACTTGCACCTACAGTCCTCACTTGGTCCTGACTGGAAGTGTCTACCGAATACCTCTCTCTGCAGGGTGAGAACATTATCGCACATCTGGGACAAATGGAGCATTTTTCCATCTCGAATATGCTTCTGTACATCAACAATTCGACCAGAATGAGGGCATCCGAATAGCTGAATAATCGATTACCGTATCCCTCTCTCGTCCCTTCGAGACCCACTTTGAAGGGACACTCAATATGACCCTCAGGAAGAACTTTCTCTTCTCCCTTCAGATTCAATTTCTCAGCTATCTCATCATCCTTCACCATTTCGAGTGACTTGGGCAGTACAGGAGTTGCATTCGGCTCTTCAATCGATGAATAGTGTAATTTACCGTAATCTGACGTACCTTTCTCCCTGATATCCTGGACGCTAAGACGTCCATCTTCCTCTTTGTTCTCATCGAGAGGAGTGACAGGAGTGACAACTAGAATATTCAGTGAGACTGGACTATGTTACTTGACCCACCCTTCTTCTCTAGTAAGTTTCTATCGATTGTTCCCACTGGAGTCAGTACACGCTCGGGAGGCTGAAACACTACCGTGATCCATTCCAATCGTATCTCTTACCGTATCCAGAATGGAAGCGATTTGAGGTGCAGGGGAAGGAGATCTTCCACTTCTTCTCTTCACTTCAATTAGCTTCGCTGGTCTATCATGGACCAGGGCCTGTCAGAACCGTTTCAATTGCCAATCAATAATCCTACAGTATACCTTAGCCTCGGCAGGAGCGACGGCAGTCATTCTTTGTATGGGAGAAGGGAATGAAATGGAGAAAGGAAGGGAATCCATCCGACATCTCCCTTGACTACTCCATCCATTGCTAGGGAACACAGAGAGATGCTTCGTCGATTCCCCATCCCCATCCTCTTCCTTCCCACTCACAGAAAAGAAAGAAAGAAAAGACTGAATGTGAATCACCTCCACATGACCAACTTCATGTGCCTATCTCAAGTATTCATTGCAAGTTTCACATCAAACCTCTAGCTTCAATAAACTTTATACATACAACATTCAACAACAAAACAGCGATCAACAACTAATTTACTGATAATAACAATCTAGGTGACTAAACTCTGAGAGTAACTTTTCTTCTAGGGAAAAAATAATCTTCAGATAGATCACTGTGCCTTCTTCTTCTTTTCTTTCTTCTTCTCTTCTCTTGCCAATCGAATTCTCACTTTGGCCATTTCATCCAATTGTTTCTTGATCTTCTCTTCACTTACTTTCTCTCCATTCGCATCAAGAGCTTCGAGGGAGAGAGTGATGAAGAATCCTGAATTTCATTACTACCTTATGTTACAGCAAAAATAAAAAATAGTAGTTCTGAATTGAACGAGTTGGTAACACATTACGATTGCTAAGAATGGCACACCTTTTCTTCCCTCAGTGGTGGCCGTCTTGATTACTCCCTCTTTCGCTCTCAACCAATCGATCATTGACTTGTGCTCGTGAGACGAAGCACGAGTGATCAATTCCTCCAGGGTAAGATCCTCCACCTGATCAAGAGATCAAAGATCAATCCACTAGTTCACTAAAGATCAAAGATCACTTCACTCACCAGTGGCCTCTGCACAGGAGCGCGTCCGCAGTTCACACCGTTCACCTGCAATCGATATTACCAATCGATATATCGATATATATTGATATTGCAATCGATATATATAGTTACCGTAACTCAATTCTCGAATACCGTACATGGAGGGTCAGATCGATGATTGCGTCAGCATCGACCTCCGGCCACGGTTGCTCACTCACTCTAGAAATCAATAATACCATTGTACCGTATCCCATCACCAACCTCTCCGCCGTCTTCATCTCAATTGGCTGTACTTGCTGCACTGCTGCATACAATTCGGCTGCAGTGTGGGGAGCGAAGACCTTCAATTATCGATTGATACCGCATCCCCGTTCTACCGTATACCTGCAGCATCGTAATGAGAGCGTAGATACATCGTTCCGCCTGTACTGAATGCGCCAGCACTTCCTTGTCCATTTTCTGCAGTACGAGGAGGGTTATGGTAAGTTAATCGATAACTGAATCTACCGTACCCTGAGTGCATTGGTGAGTCCCTGCAGACGGGCAATCGATGTGTTCAGCAGATGCAGAACCTCCAGTGTCATTCCCACCTGGATGAGAGACAATCGATTAGTGAGAGATACTGTAATCAGATATACGGTGTTCACTCACATTGCGTACAAAGTAGTTGTACGCCTCACGCAATTCCTCCTCTTTCCGCTCCACTACTGCAGTTTCTGCAACGTGGAAATTTTTTTTCGAATACAGACAAATCGAATACTTGCAAAACTTTCATAATACGTCGCCATTGTGGATCACGAATCCACTAGGTGACTTTTTTCTTGACTTTTTAACAGCGATAATTTTACCATAATCTCAAAAATGGCACTCACTGGCTGCGTATCCTCTCTCCGCTCCCTTCCTTCCTTCCACATACGCATTCACCACCCAGCTCATTCTGTCCAACCAACGCTTGATTCCACTCGAATCTGTAAGAGATTGATTTTGAGATTGGACCCTCGCCTATCCCTTCCGTAAACCTACAGTATCCCCCTCCATCTCACCAGTTTCTCCCCAATTGATTGGTGCTCTGGGAGAGGAAGTGTCCAACAATTGCAGTCGAGCGAGATCGATACCATCCTATGAAGGGGAAAGATAGATTGGGATTGTCTAAAATACTCCTGAAAAAAACTGAAATCATTATCGTAGGCTCTTTCAAAGTATGAATACAACACGGTGCATAAAACCGGCTGGTGCAAAACAGTAGTCGAAATAAAACTATGTCCTACTACTTAAGTGTTTCACTTTAATCGAAATCCCCTTCCTCACCTGCTCCAATACTTTTACAGGATCGACTCCATTGTGTTTGCTCTTGCTCATTTTCTCATAGACGACTTTCAATTCCTTCCCTGCAGTCACTCCCTCTGTAGTGCAGTCGGCACGCACGCGAGGAATCGTACCTTGAAATAAATTTTTGTCGACCCAGTAAAAATCAACTCTTTTCCTAGTGCAGTCAGCTGTGATCGACAGCAAAGAAGCATGATAAACCTAACATACTCCTTCTAGACTACTTTTACGATGTTCCAGTCGCTCTACATATCCTAATTTAAAAAGACATAAATTTATTTCCAGTAGAAACTCACCACTCAAATCGACATCGCTCTCCTTGACGTATCGTCCATTCGTCTCATCCACGTATGTTAGTCCTCTGCAATGCCGCAATTATTAGAAGGTTCAAAGATCAACCGCTTTGAAATTTTAAAAGCGTATTCGAACGATTTGCAAAGATTATTGAAAATGACCTTTCGCTCACACATTTCATTTCCCACTGAAACTTCGACTAACCATGACTCTTGCAATTAGTGGACATCTTTCACTCACTTGACGATTCCCTGTGGTACGAGATGCTTGAATGGTTCGAGTGTTCCTTCGTATTTCACTGCCCCGATATCAGCAAGGAAATAGGAGAAGAAACGAGCATAGTACAGATGGAGAGCCGCTGAGAGAAATGAATTATTATTATAGAAGATGAGGGGGAATAATATTGAATCCAGGGTGCAAGAGAAAATTCAACGTCTCCCAGAAACAAGAACAGGCCTAGTCCTCATTACCCCATCCTCGTTCCGATATCGAAGATCAATAATTCTCTCACCATGTTCTACTCCTCCAACGTACACATCCACTGGCATGTGACGAGAGGCCAGAGATGGATCCACTAATTGCTGTAATTATTATTATTATATATCACCAAGAACAAAAAGAGAAATTGTACAATATTCGTCCCCCAGTTCTATGAATATCCTTCGGAGCGAGAATGCTCCGGGTGAAATACTCCAATATAACATCAATTTCATCAATAATTCACCTTTTGATTCCTCGGGTCGAGATATCGCAGATAGTACCATGCAGAATCGAAGAAAGTGTCCAGTGTGTCCGTTTCGTACGAAGATGATGTCAATCTGAAGAAGGAAAGATCAAAGACCATGACTTTCAATCTCTAGATCAAAGATAAATTTCCACTGACCCCTCGACCTTCCTTCCTCTCTGCTCACTCAGCAATGGCAGCATCTCTGCGGGAATCGCAGAAGACGATCCATCCTGGAGGAAGGGAACATTTGTGTTTCAACTCTACTACTATTGTTTAGATCATCTTCCACTCTAATCATATCCTCTGATATCTTCTACCGTACCTCTCCAAGTATCATGGGAATGGGTGTTCCCCATGCTCTCTGTCTGCTCACTGCCCAATCCATCAGATTCCGTGACGTCAGATATCCACCGTATCCACCGAACTGAAATGGGAATACCGTAATATCAACTCGTTTCTCTCTCTAATCAATATCATACCCTACCGTATCCCCCTTCATCACTCACAGCAGCAATTTCCTCTACATCATTGAGTGTCATATTGGAAACCGTTCCTCCTCTCTTTTCATTCTTCATTTCCAATCCAAGAGAAGCAGCCAATTGAGTATCCGCTCCTTCGTGAGAGAGACGGGCTCCGAGAACGTATTCGGGAGCAAGACCTGAATGGAATACCGTAATAGCCATTCAGCCCCCTACCGTACCTCCGTAGGCGGCGCTGGTCCCGTCCAGATATTCCTTGGGCACGACTACGATTGGAATGAAGCGACCAGTGACTACGTTGAGCACTTCCAGAGAGGAAATGTCTGAAGGAGAGTGGGATTGAAGAGTGGGAATGAATAAAAACAACAGCAAACCGTCTACAAAGATGTTTAGATGAACTAACATGGTTGATCCTTGTCCCTTCCATCTCCTCTCACGAGTGAATCAGTGGCCGATAGAAGGACGAATGCAGCCGAAAGAAGAGAAAGAGGATCGGAGAGACGGAGATCAAGGAATTCAAGAGATGAGGAAGTGGGAGAGGATGGACTGTCCCGGGTCTGCAAATTTTTTTTTGATTCAATAATCGCAAAAAGGGAAACATTGCTATAAAATAAGTCACTCAGATATTGAGTATTTCGTGAAACTCAATCTGCAGTGAATGAAAAATCGCCAATTATTTGTATCATATTCCTTTCTCATCACACTTATATTCGCTGACTATAACCACTGCCCTAGATCAGTCCTCTTTGAAGCCTCTACTCACCCTGACAGGCATCATGAATCTGCGGACATCGCATCGTCCAATCCAATTAGATTGAATATCGGCCACTTCGTGCCATCGTCCTTCCAGAGACGAAAGACCATCCAAAAGACGCTGAAAGTAGGGAATTAGGGAGATATCCGATGTATGAGGATAGATAAAATCACATCGATTGTAGGTGGAATTATACGAATGCATCATTTGAATCAATCATTTTGCATTGTTCATTCTCTCCTCATCTCCCATATATGAAACACAAAACATCCAAGATTCTCCAAATGCAATATCTGCCCATTCTCGCAACTCCCATGCCTTTCTTACCCTATCCTACCATACCTTAGCATATTTGGGTGTCTCAATCAGCCAAGTGTTCATTCTTCTCTTCTCCGCCACTGCTCCCGATCGCCAACTCCGACCTGCAATTATCAATTGACTGATTCCCCTTGACTACCGTACTCACCATCGGCATCGATTTGCTCCGCAGCGAGTACGGTATTGTCCACGGGGTCCCAATTTACCTGAGCGAGTACAGTACCTAATCAATCAATAACTATCCTACCGTACCTCATTCATTCCGCGTCGGACCAACCCCGCTCTGTGCATCTGTGTGAAGATCCACTGGGTCCATCTGATAATCGATATTGATCTTTGATCTACCCTACTCCTATTGTACCTGTAGAAATCGGGAGAGCTCGTATTGATCTCCCGATCCCAATCGAAATGAATTCCAGTCTTGAGTAATTGACCTTTCATCGATTCAATATTGCTGTAAGAAATTATGTGTTGGATTAGATCAGCATGATTTTCTCATTTCCGTAGTTGTAACAATTACAGTATATAAATAAATTTCTGGAGTCTATCATTTTAGGTTGTCTATGACCTATTCTTCTATCCCATATGAAACTTAAAATATGAAAGATTCAAAAAAAATGTACTGTCCTCTCGTTCCACTAAAAAAAGTATCTTATTTTTCTTAAACAATCGCATTGAATTCATCAAACCTCTTAGTCCACTCAGCAGGGTCAACTCCCCTCTCTCTCGCTGCATTCTCTGCTGGCAGACCGAATGCATCCCATCCAATCGGATGAATTACCTCCAATCAATCGATTATCACTACCGTACTCTTAATACCGTACCTCGTGTCCATCTGCTCTGTAGTATCTCGCGATTACGTCAGAGATCGTGTACACTCTGAATCAATATCATAACATTTCAGGGTACGGTAGAGCACTCCAAGATTACGGTAGACTCACCTCAGATGTCCCATGTGGAGTGCACCAGAAGGATAGGGAAACATGGAGAGAACGTACGCAGATTTATTGTTCTAAATTAGTGGTAATTGGATAAATATCTTCATATATAGATAAAGTATCAACTTTTTAGGATATTTATATCTCATGCGCACAGTAATGTAATATCCTATGTCACACTGCTCAAACAGATTCGATGAAGCCCACTCACTTGAGATGATGACACAAACCAGAAATTATAGAAATTTTAGTATGAGACTCCCTGCACACCTATTTCTTCCATTCCTTGCTATCTTTTGCTCACCTTAACCGGGGGACTGCTCATTCCTTCTCCAGTCGTCGTCTCTCTCCAATGTTTCTCTACCTCGAGCATTCGAGTGCTCAGTCGGGTATTCTGACAATATTACGATTAAATAATGATAAGGCAACCCTGATACATCTCATTTCTTGAATGAATATGAGTTTAAAGTTGTACCCATCTCATATATATGAGATATTCCTAGTTAACTTTCTTCATGACTCACGAGAGAGCATTCAGAATCAAGAAGACGTGCCAACTTTATATCACAAATCCCTACCTCATCGAGTGGCCATTGCAATGCGGATGGTCGTGTAGTAGCTGATCCTCCTGCTTCCCTTCTACACTGCTGCAGCAGTCGTGCGACCAATCGAGGTCGCACCAATCGAGACATTCTAGAGACCATTCTCAATCTGTTCGCCCTTCTTACAATCTCGAGCAAGTATCAAATCGATTCAACGTTTCCCTCTCATCAACAACTTCCATTGAATCCAGTACAATTCTTTATTGTGATATGCGAATAATATCGAGATCAATCAAAGTCAATTCGTGCTAGAAATTGAATGCTATCGAATAAATGGCAAGCATCATGGAGATACAAATTATGAGACTTTAGCAAAAAAAATATCGAGAATTATATCAGCCCTTCTTACTCCCACAACGAATCGTCTTCCAGTGCATTCGTCATCTGCAATTATCGATTGATTCTCATTCTAGCTACCGTATTCAACCGCTCCTTCTACAGTAACTCACTGCTTCCTCTAATCGATTAACTGCCATATCTCCAAACAATTTGATCCTCAATCTTTCTTTGACCTCCGGAGCATCCTGATATTGATAATAATTCAAATCTACCGTACCTGTCATACCTGAATATTCATGAGATAAACCTCATTTAGAATTTTGACCCTTTTCTCCGCGTTGTCCTCTCCTTCGAGTACGTCACTCATAACAGCCATTGAAATCTCAAAGAGCACGGTAACTACCGATGAACGGGAGATTATAATGGTGACGTGTGCACATTCCATATTGCCATTCTCACCTCTTCATCTTCCGTGATCAGAGCGGCAACTGCTGCACGATTCTCACACAAAGAAGAGAGACGACTTGACGAGTTCAGTAACTGCAATTTGGAATCTTCACGTTGTATCTTCTTCTGATCTTGATTGGAATGACATATTCGATCAACGTACCGTTATCGTTTTATCCACTTTATTCTTCGTCTTTTCCTTTCTCTGATTCTGCATTCTCTCCAATAATCTTTCCCTCAGTCTATCCCATCGAATTCTATTTCCATTCTCAATTGGCTCAACTCGCTGCACTTCCACAGTCTTGATCGTAGCTGTCGCAGGAGGATTGGAAGGCTGAGCTGCAGTAGGGTAAGCAGGGTCGGCCGCTCTTGACTCGACGGGCTTGGACGTTGATGCTACAGCTGGATTCACTCTATCAGCAACTGTTCCTTCAGAAGGCTTCATTGGAACTGATGCAGTTGCGGGAGTTCTATCGAGAGGCTTCGTTGAGATTCCAGGATCCTTCCTCAGCCTCTTTTTATTCGGCGTTTCCTGTCCAGCAGCCTCACTGAAAATACAATTCCTTTTATCAATGTTCATCAAACCCACTAGTATCTCTGCAGTAACCCTCCCCCATCAACATACCTCTCCTCATCCTCTCCATTCACATCGACTGCTGCTTGTAAGAGTGCCTCCTGGCCTGCTTTCGATCGTCGTTTGAATCCCACGAAGTTTGCAGCAGCTGCAGCCGCTCTCTTCTGCTGCACGGGTCGATCGATTCGGGCAACCAATTCAGCCGGAGAGAGACGACCACGAAGAACACGAGGACGGAGCTGCATCTGAGAATACAATGACATAGAATATCATTTCGATGTGCCCTGAAACTACCCCAAGGCTAGCCTCCCTCTTACCTTTCGTACCGGTGGCTCTCTATCCTCTTCCATGCTTTCCTCTGTCTCTCCATCTACCTCATTCCGTGTCTTTTCACTGGCGGCAGCCGCTACAAGACAGTCCATCTATCATCACTACTCGAACAATTCTCCTCACCATTGGGGGACATCTTTGCGTTCGTGCTTTCCGCTGTCTCAAACTCCCCAGGAGCACCGGAGTGAGTAGGCACTTCAACAATTTGATTTCATACTATTGTAATATAATGACTCTCCGGTATCTATTGCTTCTCACAGTAACTCATATTAACAAGAAAAAGACAACTTTCAACAATAATAAATATGTACCGTACCCTGTTCATAGATGGCAGCTACCGTATTTCCCATTCCTCCATCCATCAATCTGCGTCGTCGAGGCGTTCTTGCCGCTGGGGGCTGGAATGAAGGAATAAACACATTTACCTTATTATATCACAGACCGTTTTCCAACTTTACGTTTTGTTGTTCCAGGTTATAGTAGAAGCTATCAAAAAACCAAAATTTCACAGTTAGCTAATATGTTTCTGAAACATGAACCTAACATGGACACTCACCTCTTTCTTCCTCCTTTCCTCCCTTCCCTCTCCCTTTCCTTCCTTCATATTCTCTTCAGTCATCTCATCCCATATAGCTTGCATCGTCTCTGATGATACCATAGTCTTTCTCTCATTGAGTGGGGGTTGAATTGACGGAGGAGCGTCCGCTTCTGCAGGAGCCGCAGGGTCTGCAGGTGTTACGGTAGATGCTGAAATGACGCCTGATTTTAATTGTACGATCAAACATAAAATATACTGATACTCACAATTTTCATCCTCTCTTCTCTCTCCTCCATCTCCATTCCTTCTTTCATCGGGAGTCGGGGCCATTTCTCTCCTTCCATCTCTTCCATTCCTTCTGTATTCCCCTGTCTCTGACGTCATCACTTCTTCATCAGTCGGTTCTTCTTTGATCTCTCGTGAAGAAACAGACACGATCGCATCGGGAGTCGTGTTTACTCTCCGATGCAGGAGTTTACGAAGAAAGGCAGATTCAGGTTTCCTTTCTGGTTCATCCTCTCTAGATTCTACTTGTTCTTCACGGGCTGATTCTTCCTTCATCTGCAATATCTATTTTGCTCTTCAACTCTATAAACTATTCATCAAATGTTTCACTCTTTTTTCAAAATACTAAGGGTCAAATGCTGAGTGAAAAAGAACAAGACCTCACCCCTCCAGTTAGCATCCTTTCAACTTCATTTGGTGCTTCTTGCTCTTCATTTCTCACTTCGGTTTTGACTGCAATCATGTTTTGTTACCGTATCCTACCCTCAATCTACAGTAATCTCCGAACCTTCTCTTCTCTCCATTATCACTCCACTTCTCGTTCTCTTCGCTAGCGGTTCTGCCACTGAAAATTCAGAAAATTGCCGATACTAATTTGTCTATGAATAACAAAGAAGTCTGCTTTTGGTTTCATTGTTTCAAGTCATAAATATATTCTCACCTTCACCATTCTCTTCCATCGATGAAGGATCATCATTTATCTGAGCCGGTGCTGAAATGACATACTCTAATTGGAGAAGGAATCCATTTCAAACTCATATGAAGTGGTATTGAAACGTGAACTCACCCTGATTCCTCTCCCTCTCCCTCTTTCTTCTATCCTCACTTTCCTTCTCTGCTCGTCGTGTTTCCACACGAAGATTCACCTTCCTGAATAATGACGATGACTCTTCACATCTTAATTCACGAGATACTAGATAAGATGTATTTCATACTTGAGATAGTACTTGAGCACTCCGTTCCTCCATGTCATATCGTACGCACGGTATTGTTGAGAGATACTGAAACAACCTATTTCAGACTCTTCTTTTTTTTATAGGTCGAATAAATCGAATTAGGAAAATAACGAACAAAACAACCCCCACTAGAATAAGCAAGTTTAACAGAAACAATTATCTCACCGATTGGCTTCATCTCTGCTCAATTTGGTACCCAATTTGAAATATATGAAGAGAAACTGAAAACGGAATATTGTCTCTCATTCAGTATATTATGTTTCGATCCAGACTTACTAGAAAATAAAAGAGACTTGCCTTCTCCGGTTCGACTCTTTCCACTTGGTGCAGTCGCGTCTGAAGATATTTGGACCATCTGAAGAGATATCCTATTCAACTTCACCCAATACATGCTTATACTATAATTCTTTCCAATGTGCAAATATATATATTTCTATTCCATTGAAGTGGGGGGGGGCATACTTTGACTGGCAACTTCCGTGTGTGTGACCGCATTCGCCCAGATCCCAATCATCGAACGATCTCTCCAATCGATTCAGATATTCCCACGCCTTAAATACTCTTAATTTTTTTTTGTAATGCACTATCTTTTTGTACGACGATTTTGCTTTCAGAGAAAATTTTCATCACAAGGGTATCAAATTTAGTGGCTAACCTTATGTCCACTCAGTTGTGTCTTCGCCTTTTCCCGTTCTTCGACGTCCCTCAGATGCATGTCGAAGCGACCTTTCAGGAAACTGCAACGAGCAGAGTAGAGAATGATCGGATCTCCTATTCTTCAGCTCATTCGTAGTCTTGTAATAGCTAAAACATTCAAAGTAATTGATCTCTAATTCGATATTTCTCAACAATGATCATACTCACTCATAAACGAAGTCGATCATCACCTTATACTGTGAATTGTGCCATTTATCACGCATCATCTGCGAATGCAATTCCAATTAATGGTCCCCACTGCATTTTTCCAAGTGGATTCGTCTTACCGATTCGCAATAAAATCACTCAAGCGTACTGGTATACCCAATTGTATCAATTTCATCTCAGTACAATCAATGGAAGCTCTGACCATACAACACCGACCGCAAATATCTTGTAAACCAATAGAATAAATTACTTTATTATTTAATCTCTGAATTGTTGCTGAGATAACATGTCAACGATAATGAAATTCTATTCGTTGAGATAGTAAACCGTTTGAAATAGAGATGAGAAATGGAGTAGGGGAGTACTGTAAGCACTAGTATTGACTAGAATCTAGAAGGGACACTCTATCGGGGGATAGGTCACAACGGGAGAATCTCGAATGAAGGAACAGAGGCTACGGTAGGCTACAGTAAGAACCGAGTATATAGAGTATGGTAAGAATATGATGGGAAGCTCAGATTACTGTATTCACAAATCGATCGACTACCCTTGTGTCTCAAAAAGAGTTTGCGTTCTGAACAGCTAAGTAATTGCAAGAGAATTGTGAAAGAGCGCTGCATAACTTACGCTGTAGCGACATAAACTACAGCTAAAAGGAGGAAAACAACGTGAAAAGTATATATAATAATATAAAGTGAACGAGAAAAAATCAGATCAATCTCAAAGAGAAACCACATGATGCGTAGCATGAAATATTGTACGAATAAAAAGCTTATTAACACTGCAAACGAGAAGCTAAACACCATGAGGTGATGAGAATGGATGACTACGGTACTCACACAACACACAATTGATCAATCCATTGCTCTAGATGACTCTTTCCCTCAACTAAGGATACGGTAGATACCGTACTTTCTTCCTTTCGCCCTTTCGTTCGTTTCTTCTTCGTAAGACGTTTCCTTCTGGTTATCGACAGTCCGGAATCATCCGATTCGCTAGGACTGAATAAATCGGAGAGGGACGAGTCGGAGGGAGAATTGGATGAGTAGACAGTCTTCGATTTGGATGATGATCGGGAGGATGCAGCAGCTGCAGCCAATGCAGCAGTGGGAGGAAGAGATGACGATAGAAGAGCCTGCAATGGAATACCGTAATCACTACCGTATCTCTCTATCTCTACTCACCTCATCCTCTCCATTCTCTTTCCTTCTCACATCTTCTACACTCTTCGTTCTCATAATCGATCGTAGCCATGAGGTCGTCTCCAATCCCTTTCCTTCCCTTGCTGCAAGTGAGGCTGCGACAGGCTGCTGCAGGACGACCCCTGCTGTAGCCCACTCTGCCACTACTCGCTCTGCCGTTGCTGATCTGAACAATCAAGGTGCTACAATGTTTTTAATTTCACAAATGACATAGAAGATTCGCGTTTCAGACTGTGACCTTTATCAAAAATTATATTGCAAACCAATTTGAAATCCATTTTAATGTATTGGAACTAACCGATACAACAGCCTCGCCCTCCTCCTTCCTTGCTTATCAGCATGTAATTGAGTCATCTCGGGGATGGGATGGAGAGGAGTAAGGGGAGAAGAGAGCATCTCACATGATGAACGGATACTGCAATGTTTAAATTTAAACTTCCCACAATTTCTATTGACTCAACGGCTCATTTATAGTCTCAAGGGAAACAATTTTCTCACCTCTCACAGGTTCCTCCTCCAGCCTTTTTACTCCTTTCACCTCCTCCTCCTTCTCTTTTCTCTCCTCCATCCTTCCTCTCCCCTCCTCCTCTCATTGGATTCACTCCTGCATCGCCCGCTGAGCCATTGCCTGTCAGGCCACCTGGAAATAACACCCTTTTCAAATTGTATAAATTATTAGTGAATTTTCCTACATAAGAAGAACCCAATAACTAAGCAACTGTGGAAGTTTCATTCATGACATACAAGTGCATCCCGTAATCACCTTCCCTCTCACCTCCATTTCCTCCTCCTCCTCCTTCATCATCCTTCCTTTCATCTCCTCCTCTCTTACATCGACTCGTCGATAACATCGTCAATCGACGCTCTTCATCATCAGAAGTCTCCGATGATGAACAACTAAAACACATTTTATTATTATTCACACATTTTGTTTCAAAAGCGATTGAGAGGATTACTGGCCAATCATCTCCTTTCAACTGTCATTAAACTTGCGCAACCCAACTTCATCGGGCACATTCTTCAAATCAATATTTAACCACTACCGTACCTTGTGCTCCTTCTACTCCTGGTGACGAATCTGGCATGTTGTTCGTATCTCCTGCATACATCGGGAGAGACAACCGCCTGACGGGGACGAATCATTCGAACTGCGCTGAAGAATATCGATTATTGATTAATGGGGATGTTGGCATAGTCTAGCTAATAATATTAGCCTAATATCATGGTTTCTTAGCATATCCATTACCAACTCAAACGAATTCCGGTGATAATAGCTCAATCGCATGCATAGCACGTGGACCATTAGTCATTTCGTCTATATTGCATACCCATCATTAATCCCCACTGGTGGGATCGAAAGGTGACAGAGTGGGGGCATCCGCAAAATGAAGTCAGTTGCCTTTTAGAGAGGGTGGCAGTCCAATAATGCTTATGCGGGCTTCCACAATTCTAAAAGTGTCACCTTTCCTATCCCACCAGTGATCTCTCTCACCTGTAGGTCGTGAGTGTGGATGTCTTCGATTCCTTCGTCATCATCATTCTCGGTGCAGCTGATGACGTCATCGTCGTGGAAGAGGGAGGAGTCATGGATGGAGTGACGATGGTCGTCGGTCGAACGGGAGTCGTACGAAGGGGAGAAAGGGGATTGGATGCTGCAGTTGCTGCAGCTGCTGCAGATGGAGGAATCTGCTGCACGGGCTGCACTCCCTCTCGACTACTCGTGCGGAGAAGTGATCGTTGATGATGATGAGATCCATGACCAGAAGAGGAACGATGATGATGAGGATGACGATGAGATGAAGTGGAAGAATCAGATGAATCACGACGTTGAAGAAGGAGAAGACTACTGTCGCCCACTGTGACACCCGTGGTTGAAGCAGAACTGAATGAATAGAACGAAGGGTTAGAGTTAGAAAGGAGGAGGGAAGGGGCACGCTCAATCTTAGAGGCAAAACATAGAAGACGTGTGTGAATGTGTTGATTAGTGGCAAGAATCTCTCGGGTGAGCTTTCACTACAGTACTCTCAATTCTACCGTAATGAATATGGTAATGGACTAACCGATTCTGTCTCGCGTGCCCTTCAGTGAGGAGTGTATCGCCGTGAGAACCTGAGAAGATTGGGATTAGAGCAGCAATCATTGATATATCAAAAATGGAGCAGAATAGTCTGAGCAAATAAGAATGATGTAACCAAAAACAGCCTGCATAATCGAAACATGATTTTTCCGACCAATATAATTTATCTGTCTACGATTTCCATTCTCCATAAGGTTCTGGTTGGTGTCCGATTCCAAGTTAGAAACAAGCATTTCTGAATCTAAAACTTGGGCGCGCGCACCACAGTAGATGCAATTAGACACATTTCATAACAGATAGAAACCCAAACATCCCCGGTAACCTACATGTATTTTTTAAACTATTGGAATTCGGTTTAATTGATGTAATTTTAAACAGTATGACTTGAGTGAAATTGTGTAATATACTGACCACTTTCCTCTTCTCCTTCCTCACAGATTCCCAATAGATGGGGTGAACTACTCAATTTCCTCATTCCACCACTGCTTCCACTTCCTCCTCCACTTGGTGTTCCTCCTCCTCCCAATACAACCGATGGAGTCTTCAGACGAGAAAGCATTGATGTTGCTGCAAATTGCAGATGATTATAGACCCTTCAAATCCGGGGTTCAAGGTGCTCATGTATCGTAATACCACGAAGAGCAAAAGCTGCAATGACTTTGAGATTTCGAACGATTAAAAAACAACAGATTCCGATACCCCTCGTTACAGTATCCCATCCCTTCCCCTCCATACCAGGTGACGTCCTTCCGGATGCACTACTTCCAGGAGGAGAGGGAGAACGAGAGGAACGAATGGAATCAGGAGAAGCCGCACGACGACCACTCAATCTGAAAAGAAGAAAATTGGTGTCGGTTGAGACAATTTTCACGGTATTATTTTTCATCATCGAGACCTGGAAATAATCACCCTAACCATAAAACATCGCAATATAATAATTCATGGAAGCACGTTTGTCACTGTTTTTTTGTTGGTGAGAAATGGATTAATCACCCTAACCCAAAAGCCCTATAATATAGTAATTCTCTGAAGCACGTTAGTTACTGTTCCCGAAATTATCAAAAATGTATAAAACTTCTTATCCAGAACCCTTCGTTGCATCTCAAATTCATTCTACATTCCCTTTATTCATCTCCTCACCTTGTCAATTCAAGCAATTCCTGGAGTGCCTGGGGCGACACTCGATCTCTCGAACTGGCTCCGCCCCCTCCAAACATCGACACAGATGGAGAGGAATTCCTGCAATGAACCATTCTACGACCATTCCTCCCCTTGATAACGTCATCGTCTATCAATCGACAACTGAACACTCACTACCGTAACCTCGCAATTATGCATCACTCAAGAATTTGAGAGAAAAAAATGTAAACAGATAGAACCGTTCAAGAGAAATTTCACTATGACCTTCGAGAGCTAAGATTCTAATTGTATTATTAACATCTCCATAGAGTCACAGACCACATGACCATACTACAGTACAACAACTACAACATTCTCATGCTTCATGCTCTTCTCTTCTCTATTCATCTCTCAATCAATCAATCATCTCATTTCATGCATTCACCTCCGTATCAATTTCGCAGCAGCCGCAGCTCCCTTCGGTCTTCGTCCACTTCCAACTCTTCCAAATGGAATAGCCGATCCACTCCGTTCTCTCAATTCTCTCCATTTCGATTCCTCTCCTTCATCCTCATCCTCTTCTCTTCCATTCCTTCCTTCTTCTTTCTCTTCAACTCTTTCCATTCCAATCTCTTCTCTTCTCTCAACTCCTTCAGCAATGGGAGATAGATCTTCCCAATAGAAAGATGAACTCGATCCTCGAGTTACTCCACCAACTGATCCTGATGGTCCCAATCCACGTGGACTCGATGGGACAGTCAGATGCTCCGTGCTGGTGGGACGGGATAGAGGGAGTACGGTAGCACCACCACTGGTCGTAGTGTGCATGTGGTGTGCCGAGTGCGATCCGATGGCCGACAAATCATCTCGTTCGTCCGCTAACGAAGACGCAGAGCTGTTGTCTCGCGAGAGGTAGAACCTGCGTGGGAAACAAGGGTACGGTAACTGATCAATCGATCAATCGATAGTTCACAATCATCGTACACCATTGATCTACGACAAGCTTACAATACAAAATTCAATGTGGGGCTGGGGTTTGCCACTACCGTAATCTTGCGGGGGTGTACCGTAGTACGGCTACGGTAGGATACTCGTGCGTGGGCGGAAGGGATGGTTACTGTAGCCAGGCCAGAAGGGGGAAGAAAGAAGAGGGATACGATACCTCGATGATTGACGACTACTTCGAAGATACGATGAGAGTTCCTCTTCACTTTCCTCTTTCAGGATCGAACAAGGACGACGAACCTGTGAGATGAATGAATCACTAGGTGCATTCGAGTTTCATGACGGTGGTATATTCTCCAGATTCTTTCTCAACAGATTTTATAGTCAACTGTAATCAAGAATACAAATTTATAACCACCCGATCAGATATCTTGCAATACTAGTCCGTTACAGGTTTCATACACTTTTCATTTACTCACGCATCGTTGGTAAGACAATCAATTTCTGAAGCCTCTCTATAAATCATAATTTCCACTTACAGAAGCTCTGAATGAGTTACTCCTCGATCTACACTTCTGTCTCATTCCATCTCCTGCTCCTCTCTCTCCTCCTTCAGACGACGTCCCCTCTTCAGGAAGTGCAGCTGCAGCCTCCTTCTCTGCCAGCTCACGAGCTGCTTGCTCACTCAAAGAATAGCGGTATTGAATGAAACGTAATGTCTAGACAAATTGACGTTTCATTGTACACTCAATATTAAAATGGCATATTTTAAAAGAATAAAAACTTGAAGTGCAACAGAGATAAAGTCCTAATCGTAAAAACAAAGAGGAACGAATGAACCCTGATTTGAGAAAACTGTGATCCGTATCTTTTTCGTTGTACTGCCGTTACTAGATTCAACGCCCTTTCAAACCTAGATTTTCGGCTGAAGTAGATACCAACAATTAAAATATAAATAACGAACCGATAGGATGAGAGCACTCGTTCCGCCAGTAGATAGTACGTTGCAGAGAGGTAGTTGTACTCACCATTCTCGAGAGATCTGAAAAGATCCAATCCATGTCTGCTATCCAAGCATTTCTGTTATCCACTAAGACAACCAGATAAATTGATGTTTCACTGGATACTCAATATAACAAAAAAATGACATACAAATCAATAACAAATCGGCAAGATTGTTCAAATTATAATATAAATAAAAGTAAATAATTTAAATAAACATACGATACAATCTCGTCTTCACTTCCAATCCTTCCATTGACCATCTGCTCGATAATGGTCGTATGGGCAGAATCGGGAAGATGATGACGAACCACCAGAGGAAGCACCTGCACAAGGGAAATCATTCTCACTTCCACCTTCCTCATTATTTTTTTCCTGGGGGAAAACCTGTTTCATAATCAAATACATCAAAGAACCAATTGACAAAAAAGTGTATGTCAATCCAATTACAACGACCAAACGTCAGTGAAAACATACATGAAAAAGTTATGTGACAAAATCCTTCGAAAACGGGGTATGTGTATGAAAAAGACCTTGAAAACCGACTAATTATATGAAAGCCGTCTATGTTTGCGAATCGTAGGTTACATGCCTTGTTAACGGAAATTTCGAAAGCGGGTTATGTTTTTAAATTCCAGGTAGTTTTTGACTAGCTTTTTCATGTATGAGTGAAAATCAAATTTGATCGTTAATCTCTTCGATTTTCCATCGAATTAGCCGAATGCAACCCTCATAACATCCATCATCTGATAAGCTACCCATTAACTCACATCGGCATGTCCTCTCTCTCCAGCGATAACCCATGGAGAAGCAGCGATCTCTTCGAGAGTACATCTCTTCGCCGGATCACGAACGAGCATACGGGAGATTAGACTGAAAGGGCGGAATACAACCATCTTTCGGAATCAAATGCATTGGAATCGATTTTAAAGTTAACGGATCGAAAGATAAAGTTACACTGGAACCAGAATGCGACAGGGTTAACCGAGTAAATTGAAATAATTTTGAACTCCATTGCGAACCTCTTAGCAAACGCACACGAACATTTCTAGATAAGATGCAACATTGATGCACTAATGCACCTCCTTGAATCGACGGTAAAACAAGGGCAAACTAACTTCTTGCATGGATTGCTCAATCCATCAGGAAGGGAGAAACGACAATCGAGAATCTTCGTCAACGTCTCCGAATCATTCGTTTCCTGCAGATTGTTTATTGTCATCACTAATTTAGATAATTGTTCACTTTGTATCTATCGTCGACTGCAAAACAATTGCTCCTCAAGATATAATCTCTCACCTGGAACGGCAATCTCCCAGTGACCAGCATGAAGAGAATCACGCCCAGCGACCACACGTCTGCAATTTGCCAAATTAGTATTGCGTCAATGCATCCTATCACAAAATTAGACCCCACTTTCGTATTAGACGCTAGTGAAACACGAAACGTCATGGTCGTCATGCTTCCCATTACCCATCCCCGTATCTCTCTTTGTACTGACCGACAGCGGGTGCATCATACGCGTCTCCGAGTAGAATCTCAGGGGCAGAATAGGCCAGACTGCCGCAACTCGTGCGAAGCTGCTCGCCCGGTTCGTATCTGATGAGATATGATCACATATGCAATTATCGATGGAATCCCCGGCCATCAAAATTCCCTACCCTAATATTAAGCGTATTAATAGTGATTCAAAACTGCTAGATCAAATGGATACTAATTTCGACTACCTATACCTAACTGAGATGAAACGGTAAACTGACAGATTAGAGAATCCAAAATCGGTCAGTTTGACCATGCCCAACTTCTCGAAGAAAACGACATTCTCGGGCTGAAATAGACAGTGTCATTCACTGATTCCCTCCCATTCGTAACAAGGAAGTAACTACTTCATCTGGCTACCGTATACTCCTACCGTACCTTGAGATCTCTATGAACAACGTGTAGTTTGTGGCAGTAGTTAATGGCGGTTATGATCTGTGAGAAGAACTGCTGGGCAATCGGCTCGGGACAACCCTGGAATGGAGGGAATGGTGAGGAAATATGGAGACATTTCAGATAAGACAGAAACCGTATTCATTCCCCATTCGCACGCACACTTCTCCCATTTTTAGCAAACCCATCAATTTCAGTTGTTTTCGTATACAAACTACCGCAGTCTTCCCGTCAATTTCCAGTCTCTCTCTCCCATATTTCTCACGTTCTCTAATAGTATCCAATTTTCTTCTTCAGAGAAGCATGCGTGCGAATTTCAGAAATATGAAGAGATGTCTTTCCACTTCCCTCATAATCTCCAATTATTTCTCACCTTCTCATGCTTGGCAATGAAATCGTGCATATCGTAATCGCCCAATTCGAGAATGAGGAACAATTTCGTCGCTGTGTCGATTACCTGAGAGGAAGAGAGCGGATGAGAGGGATAGAGGGATAGAGGGAGATCACAGGAAGAAAGGAACGGAAAGAACAACAGAGTATCCACTTTCTAGTGCCTTTTTTTTCGTAAGAAAACAAATGCAAATACCCACCTCATATAACCTTACAATATTGGGATGCTGGACGAGCTTCATGCATCGAACCTGCGAATAATTACATTATTAATTGTAAGAAGACTTTTCTGTTCATTTCTCAACTGCAGAAGCCTCGTAATCTCCCTCAAACCGAAATTCACCTGGAGCCGAAAATTTTACGTTTTACACAATTTCGGCCATATGGTTTTCTCTCCCTCCGATATCGATCAATAACCAATCAACTTCTCCCTCTTTTTCTCTATTCTCGACAAGATTCGAATGCTCCGTCACACATTACAAAAACCAGCCCGTTTCGAGGATTCGGGTGTGAGAAAGCACGAAAGCCTTCACTTTCTCGAATATCCTTGTCACAAAAATGCCGTTTTTCATGAGAAACTTAATTTTGCATGAACCTATCCGGGTTTGAGATATGAGGCACGCTAGAGGTATTCACCCCTTCCACCCTCCTCACCTCCTGCATCAGATGCGTAGTCGAGACCGGGTCCAGATTCGTCTTATCGATCACTTTCACCGCCACCTTCAATTAAATTAAAAACATTAAGCATATCACTTGTCCACCCGGTTCCCGTCCCTCAACTACATCTTCCGTTGTAACCCTCCTTCACCTTCCCCTCATTGTCAGTCTACCTCTCCTTCCCCTACTCCTTCTCACCTGTTCTCCAGTGAATACATGTCTGGCCAATTTCACAACAGCAAAGTGTCCCTGTCCAATCGTCCGTTCGAGATCATACAAACCCGCGATACGAGGAGCATTCAGTGATCTGCAAAGAAGTAATCAATTTATTTCCAAGACTCCTTTCCACTAATCAAACTTTAGTTTCATGCTCATCTATATATATCCCATTGCACTCATCCAATTATATGGCAGTCGCTTATTCCTTCTTCTTCTCCTTTTCGAGTCTCTCTCTCTCTTTCTCTCTCTCTCTCTCTCGACGATTGAGGACAGGCGAAAGAAAGAAGGGAAAAAGTGGAAATAGGCAAAAGAAGAGCCGAATTGAATTGAGCACACTGCCTAGCCTCTCCCTTGTTCCCTTGCCAATGTGTAAGCAGACTAAGCGATGGATGAATGATGGATACTCATCGGAAGGGCATACCCACGGATCAATCCACCAATATATCATTTTCAGCTGTTAACATCTACAAATGGACCGTACATTTTCGTTCCTACCGGACCCGTTATCAGACCACTATATATTTGATGGAATCTGTCACCAGACCGTAATATAAACGCTTTAAAATCGGTTCAGCTATTAGATTTTTTGTGTCAGACCCCTATATATTTTTCGTCCTCGGTTGGCAATGAAAATGTATGAAAAGGGCTTACTTCCTTCGCTGCAGCTGACTGGCTGCAGCCGGTTTGAGTGGTACTGCAGCACCGATTGCGTCCCCTGATGACATCACTGATGCATGATCGAAGATGACGAACTGGAAGGAAAAGGGAAGGAATGAGGAGGAATCAGAACCGAAGAGAGAAGGAATCACTTGAGGGGACGGCGAAAACACGCAAAGCCCACGGGGAAAAGAAATGAGAAATAGGGGAGGGAGGAGGGAGGAGGAGGAGAGAAGGGGCATTCCAGAGTGAGGGAGTGGCGTGCGCCCCCATCTTGATGAAGAGAAAGAGGAGGAGAAGAAGAAGAAGAAGAAGAAGAGGTAGGAGAGGAATGAAGAGAGGAGAAGGAGAAGAGAGAGAGAGATAGACGAACACTCTAACAACTGACGAGATGAGACCACTCTTGTTGTGGAATAACAAGAAGCGCGAAATGAATTACGATCGAGTGGACTGAAGAAAGATTGAAAAGAATGAGAACACGAGATGAAGTGAGACATGTCCATTTAGGGAAATGGAAACAAGTGGATTCGCAAACTGAGGAGAGAGAAAAGGAGAGAGCAAACGAAGAATCAGTGCACTCGAGAGAAGAGAAGGAGAGAAGCCCCGTCTTTGAGAATATAATGCGTCAGTGACACCACTTATGGACCAGCACAACACTTGCGCCTTCCTCACACCCGTTTCAATCCGAAATCTGCTATTTTACTATTCAAAAGTAATATAGCTTAACTATAGAACAACGAGCAATAATAGTAATTTACATATTACAACTGAGGGGAGAATGAGGAGGGCTGTCCCTCACTCGTCTTTTTTCATTTCATTCGCACTCGTCTCTTCATTCGAGCATCACTTTCTACTTTCCGCTCTCTGATGAGTGGTTGATATTCAATCTCAACTTTACGATTTGAAAGAATCTACAATGGTGAGCTATTCCCTTGATTGAGAGCCGACCCATTTATGTACCTTCTACACTCATCGTATCTCGTTGGATATTGCACAAAATTACGTTGAACGGGAATCTTTTAAAAAGAGTGCATCTGAATCTCACAAACGTGTGCCCCTTGCGGAGTTTTCGAAATCTGAAAAAAAATTTTCGAAATCTCTTTTCGAAATCTAAATATCTACTGCCTCTTCAGGCTTCTCGGGACGCGCCAACTTATGTTGTTGTAAAAATCTGATATAGATTTTTACATTTTCGGATATAAAATATATCTTCAAAAAAAAACATTGAATGAATTTTACCTAGTTGACCTGAGTGAGAGGGAAAAAGAGTATCAGGCGGCCTAGGCGCCCATATTTGTCGTCACTTCGACTGGTTTACCGGGCTCGCGTACCAGAAGGTGAAAAGGATAAATAGATATGGGTTTCATCGTGGCTAGAGTGTTTCTAGGCAAATGAACCGCATTATTGATGAGAGAGGAATGAGGACAGCAGAGAGTGTTTTCCAAATATTTGGAAATTTGTTTTCGACACTCTGATCGCCACGATCTATTTTTCATCGTGAAAAAAACGCGCTAGGAGTGATTGTAGAACGGCAAGTCAGATTAGGCGAGCAAAGCTCTCTGACGTGGCCAGGTAAAGCGAATTTGAATTCCCTATCAGGCCATTTGACCATTTCATTTTTACCTGAATAGGTCAAATGACCTGCAAAGGGAAGCTACTTCTCAATATGACATCGAATCATACCTATCCGGACACTTAAAGAACGATAGGAACGAAACGAAGTTGGTGGCTCCTCTCTGGTGTCCGCCCACAAGTTGGAATCAAGCATTTCCCACAAGTTGCCTCCAAGCTTGATGGCAACTTGTGGGAAGTACTTGATTCCAACTTGTGAGATATTTTGAGATTGGCGCGGACTACGGTAGCTTTCCCTATTATTGATTGACAGAGAGCATGGGTTTCCCCATACAGTAACCAAAAGCCCCGCATGGTACGACCATGTGGGGGTGGTCACATCCAAAATACGGTCCAACTGGGAACCGTAGGCAATCGATCGCATTCGTGCCCGAAGGCAGTCAGCACAAAGCTGAAAAAAGGGACCTTATAGGCTAGGTGCGTGCTGGATGCGACGGGTAGGAAACACTACTTGATTCCAACTTGTGCGAATGGGTCAGGGGTACTGTGCTTGATTCCAACTTGGAATCCCATTTCTACTTGTGGGCGGACACCAGAGCTAATACGAACTGCACGCCAGCTATACCTACCGTAATCAGCGCTCGGGATGAGACGCTCGGCTCATCCCGTGTGCACTTCGCATAGTGGTTTGGGCCCAAAAAAGAATTTTCAATTATTTTCAACTTCTTATCAAATTAAATCAATACGAGAGTATAGTCCCCCAAACCTTGTCCGCATTATCAATTAACGTCAAAATTCCATAGAGAGGTTCAGAGTAGGGTTGGCCATTCGGTGTTTGCGACGTTGCAATGGAGACTCTTTCCTCACCCTTGGATTGCGACGTCGCAATGGAGGGGAGGGAGGGATCCGACGTTGCAACGAGAGGGCGAGGGGAGGGGGAGGGATGCAACGTCGCAACGGCCATTGCGACGTCGCAACGATTCGCTACCTTCCGAGTTCGGAAATCAATTCCCGAGTCAAATTTCTTGGACATTATCATGGTGACGATAACTAAATCGATTTTTCAGATCAAATTTTCACCTATTTCATCATCCTATTTAATTTTAAAAATACTCAGCAATGTTCTGTTTTTATTTTTAAAAGCACTGTAAGCTCAGCGGAAATGTTAA
>LS487574.1:128787-169453 GCA_900490705.1 Pristionchus arcanus
TTTCCATCGTCACCATTAGAGTAACGTCAGTGAGAAAATAGACTGCAAGCTCTGCCTCATTTCTCATTTCACCGTGATCTCATTACTCGCACCTTGCGCTCGTCGCCTCTCTCTCCCTCTCCCCGCTATTTACAACCCGGTGCGACTAGCGCGCACATGTGTCTCTTCAATAAGCGCCGCAATGCGATCTGCTCGACGCGCGGTAGCTTTTGCAATTTTTTTACGAATGAGATAAGATTAGACTCTATGAACAACATCAATAATAGTCTTTAAATTTATTTAATGTTCGATTTAAATTTACGATGAGAGTACAGTGTTTTTTAAACGAAACATTGAAGAATGCACTGCAATTTTTGACATTAGCTAATGGTGATGAAATACATGAAAATTTGAACTGAAAAATCGATTTAGTTATCGTCACCATGATAATGTCCAAGAAATTTGACTCGGGAATTGATTTCCGAACTCGGAAGGTAGCGAATCGTTGCGACGTCGCAATGGCCGTTGCGACGTCGCATCCCTCCCCCTCCCCTCGCCCTCTCGTTGCAACGTCGCATCCCTCCCTCCCCTCCATTGCGACGTCGCAATGTCGCAACCGCTTAGCCAACCCTAGTTCAGAGGCATTTCTAGCATTTCGGATAAAGTGATCTCTGTTCGCGTAGCCATTGCTTACCGCAAAAAATATGTAAGATCAACTCGCAGTCATACTAAATGTACACGAACAAATGACACCGATGATTGACAGACTTCTGATAAATTCATTTTTCAAATCTTCAGGAGCTAATTGGATCCGCAAGAATATGCATATCTCTATTTTTGTTGATCTACGGCCTTACTATATGCAATGCAACAAAAGACACCGAAATAGACTGGAACAGATGCAACGATCCAGGGCTAGAACCTACACCTACCAAAGGTCACGCTGAAACAGTAGGTTACATATGTGTTAGTTACATAAGTTAAATTACACAGATGTGTATTGTTAAAAAAAGTTGCAAACAAGCAACTAGTGATGAAATGAAAGGTGAAACTTTTGATGAAAAGGCAGAAAAGTTGGCAGGGGGGAAATGTGGCACAGGAATGCAGATCAAGTGAGTGATGCCATCTCTTAAAAACAAAAAAAAAATTTAGGCCTTTCACCAATTTCAAATGGCTGGTGTATTTACAAGTAGAGAAACCGAAAGTCAATGGTGTATTACAAGAGCTACTTCCCAATGAAGGGATCGAAATGATGAAGGGGAAAAAAACAATATTCGGATGCAAAAATGACACAGAAGGAGTAAAGTATGAAGGAGATGGAACGATTTCCATTGGTAAGAGTAATTTAAATGAAAAATAAAATCTTTTTTTTTAGAAAAATATACTCTAGCGGAAGAAGAGATGTCTGCAAATAGAATGTTCTGCGTGTTTACTATCTCGACTATTGGGAAAGCTGTAAGATAACACATGAAAAATCATGACCAATAATTGTTCAGGTGCACGAATATATTGACAGCATTAACAGCGAAGAACCTTTCCCTCGATCATTTTTCAAATTTGGCTTAAAGAATATGGATAATGCGGCCATATATACCAACATTTTCTGGGACAAGGTTCCGAACCTTATGACATGTAACCCCGAACTAGCCAACTTTAACAAAGATCATAAAGACAGTGAATGGTTAATGAACAAGGTAATTTTAATATTTCTTAAAATAATTAGTTGAACCGCTTAATTATGAGTGATGAGCGATTTTCTCAGTTTAATATACAACGCGATGATGTCAACGAATGCACAGGAACGGGAGACTTTCTATTTCTGTAGGCTGGTACTTAAGGGAGACGGCTAAAATATATTTCCAGCAAGAAGATCAAAGAAAATGAAAGCGTCGCATACAAAAGAATTAAGAAGTTCCACTGCAAATTCGACGAAAATGCATCAGCATATTCGTATGCGTACACGACTGACGATTCGGAGCAAAAGGAGATATCTCTTTCACACACTGACAAATTCTATGCTTACTGTGGAACTAAAGGTACAATTCAGCTCTCTCGTTAACTTCAACAACAAAAATCACAGCGTGCACCAAGTGTGGAGTTCTACCCAATTCGCCCAATGGCAAGGCCGTCACTCCCACTGGATCCGGTCAGGATACGTGCAAAGAAGTCAAGGTACCTAAGAACTAATAAGGCCTGCTTTCATCGAGAAAAGCTTCGCTTCAGTGCCCAGATGATCAATGGGAATATGAGCATACGAATGGCAACGAGGGCTTTACCAGCGCTAACATCACTTGCAAGAAGTTTTCTGATAAGGCAGCATGGATAATGAATTTCGAGGGACAAGATATCGAAGTGGCGAAAGCTGGATGTACACAAAAGAGTAAGTAAATGATAGGAACGCGCGTCTTATCCCATCACTGTGAGACATAATGAAGGAAAGTTATCACGTCGATTACTTTGTCTCGATAAACCGGGCAAATCAGTTGAAATCAAAAACACTCTATTTTGCAGAAGACTGTTTCTCGATAAGTCGTCTGGACGGTTGTCCTCCAACCGCAACAAATTGTGAAAGCGTAAGTTATCCAGGAAATGAGAGCGAGGAGAAGTTATTTTCAGGTGAAAGTAACAAAGACAAAGAACTATTCCAATCCATTCACTTGTTCAATTGGAACACTCACGTGAGAACATGAACATCATGTTATGACATTGACTTATGGCATTAATCTCAGGGTCGTAAAGAAAGGTCTAGATGTGATTGAGGTAGTGGATGGCCCAATTGAGTGTGATCAAACGACTGGCCATTGGAAAACCAATTTTGCTAGTAAAAAAATAAATCAAGACATATCGGCAGGATCCCGTATGTATTGCAACGGTGAGTTGTGGGCTATAAAGTTATTATTGGAAGAAATAATAACTTCTTATGACACAATTTACATCGCGACAATTTAGAAGAATAAAGGATTTCGTCAAATCATTAGACGAATTGAGAAAGAAAGATAACTGAATGAATTGTATAACGATTTCAGGAACGTCGGAGAACGGCAAAAAACAGGGAGGAGAAGGAGAAGGTGGTGTAACAAGTGCACAAATGGCCTGGTATTTATCAGGAGGTGCCTTCGTGGCCATTATTTTGATCATTGCTGGAGTCATCGGAGGCATGAAAATTCGCGTGAGCAGAATCGATTCTAGTCTGCCGCCATTGATCAATTCATTGCAGCGACATCGCAAGTACACTCCATCTGAACGAGAAATGCGCAAGCGACCGAAAGGAACGGGCATCCATCGAGTATTCCCGGAGAAACTTTGCGTTGAAGATGTCAGTTCAATGCCCGCTCAATGGGCACTCTTCTCATTGATTACGGTAATCAGATTAATTACAGCTTGCACAAGTAAAGGACTGGCCAGATGCTCTCTTCAATCAGATTCTTGCGGTGAGATCATAGTATCTCTGAGATCTCAACTACTCTATTCTTTCAGCAATGGCTCAAGTTCTCAGTCTACGAGCGGTCCAAATTCGCGGAACGAATCGGATTCGAGGTCTATAATGATCACCATGAACCTGAACCGCCTCATTGATTTCAGCTCGGAGTCACATCCAGTTGTCAGCACTATTTCAAACTATTCACTAGAATATTCGAAGTCGAGGTGGACTATCGCGTCTGGCGTGAGTTGAAGAAAGACTGCTTCTTTCTCAATGATCCCTTCAGAAAATGTGGTGCCGACGTTCAAGCTTCTTCATGCTCAATCTGTCGATAAGGTATCTGCATCATTAATGATTCGAAACACCAATTCACCCATTCAGGAAAACAATCTGGACACGGACAAGAGAATGCGCAAGTGGTGTATTGCCCAGTGCAAGCCGATTCTCGAGAGGGTCGGATGGGAAGGATGCAACAATGAGTGTAAGCTGATTGGGACTGCACTACGCAACCAAATGAATCTTTTTAGGGAGAGACACGGCTTACGTTCGCTACCAGGTGTTCAACCTTCTCTACTACTGCGAAGATAAGGACTTCACTGAAGTGAGATATCGAATAGAGGAAGTAATGGAATATCATCGATTCCTTGCAGAAGCTTCTTGAATTCTTCGATAAGGGCCAATTCCACGGTCTTCATTCACTCAATCGACAGATTGCATGGGCAGCAGCAGTGAGAGACAAGGACCAGGTAAGAAGAGTGAAACAAGAAAATGGCCATTTCTCAGTACAATACCGCACTCATTTCAGTTCGAAGGAGCCAAGAAGTGTGCTGAAGATGCGGTAGTTGACAAGAACGCGGTACGGTAGATAAAAGGGGTAATCGAGAACTGGTTTTTTTTCCAGAAGAGGGAGATCGCAGAGAGACGAGCGAAGGCTGCTGCAGCCTCTTCTGGTGGATGGACTAAGACGAAGACTATGAGTGAAGCGAGTGGAGCATCAGCTAAGAGCTCCAAGAGTAACAAGGGAGGAGGTTCCGGAAAGGTGGAATCGAGCCAGGCTACAGTAGTCATGAATTCTTTGTAGGACAAGAAAGCGCGGGGATCGAAGGAAGCTAAGAGTAGTGCATCGAAGGAAGGAAGTAAGAGCAATAAGAGCAATCGGAGTAACAAGAGCAATAAGAGTGGCAAGGATAAGAAGGATAAGAAGGTGTGAAGGAAATGGTGGATACACTCACTCAATCGATTCATTCAGGGATCGAAGGAAACTCCAAGTGGAAAAGGAAAGAAGGGTGATTCAAAGGAGGCAAGTAAGAGTGGAAAGAGTGGAAAAAGTGGAAAGGATAAGAAGGAGAAGGTACTATAATCTGCATCTTACAGTAATCTAAAGATACTTATTGATAGGGCGGATCGAAGGAAGAAGGAAAGGGAAAGAGCAAGGAGAAACCAAGAGAGAAAGCAGGAGGAGAAGGAGATTCAGGAAATGATAAGAAGGAACCACCTAGTAGTGATAATGACAAGAAGAAGGATAAGAGTGGAAAGGATAAGAAAGATAGTAGTAAAGAGAAGAAAACCACTAGTGGAAAGGATAAGAAAACGGCCAGTGGAAAAGATAAGAAAACAACGAGTGGAAAGGACAAGAAAACAACAAGTGGAAAGGACAAGAAGAGTAGTAAGGAGAAGAAAAGTAGCAAGGAAAATAAGAGTAGCAAAGATAAGAAGAGTGAAAAGACTTGCCCTAGCACCAAGAGTGGCAAGAGCAGCAAGGTTACTAGTAAAGCATTGCTATAAATAAATAATAAATATAATTTAGGAGAAGAAGAGCAGTAAGAGCTCGAAGGAACCCAAGACAATGACTGCTATTGATAAGAGTTCCAAGAGTGCTAAGAGTGGCAAAAGCAAGAACACTACTGCTTCTGTTAAGAGAAGGAGAAATGCGGCGGTGAGTCTATCGATAGTTGCATGATACCGTATCCTTGCTTCCAGATTGGATTCAAGGAACGAAGGGATGCGGATGGAGGAAAACTACACGGAGATCGTGCTCAACACATCTTCTTCGCTATTGGATCATCGAGAAGCAAGGAACAGATTGCTGCCTTCCTCGATTGGTATATCGAATGTGTGAGTAACGAGGAATGAGAAATAGACTACTCATCATGAATGATCAATCATAAACATTCATATCACGCACATATTTCAGAATGAATACGATCCTTCTAACCTGGTGTATCTCTTCGCAGCTACACTTGAATGGGACGACACGAGATGCTACGGATTGGACCTCTTCGTCGTAAGTTTATACCAATTTGAACCCTGAAAAGCATGATTAATTCAGAATATGAACAAGAAGGCATTCATAAAGATGCCACCGGGTGACAAGTATCACATGCGTATTATGAAGAACTTCCGCAAATATGTGATTGGAGAATTGGATCTGCAGAAGATCCAGGCAAGAATGAGGAATGAGTAAGAGAGGGGAAAGGAAGAATTACAGGATCATCTCGTGAGAGACCCCAACTACTCTGCTAAACACTTCGGCCAAATCAATTCAGAACTGGTAAACTTATAGACAAGGGAATGTTTTAAATGCCATTTCAGATGCTCAAGCGCATTCACAACAACGTGACATTCCAATCGAGAATGATCGATGATCTGGACGAAGCGCTCAAGAAGCTCAACTTCTGAGAGAACTATACACCAATTATAGAGTAGATAGGCTAATTGATTAGTATGTAACACCGTTCGGTATAAAGCCACGTCTATATACGCAAACAAATAACGTTGTCCGAGACTAAAACATTCACGAAAACAGATAAAAACGCAAAACAAAGGAACAAAAGGCGGGCAGAAAAAAATCAACAGAAAATTTGAAATAATACTGTATACTATTAGTCGATAACAGATTTTCGTTTCAAGAGTTGGAACAGATGTACTGTATTTGGGAATATTTTCATATTCTTTTTTTTTTATATAAATTTTATATTTATCAAAATTATTTTCAACAGAAAGAAGAATAAAAAGAACATTTAATTATCCATGTTGCTCTTTCTTGATACATGTCTGAATTCTCACTTCCTCCACAATATTCAGAAAAAATTACTTTATTTTCGTTTAACAACTCTTCTAACTCACTTATTAATTAAATTATGTAGCAGCTTCAAGTAAAATCGTAAAAGAGAACATAAACGATAGCAAGAGATGCAATACTAATCATCGATTTAGAGGAAGACAAACCGTTGGGCAGTAAAGAATGCGATACGAACTTCTATGAGGGGTCAACAGGGGAAAAGGATAACTACATGAAATACACTAGTTACAAAAAAAAGGAAAACATGAATAGCTATTTACAGAACGACAGACAACGAAAGACGAATGACAACCCGTCCTGGTTGATCATTGGTGCAGATCAGTGGCAACTCGATACGCTTCCAGAATCTTCGTTCGGATTGCCTCAAAGATCAAAGATAAATCTGTACATCAAATCAACTCGTACCTGATCATTGCCATTGTTGAAGGTGATAATCTTGCCCTGAGTGCCTCCAATACCGAGGAATCCCTTCTTCTTCTCCTTCAGCACAATCTGTCAATCAATATTCGTCTCTACCGTACTCCCCTGACTACCACCTTGATTCCATTCTCGACGAAGGTCGGTTCGAGTATCTTCCCGTATTCGGTTGACCAATCAGTCGACCACGTTCCCATCATGTCCGTGCGCTGAGAAATCATATTTGCAGCCGCTAACGAGCGTAAGTCCTCCTTACCTTGGAGATGATGAGATGACGATCAGTGACGAGGAGTACACACTTATCAGAGATGGAAGCATGAGAGAGGAACTGATCTCCTGCCTCCTTCAATGCCCCTCGATCCGTATCCTGCAAAGAAATCGATAAATACCGTAATCCGCATAATTTTGTCATTCGCTACCGTAACCCCTCCATACCTTGAAGATCTTGTTTCCGATTCCCTCTGAGGCGGAATACGGGCGGACAATTCCATCCGATCGAATCAGACGAGGAGCTCTGTAACCAATCGATACATTCTCTACCGTACTTCCAGTCTACCGTACCTGAGTGGATCGGTGCTTCTATCAGCTCCCGCTACATGCTTCACACTCTGGAGAGTGGAAGAGGCGAGGTCGACTGCACCAGAGACCGGCCGAGTCACCACTCCAACCAGACCCTTGCCCAGTCCCTAAATAACGCACAATTATTTTCCATATCATCACTGCATGTGTACTAATCATAATGTAATCGTTAACAAAGTTCATGCGACTTTTTTGAAAATTCACCAGTCGGACTCATGTTCCGTATTTTAGTTAACCTTCAAACAATTGGGAAACTCGCAATGACTCGATTGGTTGTTCTCTATATCCAGAACGAACTCCCACCTTAACGAATCCCCCAGCTCCACCCTGTCTCGCTCCTTCGATTGGTTTCGTCACAACTCCCGTTACTCCATCCACGATTCCCATTCCCAATCCCTTCACTCCTCGAGCCATTCCCTCGATTCCTGACTGAAAAATCATACGTCATATTGTTTCACGTCTGTTTGCTTCATTATAAAAAGATCCAAATGAGACACTTACGGCAGGTTTCCTATTCAGATCCTCCTGTCTCTTCCTCTGGTAATCATCGTCGAAAGTGAGAGCAGCGACTCCCTTTAATCAAATCAGTTCTCGATCCCCACCTCTCCAACTACCGTACCTTTCCTACGGTTCCGGCGATTCTTCCGACAGCTCCGGCGGCTCCTCCTATGGTGTGGCCGACGAGTGACTGCACTCCCAGAGCCATTCCAGACACGAATTCCTCCGGACCCTGATGACACACAATGATGAAACACATTTAAGGAGCTCAATTATACCTGAATGGCTCCTTGGAATGGCTGATAGAAGAGATCTTCCACTCCAGACGAGAGATCTCTCACGAGTCCGAATGGATTTCCGATGATATCCAAACCGAGGACCAGCACGTACAGTTGCTTGATCGCCTGGGATGGAGAGAGTTAGAAGTGCTAGACAGAACAATACCCTTGAGGTTCACATAACTATCGTACCTGCTTGGTGTAATGCGAGATAATCTCGCCGTTCAATTGGTCATTACTGAAGAAGACGCACGTTCGCTCGAAATACGCCAACCTGGAAGTAGAGAAATGCTCAAAAAGACGGCAAAAGGTACTTGCCGCCAGCAGGGGTCGAACCTGCGACCTTGGGCTTATTAGACCCACGCTCTAACCGACTGAGCTATGGCGGCTGATGGCGAGAAGGAAGACAAGAGCTCACTTGAACACGACGTCTTGGAGCTCCGTGAGAGTAACTCCGACCGATTTGAGAAGGATGGAGATGAATTGCGATTGAATGGGAATGGGAGCATCGGATGAATCGCCCGACGTGCCTCCTTGTGAGAACGAAAGATGGATCTGAATAATAACATGGATTATGAAAAAGATAATTTCCAAACAAATACACATTTTTGGAACGTCAACCTTACGAATGCTCAGTGAAGGGGAAAATAGTAACTAACCATAAGGGGCGAAATATGAAGGACTTGGTAGAAACTCTTCGGTTTTTGGACCTTCCACGATTGGGCAAGATCTTCCAGCTTAGTCTCCGTCAGTTTGAAGTCTTCCGCGAATGCCTCCTTCTGAAAGGCCAGAGATCAAAGATCAAAGATCGATATACAGAATATCTTGCGGCATTCATAGAATGTGAATGTGAGTAGCTCTCAATATCGTATCCAGAAACAAACTGTACGAAATACTTTTTTTTTATTTTGCACTACTTTTATCCCAGGTGATTTTTGTTGCACAATAATGCGTTAGTTCAAGGTTTCAATGAACGTCGACAGTGTTCTGGGATAATCAAAACAAATCGAACTGACATCATACTGCTTCACTTCAGCATCGGTCTGGATGAATCCGAGGAGTGCATTAATCGCTCCTTGATCGACTCTCACTGCGAACTCTTGCATCAACACCTTCAGATACTCGAACTGAAAATAACGCAATTTATATCTAGACACCACTTTACTGTTTCATTGAGGAATGGTAAGTTTCGCATGTCCTACCTATTCAATTGCTTGCTCGAAAAAGTGGGATTTGAGAAATAAATCAACGTCTTACCTCGGGTACACTCGAGTGTTCACTCTGTCTCTTGACCATGGACAATTCGATGAATGGTTTGGGGGCATTATCTTGAACGATGGAACGAGGAGGAGGAACGGCTGAGAGCATGCAAGGGAACACGCATGCATCCAACTGAAATGAGAGATTCATCAATGAATAAAGATACTCTGCAAGGTTTAGAACCATCATTTTGACTGTTTCCTCACCTGATTATCGATCTGTATGTGATTCAGCTTGATGTGCACCTTCTGTCTCTCTTTGCTCTGTCCGAATGACGCCCAGATACCCTGAAGATGCAACAGAATAACTTACAGAGACCACTCAGAACAACCAGGTACTACTGAGTTACAATAATTATTGAAGTCACGACTGGTGCACTAGAAACAATCACTGTACGACTCTAAAGAATCCCAACGAATGCATACCTTCTCGAAGCATCTTCTAATCTTGAATTCCTTGCCCTTCTTCTTCTTCATTATCATATTCTTGAAGTCAACCGAGAAGGCATCCGTGATGGGCACATACTGAAAAAGAGCAGAGATTATAGATCAACCTACAAGCTACAGAATACTCAACATCAAACTACAAACTATAAAACACTCTACATCAAACTACAAACCTGCTGGGCTCCATCGGGATTCTCCAGATATTCTCCGTACTTGGTTTCGAGTCCTTCAATGAGTGCCACATTGAAAGCCTGCACGATATCGATTGATTGTCTCCTACCGTATCTCTACCGTATACCTTGAATCGTCCCTTCTTCGCCTCCTCCTCCCACAACACGGCAGACGAGGAGATCGCCATGTACAGAATCTGTGAACGAGCGATCAATCTACAGTAATCCACTACCCTAACATCTCTCTACCGTAATCTACCGTACTTCCTTTCTGGCTTGATTATCGACGACGGAGACGCCAACGCCGAACAGCTTCAGCTCGCTCACCATCGTGATCTGCCAATCGATAATCATCCTTCCATCTACCGTATCCTACCGTACCTTATCCCTCTCCCAACTTCCACTGGCCTCCGATGCCTGACTTATATCCGACTCGAAGAGAAGTGTGCGTTGACGACCATTGAGGAATGAGACGAGATAGATGAATCTGATGAGATAATGAGATTAATAAAGTCATTCCTCGACTCACTCTCTACCGTACCCTACCCCCTTTAGTCGCCCTACCGTACCTGGCCTTGGCGTTATCCGGTTTGACCTGATCGAAGCGAGTCTGATCGAGTTTGTCCTCGCCCTGAAAACGGATACTTTTTTAAAAAATGATTTTTATAGGACTGGAAACACATCTCTTAACATTGTTGCTCGACTTCGTCAACCTATGTCCAACTCATGAAACTTCAACTTCCCCACCCCAATTCGAAACAGATATTCGCCTTCTCCTGCTTCAAATCTCCTTGAATTTCTCACCTTCGCATCTCCACATGCATACTCGAGTATTCTATTCTTCGTGACATCACTCCAAGTAAACATTGCACTTTCTCTCGGTTTCAATTCGACCTCCTTGTGACCTCCCTTCTGCCAGAACTTCACCGTGTGCTGTAATCGAATATTTCAATATCTTGTTCTGGATTGCCTTCCTCGTTTCTTGACCTTCAAGATCCCAAATTCGCTCCATCACTAACCGCAGTATGATTGATAACGTGTGCGGGTGCCATTCCGGGTGCGAATGGAGTGAGATGGACCACCACTGAAGACTCGCCCACCGTCACCGACACAGAGACTGCAATCGATTGGTTGATCATCTATCTGCCCTACCGTACCCCTTTCCCCACCTACTACCGTACTCACTTCCGCAAGTGTCATCATTGATATGGGCGAAAGTGTCAAGATTCTCCGTGATTGGGAAAAGGAGTGATTCCTCCTTCGCTCCTGCGTATCTCACACACAACAACTTCCGCTTCTCCTTCTGTTGGGGATACACTCCGATACACTGAAAATTACTTTTATGAACTAGGCACTTTCGAGTTATGACTCCCTATAGTAAGTGAGATAAGAAGGCTCTATTTCAGTAGTCCATAGAATTCTCATTTCAAAAAAAAAACAACAATTGAAATTATCCATTCCACATAACAACTAAACTAGGCATATCCCCTACTTCATATCACCAGGAGTATCTTCCCTTTTCAATTCCTCTGTCGATGATCTTTCAAACAAAATATTTTTCTTACCGTCTGTGCAGGTACGGTAATCCATTCCTTGGTTCCATCCTCTCTCACTTCCATATCCTGTCGACCACAATTGGAAACGAGATAGAAGGGAGAGTACGTGACAACCTTCGTAAGACCAGACGAGCATAGACGGATGTCCACTGTCAACTGAAGAAGGAGGGAATATTAGGCTCCGCCAATTCTAAGCCCCGCCCCTTTCCTTCCAGACTCCGCCCACTCACATCAAGCTCCCTATCGACGCCCTTGCAAGTGATTCTCGATGCATTTCCAGCCACATCGAGAGGGAAGGAATCGGACCAATTCGAGTCGCCCACTTTCACTTGCGCCTGTAATCAATCAATGATACCGTATCCTCCGCTTGAATGAATACCGTACCTTCTTCTTCTGGGTGAGATCCGTCGAAGGGAAGGGAAGGATAATGGGATTGTGATCGGGCTTGTGAATGATCGAGCTGTCCGTCTGAAATTAATTAATTGTATAACCGCAATAACAAAGGGTGACTAGCACATAGATACTGACCAGCAACACAATCAATCCCAGAGGCAATCAATAAAAAAAGTTGAAGTTACGACAATTAGCACTTGCTGATCTACCTTCTACCCATTGTATTGAATATTCACTACCATCCCAACACACTTTCTACCTTGGCATGATGTAGAAATAGAAGCTCATTCGAATTACAGGCACTTGCGAAGCATTTAGAAAATATTGAGTACCAACTACTTCAACAAAGCCACCACAAGAAACTTAAATCACGCAGTTCACACACCACAAAAAAGGACAGGACTACCGAACGTTTGATACCGTAACCATACAGGGTTACGATAGCACACAGACACACGACTACAGTAGGCCGCTCGCCTGACTAGACTGGGCATCTTCCCTCTGCTGAGCAGTGAAGGAGGGCTGGAATGGGGAAGGAAATGGTCTCGACCTCTGATCCAGACAGCTTTTTCTTGCAGGGAACACAACGAGAAGTTGACGCTTCGAGGAAACCGGCCGAGTTCTCCTGAGAAGAGGGAGAGAAATCGACGGCCGTTATCAGGAAGGAGTACGATATGAGGACAGAAGGGATACTGTAGGGATGGAGTCCCCCTTCAACTTACTGCCATTGTACCTAGATGAGGAGGTCCCCAAAGCCAGGGATTGAGAATGGGCAGAAATAAGTGAAATGATCGAGTGGAAGCGTTGGGTACAGTGGAGCGAGAGGAAAAAAACGGATAGAAAGATCAAAGATCAGAAATGAGTAGACAGAGTGCGAAACGGCCTCCACACACACTGAGACACGTGCTTGGAGAGACGAGAAGAGAGGAGACAGAAGAGAAGAAGAATGGAGACTCCATCGATAGAATTCTTGATCGATTAAATAACAGAGAAATGAGAGAGAATACAAGTGATGAATTTGGTGAGGATCGGTACATATCAGAAGGCACCCTCTCCATTATTTTTATTGTTTGTGAGTCAAAAGTTTGAGAGGGTGACCAATGAGCAAAGATCAAAGATCAAACTCACGAGATGGTTGAGTGTGTGGAGAGTGTTGTTGACCAGCCAGAATGGAGCATAGAGAGAGGCACGCATTCCTCCACTCTCGCGAGACCATCGAATACCAAGGAGCTGCAATGAGAATGATGGGGGGTTCGGGTTTCACAAGTGGTATATAAATTTCGGAGATACGAGTCACATCAATAGTACTCAGTTCTGAATTTGAAAAAAAAGTTTTAACGCAACCGCCAGCATCATTTATTCAAGATGGTATATTACATTCAAACTATCTACATTAATAATGCATTCTTCATTTAGGTCTCACCAATTCATCAGCTCCAGTCTCCAGATTAAGTGCAACCACTTGCAGATCGGGTTTATCCTCTTGCTGGGGCATATCCAACCAGTAGACCTCACCCAGATGGAGAACCTGTGAATGTTCAAACATGACAAAGGTTCAAACAGATTGAGAAAGATCAAAGATCAATATTAAAGGTCCCTATCTCCAACTCACCGATAGCTTGAGAAGCTCTCCGGGGACGACATTGATAACGGCGTGATCTCCCGGCTCCAATTCGAGATCCAGCTGAGAAATGAACAAGTGTCAATTGAGTGTCACAAGATTTATATGGAAGCAATTTCGCGAACTCTTTTTGTCCAACAGAAACTAATAAGAACTATTTGTGCCGAATCTATTACAAATCAGGAAAGCATCTCGCTTACGTAGAACTTGTAAAACGTTAACCCACCGGTTTCTTCACATTGATTGGCATGGGAAGGAGATTCTGAAGGACGAGAGGAGGATGGAAATGGACGACGTACGCGTGAACATGATCGTTTCCTGAGATGAGATTGATTTTGGGTGTAGTGCATAACGGGATACTATCGATGACCACTTCTAACTGGGCTATTAAGATCCGAGTGAAACCAAAATCAACCCAGATCTTCCAAGATCCAATCAAAAAGGATCAAATAAGACCTGCTTACCATATTGGCATCTCTCCTCAGTAATGGTCACTTCGAAATGGAATGCTTCAGTGGGATTCTCAATTGATCGGCATTCGACCATTCGACGGTAGGTCGAGGAGAAATCGTGCCAGCGAACTCCCGTCTCGCACACAGCCCATCTTAATAGATATAGATGAATTAAAGTAATTGCAAATTTTTATAATATTCGAGAGGAATACTAGTGAGTCTCCAGTATCGCTGTTACTGTGTAGTAAGGTTTTATCAATAGCTAGCAATCGTGTATTGTGTGGAAGCGACAAAAAAATATTCTTGCTTGTCCACTAATCACGAAGACCAAAAATATAGTCGACTCACTTATCGGCAGTTGGCTTGAAGAAGATCTCTCCTTCATTTCCATAGAGTAGATTAATGGGCATATTCATCTTCTCTCCAAACGAGACAGTTCCCGCTGGATCGAGAGTTGTGTCACGACGAGTGAATACCTGAGAGAGTTATGATTCACTCTATCCATATCATCCCACCGAGTCTGTTGAGGATAATTTGGCTTTTCCATTGGTGATAACCCATTTCCATCTATACCGTACCCCCTTCCATACCTCAATATCCGTCTCGATGTGTGATTGTACTCTGATATGGGACGAGAGCGTGAGCAGTCTTCTTCCTCCTTCCACTCGCGTCTCCGCCACTACCTGCAATGGACTGTCTTCTCTCCATTGAACTCCTCTCCTTTTCCAATCTCGGCTCAGGCCAGACAAATGGGAAAGTGCACACCCGGCACCACAGCCGTTCATCCGCTACAGAGGAGACAATTGGGAATGTGCACCAGTCACTTCGGCCAACGTGTGTTCTAGAGTGCAAAAGGGGAAAATGGAAGGACACCTACTCGTGTGAAGAATGGGTAAAGAAAGGCTTAGAAAGGGACAATGCACAGCAGGGAAAAATTGAAGAAAAAAAAGCAGAATAATCCTTAAACATCCTTATTCTCACCACCACAGGAAGACCGATCGTTATGATACCATTCGGAGATGTCTCTATCAGCTAAAACCAAGAGATGGTTAGTTACTACCGTATCCTTTGATTAGTAGTATCTACCGTAACCCCATCGGATACCGTACCTTCCATGCACTGTTTCCTCCCGTTACAGTAACTTCTCCAGGATGGTCTCCATTTTGATTCTTCATCTTAGGATTGAATTCAAGTATTTGTCTTCCTGCTCTTCCCACTCGAACCGTCTGCTTCTCTCCCAATGTCTCCATTCTCAAATCAATCAATCGATAATCAATAAGGTAACTACCGTACTCACATCATATCGATCTTTGTCTCTTGCTGCACGGGTGGTCCGAATGGGTCGCGTGCAGCAGCTGCAGCAGATCCGACGCCGCTTGCGGCCTCTTCTCTCAATCGAAGACGAACGTAATCGCCGTGAGTCGCGTCGATCGGACGATCGTCTGAGGACACCTGAAAACAAATTTCCATATTGATAGCAATCTCACATTATTTATTTTCATTTGTTTCTGTACCACTGAACTGCCTGATTTTCCTCTTTTTAGTTGAATTAATTATTTTCCGAAGCATTATGGCCCAATGATTGCTACACCATTGCCACCGCCCATATCCCCCATCTTTGCAGCACCAATTCCCCATGTCCCTATCCTGCCCCTTTCCCCTCTTTTCCTCCTCACCTGCAGTGTATTCGAGTTGTGAATCATCACTGTCACTCCAGTATCATTGAGAACGAGGAATGGCTCATCACCAGGCAGCTGAGTGCCCGTCGGAGGGGCGATCTGCTTCGCTGCACGAGTGAATGCCTGAATGAAGCAAGGGATTACTCCTCCTGGTAATCGATAAATGGATCTACAGTATACTCACATCGCCCAATTTATTGGTCAATTCGTAGAGGGACTTGGTGAAGGTGATGTTGAGCATTCGTTCAGTCTCGATCTTCACTGACATATCGGGATTCTTATCGGCCGAGTCAAGCTTATTCCGTCCGACCACCTATGAGAGATCGATTATTGACGGGTTACAGTAACAGATACTCTAGATACGATATCCAAATTGACAAGTAATGCTTACATTCAATTGCATGGTCCATGTCTCGAAGACACCTTCGTCCACTTCGCACGGTTCGATCACCTGAGAAAAGGGGTGAATTGAGGTTGCATCGTATCTCCAAAACTAGCTTGCCCAGGCTTACACAATCAAATCAACATCTGCTCGATGAAAAATCAAAATACAATTTTAGTAGTAACGAAACGCAGTTGATGGATTCACGTAGCAGATGTCCGTGAAAGAGAGGCTACGATAAATAATCCACAATCTTCTCTTCAAACAACAAAGTAACAAATTCGCCAACTCACAGGTTCCCACACAGAGATAGCCTCATTGTAGTAATTCATCTGGAGTGACATATCTCCCTCGGCCTTGAGTGCCCATGACCAATTCGATGCATTCAGCTCCATACTCATTCCGAGAAGAATCAGAGGAGTGCGCACCTGAATATCAATCCATTGGCTGCCGTATCTACTGCCACTCAGTCCTCGATCCCTTCCCCTCCTCTACCGTACCCCTCCGTCGTCCGTTTCGAGAGTGAGTGATATGACGGGGAACTTGACTTCCGCCCTTTCGACGGGTCCAGTCGGAGAGACAGGCTGCTCTTCCGCCTCTTCTACTGCCTCTTCCGCCACTGGGACCTGAATGAAGGTACTGTAGATTGAGTGGCATGACGATCAATAACTGCACTACTGTATCCCTATCGTACCTTGAGGAACCAGTGCTTGGCCTCATTCAATGGCTTCACTCCCCAGTAGTTCTCGAAGGTGCGCACACGAGGAACCAAAGTGGAGACGGTCGACTCCTGTGAAAAAATGAATTAATTCATTATCGAATATACTGTAATCAGAAGATTGAAAAATCAGTCAGCGATAGTCTAACTAGTGCCTCCTACAGTATACCTCTTGGGATGCGGCTGCGAACTGAGTGTTCACTGCAGAGAGCATGCGGATGATCGAGGGTGCCATGTACAATTCGAGAGGAGTCGAGTGAACCTGAGAGATACGGAAGGTTTAGACCGATCAATAACTTCTGCCTACCGTACCTTGATATCCATGGCCTTGGACTTCTTCTCTGATCGGAGTACCAGCTTGATGTCAGCCTTCTTGAGCACCTGCAATCAATATTTTCCAATTACCGTATCCATCTCAGCCGTCACAATCGAGTACAGTACATTTCATTCTTGCTACCGTACCTCGTAGGTGACTTGATCCCTCTTGGTGACGTCATAGTAACTGGAGAAGATGTGCAGACCCTCGATGCCTCCCGTCATCTCTTCCGCGTCAGTAGTCTAGAGATCAAAGATCAAACTAGGGACTACAAACTACAAATATCATAAAAAATGCACACGTACCGGATGGGACTTTATGTTGCAGTTGAAAGTGAGAATGAGTGCCTGTGAGGAGGCTGGCTGAGTGGAATCCTCAACGAGAATCACTTCGATTCCCTTGATGTCTGCATCGAGGGCGAGAGTTCCCTGGATGGGTGCTGCAGGGGCAGTCGGATGCCCTCCTGCTGCACCTGCTGCAGCGCCCACTGTCGTTGCGCCAGAGGCGAGCTTGCTGCAAGAACGAGATTGGATAGTTCACCCGTCCCTCTGACTGACCGTTCAGCCTCGGCTGCCTCCCTCTCCTTCTCCTCTTCCGTCTTCTCAACAGCGAAGAACTTGGCGAGACTGCCGAGGAATTCAGGGCAGAGACAGATGAAGAAGGCACACATCGATAGACGGACTGAAGATAGGGTAAGAGGATGATGAGATGGAATCAGAATTGGGCCCATTTGGTTGTGATCTAATGCGATAGATGTCTGCTGTAAATTAAACTTTCAGCTCTTCAAGATACTAAAACACAGTGTGAAACACAACTGTACATGGAAACGAAGTTTGACAACTCCGTGTTCGCCCCTCGCTCACCCTTTCTATCCTGCTGGGCATTCTGTGCAAAGTGCATCTTGATGAGATCTTCGTCCTTGTGCCCTCTCTTCTGCAATTGATCGATACCTCTCTTCCCTCTTCTCCATCTACCGTATTCATACCGTACCTCCATCAATTCTCTAATCTCCGTTTCCGCTCGTTCGTCGTACATGGTGAATGCGACCAGATTGAGTGCCACGTCGAGGGATCCGTCTCCGAGCACCTTATATCCATTCATGTTCATTGGATGATACGGTTGACATTATCGTTTACAAATATTCGTTTTTTTCTTCAAACAATCTGACATCGCTTTATTACTGAACGGAAAATCTTGCTGGTTATGAAAACTAGGTGAATCAACAGATCACCTGCCCCCTCCTCACCTTTGCATTCGTCTTGAATCCTCTAATACTAAGAGTGGCGATTCCTCCATCATCGTCAGCATTGAGAACTGCCTTGATCTCATCGACAACGAGACGAACGTCGAATTGAACGTCCGTAGTCGTCGCCACTGGCTTCTCTTCCGTTGCAGCATCAGCAATTCTGGAAGCGGCATATTTCTCATCCGAGGACCAATTACATTCAATGTGAGTTGCAGTTTCAGGAAGGGCACAAGGACTAGAAGATAACCTCGATAACAAGTTGAAATTGTAAGTTGAAATCTGCAGAAAATGAATCGGTGCCTCTCCCTTCCCTCTGATATCAATGGACTGCTCACCTATCTCCTGGATGCTGCTTCTCCACTTCAGTCTTCTTCTCATCTTTCTTCACATCTTCAATGGGCGGAGTGCGAGTGGAGGGAGGAGTGAACACTTCCAGAGTATCGTCCGGTTCCACCTACAGTGGGTTCATAATTGGTGAGATTACGGTTCTAAAGATCCCATTGATCAACGAGTAGTTTGATTACTTTATGAATACATTGAAACCCGAGTTGTGCATGAACTTGATCTACGAATTCAAAAACAACGGAAAAAAACTATCTAGCGTACCTTTTCAGCGAGATTTCCACTAAGAGTGGCCATAATGGTAGCGTAGTCCTTCTGAGACAGCTTGGCCTCCACTACGGACAGATGCATGTCCACGGCTGCTTGCGGTTTCTGAGTGGAGATGAGATTAGGAGGAGATGTACGCTATGATATGTCTAACAATTCGGATTTGTTAAAAATGTGATCAACAATTGAATATAAAGGGCTGCTCGTGTTTCACCAACTGCTCCCTCCCCTCCCTTCCCTTATCGAAGAAAAAAACTAACCGCCTTGCTCTCCTCCCACATGAGATTTCTCGATAGTTGAACAGTGAATGTGAGCGGGGAGAGAATATGACGACGATTCACCAGCGTCTTCCCTCCGCCTTCCATCGTACCACTTCAAAGATCAAAAATCAATTTGTGGAAAGCACTTCCTCGTTCGCTGGTTATTGTAATTGTGTAGTCGAAATAGACGAGGCATTACGTACTCTGACTCTCTACGACTACAAGGAATTGATGAAACATCGAACACTATGGTCGCGAGAATAATGAAACGGGAAGTTTACAATATACTGACACCCCGGGAAAACATTTTCAGACCCAAATAATTGTTTTTCTACACCGTTGAAATCGACGAGACATTATGACTCTCTGACTCTCTACGACTACAAGGAACCAGTGAAACATGAACAATATTGTCGTGAAAATAGTCACACAGAGATTATATTGGGCCGATAATACGGGCAAGCACTTCCAATTAGATATTTTCCTATATCTTAGAGACGTATGAAACACTATTCACCAAGACTCCCATGGACTACATGGAACCAGTGAAACATTTACCACCCTACAATAGTTGACCAATAATCATAATGAACATACACTCCGACACTCATCTCCTTGAGAGTCACTGCCATCGCATCGATGACCACCATTCCTCCGCCCGCCTTCTCTGCTACGATCTTGTTGTTCACACTCATCGATCCTGAACGAGAAGGAAAGATCAAAGATCAAAGGGGGGCGGGGCCAACTCACCGAGATCAACGACGATGACGTCATTGGAAGTGGATAGACGAGGGACGAGAATGATGGGAGCCTCCAGATGGACGTCCAATTCGATACGAGGCTGCCGCTCTGCTATCGCCGCCTGAATAAGAGTATTTGAACGATCGCCCTATCTACGATTACTTCGATTTGTATCCGCCATTTAAAGATCACACAGTGAAGCGACAAATCTCCTTAAATTTTCCTCTATGCTCTCGGAGCTTCTCGGTTATATTTATTTTTGATTTTCAGAGAGAAACACAAATAACAGCAATTTCAGAAAGCCTCAACACAATGTAACCAACCACTGCATCCCCAATCCACCCTCCCCCCCCTTCTCACCTTTACATCTTGGGCTACTTGCTGTGCCTTTGCAGTGGCTGCGGCCGAAGCAGCAGCTGCTGCAGCTGCTGCCTGCGCCTGGAAGGGCTGCAGCCAGGCGAGAACTCGAGACACCCAAAGATTGACGAAGACGAATCGGAGACGAGCGATTCGCACCTGGAAATAGAGGAAAATTGACGGGGATGGAACAATGAATATCTACCGTATTCCCTTCCTACCGTACCTTGACTCTCATATCGATATCCGTCGGTCTCTTTTCTTTCTCTTCTCGATTAAATTGAGTCATTTCGAATCTCAGCATAACCTCCTCTTTGCCCTGCACGTGCATCAACTTCCTGCAATTATATACACTTTTATTTTAAATGCATTTGCTAAAGTTTGTCCCGAATTGGAAGCAAAACTAACAGCTATATCGATTGATGAACAAAACTAGGAACATTCGCGCAGCGCAGTCAACTTAACAGCTCTTACGAAAGTGGAAGAGTAATCCTCTCCATATGTTTGGGAATAATAAACATTATCTAATCGGCATATTCCACATAATCGTTTCTAACAATTCTCTCCTCCCTCAACCCACTCACTTGTAGAGTGCATCCTTGGCGGAGTCAGTGATATAGATTGACTTGAGTGTGGCACTCACATCCATCTGAGCCTTCATCATCTTCACTGAAGCACGAACCTGAAGGGAGAGAAATCGAGATTAGAGGACGAGCATCATCAAAACTAGGAATCTATCGAATCTATCGAAAAAGACGGGAATAGCATTACATTAATGCTAGCTAATTGCAAGTGTGAGGAAAAAAAACTATTTTTCGTCACAGTGCGAACCGATGTTTCAGGGTGACCGTAAACTGTCGAACATCGAGTCATTTTGATAGATTGTTCAGATATTTTTCATTAATATAGTTAGATAAACTTCCGCAAAAGGAAACTTGCACTGAAGAGTAAAAAATACGGAATAAATCGCTCACATCCTCGATGGTCAACACACTCTCCAACTGCTTCTCCGATCCAAGATACACTGAGAGAGAACCGAATCGAGATTCAACCTGCAATCATTACGTTTCACAAGGAGGATATGTCCATGAATTCAAGCTTCATACGCTTGCGATATTTTTACGAATAAAACACAAAAGCACTAACTACGCAAATTTTGATCACAATTCAACGGTTCAACTGCTCACCTTCATATTGATAATCTTATCAGTCTCAACATCGGCGGCCATCGTATCCTTTCTGCTCTTCTTCCTTGCTGAATGCTCCTTACGAAGAGCAGTCAGCGACTCCATACTGGAAAGCAACCATTACGAATCATTCAGCAAGCATCACCCTCGACACTCATGTTTCGCACAGTTCGTATTATCGAAAGAAATTGTGAAGCTACAATGATCTCATCATTTTTTGTCCATGCCCAATTCCACTCTCATTCTAGCCCCCCCCCCCCTTCCCTCCTCATACCTGTGAGCGACGACTTGTGATAATCTCTTTCCGACAGCATCGGTCACAGTCTCTTCAGTGCCCTCCACTTCACCTGAATAAACCAATTCATTATTTGCATCGCCCGTCACTTCCCGGATTCATCAATCTATCTATTGCATCAGAAACTGTTCTTGTCAATACATCCTTGTTAAATACAAATAACTCACTATCATCTTCCTTCTTGCCCACAATCTCATTCACTTTCGCCTGCACTTCCTCTCCGTACTTCTTCAGCTCTATCAGACCTTCCTGCAATTGAGTGACATTTCAATTAGAAAAGTATTTCTATCCATTTTTCAATGACATTGGAAATAGAGCAGGCCAAGTCATATTATGGTCTGCTTGCGACAGCAACCTACTAGTTTAAATCAACGATTTTGTAGAAATGTCTAAAACACATTTACGATGACCGACCTGATGGAGAGCGACGATCAACTGGGTGAAGTTGAGTCTCACGTGTTGCTCAGTATTCTTGTATTCAGTGGCGAAGAAGGGAGATTCAGTCTGTGCCTGCGAGAGACAAGATTCATTGTTGGTACAACCATTGATGGACGGGCGAAACTATGCTGGTTGGTAGTAAACATATTTTCTAAAAAACAAAGTCTGCCGACTGTTCACTTTAGTGTCCCACTCTTTTCTCAAATACCAAGAACACTCAGTCCGATAGTGAAGGCTAAATCCCCATTAGTTTAAACCATTATTACTACTTCATTGATCTTACCTGTACATAGTCAACACTAAGAAGAGGTCCATCTTGATCCAGATTATCCACGAGATAGAGATGGTCTCTTCCCGGGGCGAGAGACTTGTGCGTAGGCATGTGCACTCGGAGAGCACCCATCTGAAGACAGAGAGATCAAAGATCAATTCTCGAAAGATCAAAGATCAACCACTCACCTCGGCCTTGACGACCATATCGTGAGTTCTCATCTGGAGTCTGCACTTCATTCCGAGTACAGATAGAGCGACGAGAGTGGATGAACCACGGCTGACCACGAGACCCACCTGGGAGAGATGGGTTGCAGGGGGAGATCATATGTAGTGGAGATATCAAAACGCCAATAATATCGACATCTCTTTACATCTTTAAAATCATTCAAAATGACATATTCTGTCGTGCTACCGTACTCCTCCCCATCGTCCTCTATCGTACCTCATTGAGTGACAACTCCAACTCGATCTGCACTTGTTGATTGTTCTTGGCGAGGACATCCTTCGGTTCGTCCGTCGGTTCCACTGATAGTTCCACCTCGTCCTGAAGAGACGACAATTCACATGAAGGAGTGAGGTTACACGCGATTATTACTACAGAGCCTCATCTTTCAATTCGTAACATTGTGCAATAATGCGAATCAAAAGTAAAATCACAATATCGTAAGCGTACCTCCATAATGGTTTTCATCTTTGCTCGATCTCTCAACTTGGGCGCCGCCACGAGTTCCTCTTCCTGCAAACGAATTATCTCCCGATTCGTCCCGGCAGATTGTCGTTCTTTGTTGGCCATATCTACACTAGCTTCGCATACATCTCACTATACTCATGATATCTTTTAGAAAAAATAGATAGTTGGCCCAATATTCCTACAGTACCCCCTTAGCGTACCTTCTCCGTTACTGCATCTGCGGGTGGTTTGGGAATGGAGATGAGCAGTTTGAGGAGCATAATCAGATGGATGTCAGAGATGCCAATGACGACGTCGGGAAGATTGCCCAGCACGCGAAGTCTGCAGTAAATAGATTTATTCTAGTAGAAGATTTCATGAAATCGTCTCTCATTCCAAGCGACCCAATGTGTACACTGCGTAAAGGTAAAAGGTTCAGCCCGTGCTCAAGGCACACGAAGTCCTGCGGGAGCCCACTGCTAGGCCAGTGACTATTTGTACACTGCGTGCAGCAAAGAAGCTGCGGGCTTCACAAAACTCTCAAATCTCGAGTTTTCGAAATAAAGCAAGTATCCCCCCCCCATCAACTCACTTGGCCAATTTGAGATCGTCGATGCCACATTTGTGTATCTGAATGTCCAATCCAGTGGGTCTCAATAGATGAAGAGGAGAGGAAGGTTGAGTACGAGCTGCCTCGGCGTCCTTCACGTTCTGTAGAGGAAAGGGGCGATCGTTTACAATATAAAAATACTCAATTTACTACTTTATTACGCCTCCAGTTCTCTAATTCTTCCAAATATATCATGTGTGTGGAAATGCAACCAGCGCTATAACAATATCGAACAATGGGCGAAACGAGAGCTTTTCGACTCATAGTGGAACCTGAGATTAGCAAGAAAAAAATGTTTATAAAAGGGAAAAAACGAATCAGCGTTGTGCACAGTACAATAACATCCACATCTTTCATCCTCCTCACCTCCGCCAATACGACGACGACATTGCTCAATTCCACTCTGAATCTATCGTATGCCTTCGCTGTCAATTGGCCCATTCGATCCTTCTCCGTCAACTTCTGCAATGGAAACACCAATTAATACGTTCTAAACACATGAACCACGAAACAATCAGTACTCATTTCTCAATCCCTCATAACACAACCTCATGAAACACAAGTTCTCCATTGCGTCAATAATTTGAACTTGCCAAATCCCACTCAATTCCCTTCATCTCACCTTTACATCCACATCGACAGTCGAGATGGTGAGCAATCCGAGATCAGCCAGAAGAACTGGCTTGAACTCCGCGTATGTTCCACCCTCACAGATAAAGATTGTCGCCGGTTGGATGACCTGAGAAAGATCAAAGATCAAATATGTTCGGCTTCAACCGACACAAAATCCAAATGCAATGCTAAAGATCAAAGATCATTTTCTTCCGTCCTTACCATATCCAGCACAAGCTTGGTCTTCTTCTCCAATGCATGCTGCATTCCCATCGTCGACCGAGTTTTGACCTGCAAACCAATCGATTATCGTAGTCCTCTCTACCGTAACCCCCCCCCCTCATCTACCGTACCTCTTCGTATCGGGACATTGCTGCGGCAGTCAGCTGGTTCAGCTTCACCGACTCGGGCGGCTTGAATACCTGCAACAATCGATGGTTAGCTACCGTACTCCACATATCGATGATCTACCGTAATCTCTGATACTCACATCGATAGCCTTGTTCACAGCTGCAGCATGGTAGATGACGTTGACAGGGGCGATTCTCAATGCAACCTTCTGATCGTAGCCTCCCGCGAGAGGATTAGTGTCCACCTGATAACGAGAGATTACAATTATATCCCTTCAATTCACCACACATTAGCAGCGTTATCTATCCATATTTATCAAGTATATGTGAAACGTTGATCAGTATGTCATTAGAGCTTTCAAAAAAGTTATGGATTCATCATTCGATTGAAACTCTAAATTTCCTATCTATTTCACACATCCCAACTTCCATTTCCATCCAATTCGAGCATGGTCGCTCACAATCAGACTTCTTAATTGAGTCATCATCCCTCGTCTACCCAACAGTACCCTTCCCTCCTACAATATCCCTCACCTACCGTATCCGCCCTCCCTACCCTATCCCTTACCGTACCTCTACAGTCAACCAATCTCCCTTCTCTCTCATTCTCAGCATTGCTTCCTTGCATCCATCCATGCGCACCTCCGAGATGCGGGCCTTCAGACTGCAAATCAATAGTGTATTTGACTACCGTATCCCCCCTGATCTACGGTAACCCTCTCATCCTTCTTACTTGATTGCTCCAGCCGATGGTCTCTGAAGGAGAGCAGCATGGAGACCGACAAAGTCCATTTTGATCGCTCCTTCCACGATGATGTTCACCTTCAACGAACCAATCGCTATCCACTCGGGATCCGAGACTCAGAAAATCAATAATCCTTCAACTACCGTAATCCACTCACCTGTCCCAGCTTGAAATCGATTCTATTCTCGACGAATTCCTTGGGATAATTGGTCGGAGGCATGTTTTCCTGCAATCACGAGGCTGACCCAGTCAATCAATAATTGGTGGATACAGTACCTCATAATCGATGGCCTCAAACAACTTGGCCTTCTCTTCGGGAGTCATTGCAGCTTGGAACTTGGTGGCGATATCTCCTCCCTTTCCAGGGGGAGGCTTGGCCGGTGGTGCTCCTTCTGCACTACCACCCCACCTGCAAGAGAAATTGTTAGTTAGTAAGTAATCAATGCGGAGAAAGTATCACTAGAAGGTAGACATTCACATAACTCAAATCTCAAATCTCACAGGCGACTTGGAATAGTCGAATTTCCACTACAACATAGATGACGCACTCAATTCGTGATAATAATGATTTTGCAATAGTATCAATCAGCTATCACCCATTCGCAAGATCATCATGGTATCATTCCCACGTGCAACCCCCCCTCCCCACTCACCAACTCTTTGCCCACCCCATCCATCCCTGTGGTTGATCATCCAATCTCGTCAATCCTCTTCGATCAATCTCCATCTCCGCTTGCTGACGAGCGACGTTCACGTTGAATACGTCCAGTTTCTCCTCGCCGTCCTGAAGAAGAGAAGAGATCAAAGATCAGCTAGTGCGGTGTCTAATGAGCATAACATTAACTTTTGCGATGTTATATTATTTCAGACCTGATACATATAGATTGAAAGCGGGTGTAATATTGTCAAAAACCACCTATCGTGAATCACATATAATCATTAAAACACAAAACCAACATGTCACGAATTTCATTCCAACAGACAGTTATTCAACCTAATCTCTTCCTACAGTACTCTCCGTACCGTACTCACCGTAATCATCTTGGTAACATTCGCTGCGGGACTCTTCTCCGTTTGCTTGCTCACCCACGCTTCCGTGTACGCCTTCACGAGGTCACTGCAACAAGAAATGGTGCATTTGTAAAAACAAGATTTTCCGGTTAATTTTGTGCTTCATCCTTATCTCTAAACGCCGACTGATCGACGCCGCTAATTTTGAATACATATGTGCTTGAATATTACCAAAAAAAATCAATATGCTTTGCTACTTGGCACACTCAAGTTTCACCGGCATCATAAGTGCAATGTTAATCAACATCGTCTAATACTGAGTAGATCGTTTTCAAGTAAAAAAAAGAGAATAATAACACAACTACCCACCGATGTTTCTTCATCCTGGACCAATTCCAATTCTCCCTTCGTCTCTTCACTTTCTCGTGGAGGATCGACTTGTACGCAAACAGCCACCATTCCTACAATGCCACGAATTGTTAATGATTATAAACCGTTGTATTCTATTTTAAATAATTCTTACCTTATAATGTCCCTTGTACTCATTGAGATTGGGGCGATGCTTGAGGTACTGCGTAGCGAGACCGAATCGCTCCTGAACAATGAATGCATTGATCGGTCAATTTCAACAATATTCGCCCATACCATCAAGAATACCAACTATCAGACCTGCTCCCCCTACTTATCCTTTCCACTCACTTGTGCCTCAAGGAACAACAGTAGATCTTGATACTGCATCTTTCCAATGGCCATCGTCAATTGATCCATGTCCACTACGAGATCAATCTGAATACGTATAGTTTATTATGTTGCTGAGTGGTATCATTTCATGAACAGACGTTGGACATTAATTTCGTGAGTGAACCACTAATACACCATGTCGCTCTGTCACATCTATCCCCACCCCTTCTCCCTCTGTCACCTTTGGTATCTTCCAATTGCTCTCGTCCGTCTCTGGTTTCTGATTGAGCGAGAGCTTCGCCTGCATTCTGATCGGCTCCAGGACTGCAATCGATACATTGCGAATACCGTAACCCCCTGATCACAGTATTCTAATCAATAAATCAATAATCATACTGTATTTCGTCTTGGGTCGATGTTCTCCAGCGGCGATGAACTCCCTCAATTGCTGTCTGATCACTTTCTTATCCGTAAGATCAGAGATCAATTTGACATCACTGTCCCAGTAGACTGCCAGCGAATTCAGTTCGACCTGAGTGGAAGAGATTAGACTATCCGAATACATGGAAAGAGCATGTCCAATCAATATTCAAAAACAACTTTCAAGCTTTTATTCATCTTTCTCAATGTCCCTGTAACCCGCCGAAACAGCGTTCCCACATCACCTCGTATATGCTTGTGAATCAGAATATTGCAAATATATATCTCTCAAGAGAGTAGAAAACATGGCATTTTTTTCAATCAAAATGCTAGTTCTCGTTTTCAATTACTTTGCAGCAGCAATATTACAACAAAACTCTTTTTCCTCACTGACCAATTTATGGACGATTTTGACGGCATCCTTGTGGATCGTCTTCTTCCAGTTCGAATCCGTCGTCTGCAATATCAGAATCCTCGTCTACCGTAATCTACCATAGTCTCTTCCGCATTCGGTCCCTACCGTATCCCGTCCTAGACATACATCCAATTTTATCGTCGTCTACCGTATTCTACCGTACCTCGTCTCTTCCTACCGTACTCCCATCCCTCACTTACATCCAATTGGAGTGCAGCAAGAGTGACTCCGGCAGCGAATGGTCTCGATCTATTCGTGTACTTATCCTCGAAACGAACGTGAACATTGTGCACGGCTACCTGGAATAGAATTGAATGAATTGACTAGCTTTACTAAAGACGGCAAGGAATATGCTAGAATGATAAGCAGTCAGGAGATATAGTTGAATCATTAATTGTTGCACCTTCAGGCAAGCGCCCATTATCGAACCCAACATTTCCCCAAAATCTTATGTACACGCGAAACGAGAATTCGAGAGTTCAAAGTGAGAATTAGATTTTGCTAGTATGAGGTATAATTCCATTGAGGAAACGGATTTCACTAATCTTTACTGCTAACGGGAAACTTAAATCCACCTGGTCAGATATGACACAAAAAAACCCATAAACTTTGAAAATCGCAAATCAACCGTACCTGGAGGTTCTTGATGACCTGGGCGACCATCTTCTCCGCGAAAGAATCGGCTTGCGGATCAGGAGGCTTCCTGAGTGGAATCAGTAAGTTATCGATCGCTACCGTACCCTTCTTTCCCTCTCCCTTACCCATAGGCCAAATACCCGTCCCGAAAGGATCTGTGCATACCACATTTTTAGGCCAATTCGAACAAATATTAGAGAAAACCATACCACAGATTGACAAAACCAGAGGAATTCACCCGAAACATAACCACCGCAAGTGAAACAGCCTTCAAACTTGTAATAGCATACCAGAAATTGGGTTTCATGACCTGAGTAGATGAACCCTGCCCTCACCTTCTGTTCTTTCTGGCCTCTTCGAGTCTCGTGAGCGTCTTCTCCTTGATCTCCTTTGCATTCTTCTTAGCCTGATCAGGGTATCGATTAGCTACCGTACCCCTCTTCTCCCTCTCCTACCGTACCTTATCCTCATTGTAGACGACTCCCTTGTTGGGTACGACGATCAATTGGACTCCATCGACAGTGGCGATCACTGGTTCAGTGTACAGATTCTTCCAGGGAATCTTGAGCACCAACGACTCGATGTAACCGTATCTGCAGGGACAGTCATAATTATCCAGAACATTACTCATTCAACTTCAAAACCGATACACTTAATGGAGTGCGGTAGATCTACGATAGCTCTACAGTACTCACTTGAGTTTCACAGGTAGATCGAGATCGTCTAATGCGCTCTCTTTGATCTCGAGATTCTCGAGTTTGACATCTCCTGCAATACTCGAGTTTCGATTCACTTTCTAATTACCTGACTCCAGTTTCACAATGATCATAAAGGAAAATATAGTATAAAATTAAAATTAGATATTTTAAGTAAGTGTACCTCCCCAGATGCCGATATTCAATTGAGATGAATCGAGATTATCGACGAAATCTCCGAGGAATCGATTGAGAAGATCAGCGACCAATGACTCGAAGACCATCGTTGATGTTCTTCTGTCTCGATCGACCTACTCTTCACTCACAATCCACTCACTCACTGATCAATCGATCCTGCAATGCGCACCAATCACATCACTACCGTATCGGACGACAATTACGATCGACAACTGACTCAACTATGAACGGTGATTCAGAAAGGGAAGAAGGTCAGATGAAATGGAGGCAGTGAAAATGAGAGACACGAGCAATAACTGCTGCTGCAACCTTGGCACAGTGGGAAAGAGAGACGAGAGACGAGAGTGAGGAGATAGAATGGGTTTGAGTTAGAGAAAGAAGTGAGTTGGGTTGTTGGGTAGAGGAGGGATAGAGGGAGTGAATTAGACGGGACGAGAGCAGACATTGGGTGATATGAGTGATCACATCCATTACAAATCCATTCATTTAGATTCAATCGCTGATCAATGTTCACAATCAGCATATTCATGGAAACACGATAACCACAATCTCGTTGGTTCCCCCTGATAAGGTTCGAAAATGGCGCGATTTCGCATGGAGCCTGATTGGTTCGCCTATTCCACACAAAGGGTCGTTTGTTTACGAGTGCTAGAGGGAGGGAAAACCAAGGGGAAAAGGGGGGGGGAGAAGGAAGGAAGGAAAGGATAGGAGGAGGGACGGTCAGACACGAAGACGCAGGCATGGCAAAGCAACCACGAAAGAGCGAGCAAAGTGAGAGCGGGCTAGAGAGATAGGGAAAGGAATGGAAAGAGAGAGGCATTTTGGTCACTTGAACTTCGCCAAGGATTACGCGCCAACCAATGTCACGGTTCACAACTTTCAAATTTCACCCCGGTAAACTTGCGTTTCGATTGCACTTAGGCTAGGCAAAAATACGATCGAGGTCAATACGAGAGCAATTTTGAAAGGAATACAAAATGAGAAAAGCGAGATTGGCCTCGTTGTCATCAGCTACTCTTTACATTGCTCTGTCTCACTAATCTCGCGGGCGTCATAACAAAGGATTCCACTGACAGAGAAAATGAATGATCCGATCGATGAGGACAGTGCTTCTATCCTTCTATTTATCAACAACGGAAGTTATAACCATACCGAGTGAGTACTATCTAGTGTTAACCCCCTTACCCCTCTCATATCAGCTGATATCAACCTATCAGTAACCACTCCTCTTCATGAGGTGTCTTGACCTGTCATACGCCCTGGCTCATTTCAGTTGCATATTTTCTACATATCACTATAATAACACGGAACCACCAGAATAGTCATCAATACGGCGCAAAAACGGAACTGAATCTGTATGTTCAGCTCTCCCGTGCTGAAGGATGCGCTGAGTCAGGCGTGATTTAGAGAGGAAAACGAAGAGAAAATGAGGACGTGAGAGATCAGGGGTCAATAAGAGAGTGCAGACGATGAGAGAAAGGGAGAGAATGGAAGGATATGAGAGAGGGAAGGGAACAAATTAGAGGAGGAATCGAGTGACGATCGCGTTGACAAGAACGGCTCAAGTTCAGTTGAAAGAGAAGGAGATGGAAGGAGACGAAGGGAAAGGAGAAGAGAACCCTTTGAACTAGTCAACCCCCAACAAACATCTACCAAATTAGAGCAATCGCATTTCGAACGAAGCAGCAAAAAAAGGAACAAATTTCTCAATCTCGAGAGTTAGTCAGAACAGGGAAGGGAAACGGACACAAACAACCAGTGAATGGCACTTTATCGCCCTCACATTCCCATTTCCTCTCGTCTCTTTTTGCATCCCATTCAACCACTTCATGAATAGGAAGGGATATGAGCACTCTCACAGAGTGATATCACATCAGGATCAGCTCTTACTGAAATGAAATCTAAAATATCGTTCAAAACATGAAGCGCACTAGTCATCGGAATAAGCTAATTAGAGGGAGAGATAGGAGGAAGAGAAGATGAAGTGGGGAGAAGAGTGTGAGTGAACGGCTAGTCAATAACACGACATCGTCTCACAAAGGGGGTAAACAAGGGGACAAACCATGATTATTCCCCCTCCCTAGTACTCTCTCACTCTCGACAACAACACACCAACTAGAAGGACGACGTAGTTCTTTGCAAGGACCTCCACTATTCCTCTTTCTTTCACTCCATCTGTATCTTTCTCTTTTTTCTCTCTTCCATCTCTAGGCCTCAATACTTGGCAGTCGTAAACAACAAAAAAGAAGGCATAGAGCGCACGCATTACTCAGGCACAAATCGCGCCTTCTAGACAATACAACTCTGCATTACTGTAAAAAAAGGGCAGTTGCAGTAGTGATCACACGAGAATATATCAAAGTTTGGAACAAGTAATTTATGGGTACTTGTTAACCCAGATTTAGTGATGACACAAATTAGCAGATATCAATATTCTTTATCCACCGAGTGGAAACTTTATACAACCTATCTCAAATTCACTCGATAACATCTACTCATTCGGAACATATACGACACATCAGAAGGACAACAATAAATCGATTACAAGGACGAGATCTAAGCTACCGTATCCTTATCCTTCTCCCTTTCTTCTCTTTCCTTCTTGATATTAGGAGGAGTGATGGGGATTCTCGCAAGATGAGTTAGTTTGACTATATTCTGAGGGGCTGCCATAACCAATCCAACGAATCGACTGTGAGCGTCTCCCGGCCATCGTTCTGTGCTTCTAAAAGTATGGTTTATTATTGGGGTAAATCTTCCACGCCAAACAATCACTGATAGTTACTGCCTCACGAAGGGTGGACGTTGTCAGTACGACGCCCTTCGTAAGTAGGGAAATTTGAAAGATAGCAGCTGCTGCTTGAGGAGTACCACTAATTCTGAATTGACCTCGAAATTCTCAAGCGATGATGAAACTTGAGTAGGATAAAGGAACTCAATTGAACCACCTAATATCATATCCCTTATCTACCGTACTCACTGGCTCAAGACGATGTTGGGGTCTTTGTCAGTACATGCGAGATGGCCCGTCACGAGGCGACCATCCTTCAGCTCCAACTAAACATACCGTTTATTGATTATACGGTAGCTAAATTATGGAACCATTTACACTGAAAATACCAAGAGCGTGCACTGTGAAACTCCACATTTCAGTAAAATTGAGGTTCATTGTTACAAACTATATAACCCAATTACCATTCATATTTTTCAGCTCACCTCTAGAAGCTGTCCCATCCATTGTTGTAGTCGTTCCTTGCCACCCATCCTAGAATAGTCATAAGTTCCCTTCTCCTTTCTCCAATCCAAATACTCTTCATGTCTCGAACATTCCATTTGGAGAACACATTGGACATACTGAGTCACTTTATCAAACCATATGAGGTTGATTGCACAATCGATTCAGTCAGTGGTCTCTATTCTCGATCAACAAGTCTTACATTAAACGTCAGTGATCAGTAGGAATCAGTGAGGACAAGTCATCGTCAATAATTATCCATATACAGATATTGAAGGCAACAGAAATGGATCACAGTAGTCAAATAGGCTCCATCAACGGAGGGGAATTCTAGTCATCAATAAATATATATATACAAAAACCATCTGGGATTGAAATGAACTTAACCTGATGAAGGGGTAATACTGTTTGAGATGCTATTTGCAGGAACGAGATAGATCAATAAAAGTGAGGTTGAGGAGGGAATTGGAAATGAGTTATGTTACGAGTTACCATTGAATAGTGAAAGACAAGTAAGCATTTGTGTTACAAATAAATCGCTGGGTAATTCAAATCCCAAAACTACAGCTTAGCAACAAGGAAAGAAAAGTAAAGTGAAGAGTTAGCCGAAGAGAACGTGGAATTTGACAAAGATAGGACTAAGATCAACTGTCGCTAAAACGGTTAGCCATGTTAGCTAGATATTACTTAGTTGGTGAAATCTCTAAGAGAGGATGGTCGAAAGAGAAGATCGGGGATCACAGTAGGAAGAGGAAGGGAGGGAGTACTACTTTAGATGACCATTTTCTCGAGTAATCCTTCCTCAGCATCACTAAGAGTTGAAGCATGGTACATCTTCGTTGAGGAGTACTGAAAGCAATACATCAATATGGTCATCTACCTAACACACTTCCGTACCTTATCCGTAACTGCTTTCAGCTTTCCCATTCTGCGCACTCTCAGCACCCAGGTCGCTATCATCTTGCCAGTTCTGAAACATAATAATACCGGTTAAGATGCACTCCTCCATCCATTCCTCAATGGATATTTACTCACTTCACAGCTTCCTTCATAAACTCTAAATCGACTCCCGTTGTTGCCGACTTGAACGCCTCTTTCAGGTCCAGATCAGATCCTGCAACACCACAAATGCGCCTTCATATGAGTACTGATACCGTACCCTTGATGTAATCAGCCAGCCAAAGAGCTCCCGCAGCAATGAGTGATCCCTTTATCGATGAGAATGCTGCATCCACGAGGGTCATCTTAAAGTACATCATTGAAGTAATTCACGTAATTCCAGTTGTACCTCAGCGAGATACTTGGCGAGACAGTGAATGGAAGCATTCGCAGCTGCTCTCTGTGAGAAAGAACGAAGGAATTGAATCGAATGAGGACGACCCATATCGAAGTCTGTCGCCTTCACTACTTCCACTTCCATTCGAAGCTCAAATAGAGACATTATTCAATCAGAAATATTTCAATCTCCGTACCATCTGTTTCTTGTTGAATGCATTATCAGTGATGAACTCGAAATCCTTCAATTCGGGGCAATATGTCTCCTCGTACTTCGATGCAGCCAACATGGCACACACACCTACCTGAATAATAATAGTGAAATTCATCATTTTAATTTAATATTTCAACGTGTAACTAAATGCATCGGGAAGCTCCTTCCTCACACATTCCCATGCCATAATTGCGTATTTGCCCCCTGGTGTGCATACATTATGGCTCAGGTCAGTCAGTGAGGCCATTCTCTCACTCTCACAGGTCTTATTTCATCAAGAAAGGGAATCCATCGTACCAGCTGTAGATCAGTCTTCTCCACATTTGCATTCTCGAGATATCGATCCACGATGTAGACTGTGAGATGGAGTGTTTCAGGCAGGAGATGGAATCGTTGGTGTACCTCAAAAGTGCAAAATTTAAAAACCACGATAAATTTACAAAATACATAGCAAATTACAAGGTTAACAACTTGTCTTACCTGGATTATCCAATCGATGAGAATGGAGCGCATCCTGCCGGTAACTTTCTTGTCAGACAGGAACAATTCGTCCACTAGATACTGATCTTCCGCGTCGAAAAGATAGTTCTGAATCGGCCACATAATCAGTCACAATCAATGCTACTTCATCTCCCTCACATTTATGTCCAATACGTAATCTTCCGTCATCATTTCGCATTCTTTGCTGATGGGTGCATTCTGTGGCCGCACGATGATCTCTGACTGCTTTCTGGTTGGGACGACAGTCGTCTTCTGTAGTTTGGCGGGCGGTTGTCCGATGGCATTGGAGGTGGATGTCTTGCGGACGGCCAGTCCCTTTGGTCGTCCCGCCATTCCCGGTTTCACGATTACGTCAGCTACTGCTGCCGTCCGTTTGACAGGGCCTGAAGATAGGAAAAATTGACCGTCGATTGATGGCCTGTTACTCACCACCCAATCTGCCGAGACCTGCTCGCACATTCTCATCGACGGCAGTCGTCCCACGAGTAGATCGCTGCAAACAAATCATGTTAAATTGCCACTTCCCTTTTTGAAAAAGAAGAAGAAAGACAACAAAACATATAGAGTCGAACTCACTCTCATTTCCATCGGAGCGTCTTCAGTCCGCTTTCAGCGTAGCTATAGATTGAAACTGAAGAATAAAGGTATCAAGAAAAGTAAAAACGTTCTCAACAAAAAAAAACAAGCAGAAAAACGGGAGGGGAAGGGGGGAGAACACGAAAATTCGAAACCCAAGAATAGTTCATTTGACGCGCCAAGGAAGGGAATACGTGGCAAACTACACAGTAGATCAGGAAGTAAACAAGAAGCAGGGGAAGGACAGTCAATCGATAAAACGCGTCGGAGGCCGCGAGCCGTGCCAGCCGCGTCTGCCAAAATTTGAATAGCGCGGATAGAAAAAGAGCGCGAACTCAAATCCTACCGTAATTTCTAGAGCCGAGCCAGAACAATGATTCATTCTTATGTTTTTCTTTCTTGTATTTTTTCAAAAATTCAATTTTTTGATATTATATTATGTTAAAAAATGGAAAAAATACTAAAAATGGATGAAAACCACTATCGTCAGATAAATAATGTAGACAAAAAGTACACGGCAAGCTCTTTATAAAATTATCTCATGATCTATGATTTAATTTTCTTTAAAAACATCCTAATACATTATGATATCAGTTGATATGTTACAGCATAGTATATATTATATCACAACGAAAAAAATTACTTGCATATTTTGGCCAATCTGAGAGAAAAAAAGACAACGCTTCTAGGATTATTAACAGATTAGAGTCTGGGAGGAGAAATGAGACAAAAGAATAGGTGTGTACATCCAATATCGAATCAATGCATCTACTTAAAACGCGTTCTCCGTAAGAACTCTGTGAAATGGGGGTCCGACGGCACAGTTTTAGAAAATTTCCTCATATCCGGTTCAAACTTCACCAACATGACCCCAAGAGACGATATTTACGATTTTTGAACTTTGATCCCAAAAATTTTGATCTTTGATCTTTGATCTTTCGAAAAATAAATTTCAGATATCCCTATCATGCGATAGCTCATTCGAAAGAGCGTAAAAAGTTATGTTAAAATTCCAAAGGATTTTAAATTTAATTCATTTTGACCCAAGTTATGGCTGAAAATGTGACGATTTTCGTCCATTTCGATGAAAATCGATTTGGCTACCCAGGAAGCAAGGCCTACCCCACTCCTATTTTTTGATATTATTTGTATTTTTTATATTCAAAAACCTTGGCAAACTTCCCGGGGCACATTTCGCGTGCCAATTTATCGAAAACTTCGACCAAGCGGGGCCAACCTCGTCTTTTTTCAAAAAAGGGTTCGTTCCGATAGGAGGGTGAGTGTTTCCCAGCACATATTTATGCCTCAAATGATGTTTTTTAGTCATTATGAACCGTCTGACGAAAGTTTGTCAACATTTTGATGTATATTTTTGACATAACTCACCTCGACTTTTTTCACATAAGGGTCCCCCCTTATGTGAAAAACCTGGTTACGAGTCATGTCGGAATTTGCCACAACAACATGTCGGATTGAACTAAAAGTGACATAAAATTGATTTTTGAACTTCATAACATACTTTACTGCCGATCGGAGTTCCAAATTTCTCATGACCCCTAACCGATTTTTCACATAAGGGGGGACCCTTATGTGAAAAAAGTCGAGGTGAGTCAGCTCAAAAATATACATCAAAGTGTTGACAAATTTTCATCAGACGGTTCATAATGACCAAAAAACATTATTTGAGGCATAAATAAGTGCTGGGAAACACTCACCCTCCTATCGGAGCGAACCCTTTTTTTGAAAAAAGACGCGGTTGGCCATGCTTGGTAGAAGTTTTCGATAAATTGGCACGCGAAATGTGCCCCGGGAAGTTTGCCAAGGTTTTTGAATATAAAAAATACAAATAATATCAAAAAATAGGAGTGGGGTAGGCCTTGCTTCCTGGGTAGCCAAATCGATTTTCATCGAAATGGACGAAAATCGTCACATTTTCAGCCATAACTTGGGTCAAAATGAATTAAATTTAAAATCCTTTGGAATTTTAACATAACTTTTTACGCTCTTTCGAATGAGCTATCGCATGATAGGGATATCTGAAATTTATTATTCGAAAGATCAAAGATCAAAGATCAACATTTTTGGGATCAAAGTTCAAAAATCGTAAATACCGTCCCTAGGGGTCATGTTAGTGAAGTTTGAGATTTAGGAGACAATTTTAAGAAAACTGTGCCACCCCACTTTGGTTCTTACAGAGAACGCGTTTTAATCACAGGTATTATATCACTATCCTTCACACATAATAAAATCTGTCCTGATATGGTCTACGGGGCATTGAGACGGGAAAGAGTGCTTATAAATGCCAGTGGGAAAGAAGGAATACTCTCCATCTATCACTCATCTTATCATCTATCTACACATACGATCGAGGGAAAGTCTTTGGTGGAACGGGAGGAGCCTGTCTCACAGGGACACTCACAGGTCTTCCTTCGGGAGTAAGAGGTACTGCACTCGCTGTATCACCAGATATCGTTATCGATCCCGAGTGATACCGTACCACGGGTACGGTAGGGGTCTGGATGATTACTGTAGGAGTGGCTACTATAGGGGTGGACACTGTGGGAGTGGATACTGTAGGGGTGGATAGGGTGGGGGTCTGGATAGGCATTCCTGCTCCATAGTCACCATAATCCGTGTCTCGAGAGATCTGGAGGGTCGCTAGTGATGCAATCGATCCGATTGAGGGACGTTCTCAAATCGATAAATTAGACTACCGTAATTCAGTGGTCGAAAACTATGTCAACATCAACATGAGGTGCCCGACGAAGTCGGGCAAAATTTCCGTCTAGGTGCCCGAAACGTTGAAGTTTTAAGTGTTCTAACCAAGTGTGCAAGCATTTTTTGGTCATTTTTAGCTCTATGTGCCCGAAAACATCCGAAAATATAGGCCTAGGTGCCCGACGGCAAAATCCAGTTGACATGACTTTTCGACCACTGCCGTAATCGAGTGTAACCTTACCTGAGTGTCCCACTACTTGTTCATCGCTGCTACGAGAGGACGAGTAAGGGAAGCACGATGAAATCTGCAAGTACCAGAATCCACAGAACCATTAGATAACCAAACAGCGAAAAATTAAATTCGCCGTTTTAAGCAGAGATGTAATCGCACCATTTCCTCTTCGATTGTTCCGATAGTCATCTTCCAGTTCACTCCCAATTCCTCTTGTCGTTGATCCATTAATCGATCGAGTGCCCACGAAGAGAGAAGAGGACCTCCACCCTGTACCATTCACGTTTCACCACTTCCATATTTCAAGTACAATGATTCATGATCCAATGAAGTTCATTTATCTTCTGTACCGTACCTTTACTACAGCATCCGGTTGCCATCGAAGGTAGCACTCATTCCACAGTTTCACATTGGCCGCGCACGTGGGAGGACGAATGATGTCTGCTAGCAGAGGTACACTCCGACCTGCAATCAATACCGTAATCACCGATTACCGTAATCTCAAGATAATCATTAGCCCACTACCGTACTCCCCTATCGTACCTGTTCTCGTGACGGCAGTCGCTGCAGTGAATGGAATACTGCTGAAGAGGAGAGAGACGGGATCTTTGAATTGAGCATCGAGGGGAAAAGCGGATGAAGTGCGACTGAAAGAAATCAATACTCGGGTGACCAAAGAACGGTGGAACCAGGGCCGTCAGAAGGGAAGCACTGATGGACTTTCATCCGATAGTTGACGGGGATCTGCAGAAATTTACCCTGTGCTACTAGGGGACTCCTCACATCAAAAGCAATGTTTCACTTACATTTAAGGGGCTCATCACCACGGCTTCGCTTCCTAGTGGGGATAGAGCCCAGCATCGATGTGAAGGACCACCCCCCCCCCCTCTTGACTGACCTCAATTGCATCTGTTCCGTCGCATCCTCACACGACATACTTCCCACTGTTCCCGTTAGCACGAGATCCCACAGAGAGACGAGATATGTCGATGAGTATCTGAGATGGAGACGAATTCATGAGAGATAATGAGTATTAGTTCCTGGCACATTTTCAAAATTGTGCCTATGACACAACATCCACTTTTCTGCTTCAGCAACAACTCATACGAACAAAGTCTCCCGTTCTACAATAATTAAAAAATAGACTTGGGGAATAAAAATACAACTTCAAAAAGTGCATCTTACTCACTCGAACTGTGTTGGGTACATCTCAATCAATTGGGAGAGAGCATCGAGAAAGAGGAGAAAGACGGGACAGAATGGAGATCCTTCCACTGAGAGAAGACGACGAGAGAATGGGTGACCAAGAGAGATCCATTCCTGAAGAGGAAAGAGATAAGTGACCTGAGCAATTAAGGTTTCATGATCTGCTCTTCATGGGTTCTAAAATAGTCTAGTCGATTGAATCTCCGATCTTTTGAAAAAAAAATTGATTAGCATTTGACCTTTGCACAAAGAACTCGAATGATTACGCAGTGTAGCAACTTTCACAAATTGCTACCCTTTTCCTATTGCAATTCCATCAATTCCATGTCCTTCCTGTACAACTACTGTAACACGACGTGTTTGTGGTCGTCCCATGCCACGATTTCGTGCATACAGTTGTGTACATATTCCTAATACCGAATTACATCATAATTCGTAACCCAAATACCAATTAAAATCTAAAATAATCATTTAAATAATGATTATTATCCAAATCACACATGTCCTATTTTTCATCCTCTTGGCAACATGCCAAGTTTCAAACACAGTCAGGGTCTATGCACTCTCACCACGACTTCTACCGTACACCAAATTTTGGGCCTATTTTCCTCCCCCTCGCCTTGCTCTCTCATTCCATCTCATTCCTTCACGGAATCATCCACCCAACAAGGGATTATCGCCCAAGAGCGAGTCAAACCATCCAAGGGCCGAGTCCCTATTCATCCATAGATCCCTACGAGGGTCTCATTTATTCCAGGGAACTCCAGGTTCCACCCAACTTAGAGGAACATCCTCATTCACTCATCCATCCATACATCCATCCACCCGCTCCTTTCCCTTCCCTTCCCCCTTTCCCTCGTTTGTTATTGCCATAATAAATTTATAATAATTCAACCCCGGTCCTATTACATCATACCACACTGGTCATCACAACACCTCACAAGGCACTCTAAGCTACTCCCTGCTCATTGACTCAGAGGTCAATCGAGTATCGTGGACTGCTAGTTTGCATA
>LS487577.1:0-24364 GCA_900490705.1 Pristionchus arcanus
ATTGATGATAATCGTGTGCCCCATGTAGATGCACTCATGTAGATGAATAAATTTATTATATCAATTGCAAGTTCAAATAAAAAAAAATAACCTAGGGAGAACCTAGGAAGAGGGACCTACCCCGGGAACCAAAGTTTTCCCAAGGGCCTAGGGCCTTTAGTAGGGCCCTAGGGAACCCCCTAGGAAAAGTAGGGCTAGGGCCTTTCGTAGGGCCCTAGGAACCCCCTAGGAAAAGTAGGGCTAGGGCCTTTCGTAGGGCCCTAGGAACCCCCTAGGAAAGATCAATTTATGCCGCCTTGACAATTTCTTGCTCATAAACAATTCCTGTAATTTCTTCGCCGAGTTTATCGATTAATCGGTAGGTAGGTGGTGAGCCGGTTAGCGCTTGTACAATTTGAAATACTTCATCTGTCCATCCCGATTGATAACCTCGCCGGAATGCCTTATTTTGATGACTCATGCGAACCATTTCACCGACTCTATACTTCGGCTTTTTGGATGGTGATAGGGGAATCTCTGCAGGCTTTTTCTCTCCCGAAAATACTTGTTGGGGTGTGCATTTTATTATTCGATGGTAGGAATTATTGATTGCCGTTGTTAATTTACTAGCTACATCGATCCATTTCTTTGTACCGTTTGCTGTGAGGTACTTGAATAAGCGGGTTTCCCATGTTCGATTGAACCGTTCTACCATTGCACATTTTATGTCCGAATTTGGATGAATAAGGTTTACATGTCTAGATTTTAGATAATCCTTCACTGGTGAGCAGACAAACTCTTTTCCCCGGTCTGTCACTAGAAAGACGGGAAACATTTTTAATTTTTCAAACGTATTGGACAGTGCTTCAGCAACTTTAGCGCCAGTTTTGCGATGCAGGGGAATTATGAAGGCGAAACGCGAATGGCAATCAATCATTGAAAGTGCGTAACGGTGACCCTTGTTCTGGCGAGATAGTGCGCTCAGATCGATCAAATCAGCCTGGACATGGGAGAATACATAATCGCCTCTAGTTTGACGGCGTGGGAACTTGTACCTAACTTGCTTATGCCTAGAGTAGACTGGCTGATTCTCTAGAAATTGTTGAACCTTTTTGAAAGACTTTTTGCTAGCCTTTTGCAAAGGACCTGCGGACGAAAAGGCGGTAGGTTCTTTGAGATTGTAGTATAACCTTTTCAACATAATGATTTATCGGCAAAATTATTACAATTTAAATCCAATTTCGAACGTAAAGTCTTTTGGAAGGACCTGTTCCCTTTTGTCTCCTCGTTGATTGCTTAGGCATCATGTAATTTGGAATTTGCAAATTGTAGAGTTCCCTATTTTTCCTGGCAGCCTTTTTCTGATTACTCTTTATAACAGGCGTGATCTTTGGAGAGAAAGTTTCATCATCCCAAGTTAGAGAGGGAGTAAGGGTGGGTCTGGGTGCTCGTACTGGAGTGTTTGCAATAGGTGGTTCCCGAATTTGTTCTACTGGCTGATGATTATAATTTTGAATCACTTTAAAATCATCGATATAGGGTTGATTGGCTGATGTGTAAAAATCAAGAAGGGGAGGAGGTTCCTCGGAAATTTGTTCAGAGTGTTCATCCTTTAGGTCATGCTCCTTTCTAAAGTTGATAAGACGTGCTAACCGATCTTGATACAATTTCATTTTAAGATGAGGGTCAATATCCTTTCGGCGAACAATATCATCAAGTCTTTGTTCCATTTCGATAGCATTAGCCTCTTTTTGTGTGACTGCTACAAACGGTTGAACTCGGGTAGTATGCTTCATTTCGAGGACAAGACAACTTGAACAATGACCCTAATAAAATGATGAGCAAAGGTCAATAGTAAATCACGGGTCTTCTCAGCGTCTCTACACTTGCCAATATAACGAATGATTGGCAAGAATTTTACAATATCGTTACGCTCAGAACGATTAAATGCAATCTTATGAATATTAAATAAAAGTTCAACAAGACAACCAATTTCAGAATTATTTGCAAGTCTGATGGCCTGTCTAGTATGACGAAGTACTTTTACTAGGAAATCAGAATGACGGATTATACGACTATTCATGGCGAAGTAACGTTGACTAAAATAGTCCCGTCGACTGGGCTTTTGTAGACCTCGAGATTGCAGATTAGCTGATTTTCAGGCTTTGTTTGCTGGACGGTAGTAGGCGGAACTTCTTTAGGCAGGTGGACCTTGTTGTGACGATTGCGTGAAAATGCCGAAGAAAATAGCCGATTGCAAGTAGAACAGTAGAGTTTAGAGTGTTTCTCAGTCAAGTGCCCGGCAAGGTCAGTGACTTGAGATTCACAAAGATTACAGTGCAACATGACACAACCGCTCACGGTGACTGCAGAGAAGACAAATGAAAGGAAAAGTTACGCAGAAGGTACTTTCTTACGTAAACATCGTCCCTTTTTATACGGTGGAAAGTGGAAACTACGGAACGGAAAGACTTGCTATTGAATAGCATCTCGTTTATAACAAGGACACAGTAAGCGCCACACGTAATTTCCTCAATCTGCTGATGTTTTTCCCTATTAAACTGACAACTATTAAACTGTTCACAAAATGTGCGTATGTTCTTGATCTTAGGGAGACCGCCAAACGAGTCAAAATAGTGGCAAACTCCGTTCCTGACAACAATGGCTAGCCAATGGGTACCCTTCTTGTCTGATGAATCAGTGTTGACAACTAGGCCAAAGGTCTTGGATTTATCAGAAATTGGAGGAAGACAGTCTGACGGAAATACACCCAGAAAATTGGGAATATGAGATAACAGCGAACTAATGTCAAGGGAATCCATAATGATTTTATCGATTATTGAACTTGCATTTAACCATTCCGTCGACAACGATAAAGGACAGGGTACGACAATTCCTTTGAATGAAAGTTGAAATATCAATAAGCTGAATTCCTTCGTTCATATCGCGTAGAATATCAACTAGACAGCTAAGTGACATTGGTCCTTGCCGAACGAAGACAATAAGTTCAATAAGACGTGCTAGACCAGCCGAATCATCCGGGTGAAATGTCTTGTAGATGGAGGAATATCCATGAGGAGGGAACGATGGAGAAGTCCAACCACTCATGACGACTGATAACACCACAAATGACTAATTTCCAAGTGGGAAAGAGTACTTATAGCCCTAGTAGTTTACGACTAGCGCTGACCGACTCGAGACTTCTTCGCAGAACTAGACAATACGCTAACAAGACGATATTTGCGACGGTATTGCAGACGGTGAACAACTGATAGAAGAGATTCGACCCTAACTTTACAGGCAAATTATCGAACGAAGAGTAGACAACCCCTTCATGCTTGTAGAAGATGACTTTGGTGACATTATCAAAAAGATATCCATGAATATTTTCTAGCAATCGGACTTGATTTTCTTTGTTGATGTGGAAAAGAGTGTTTTGTTCGAAAAGAAATGATTCTTCATTGTTTATCCATTCTTCGCTTGCATGAGCAAGACAGCCTACCAACAGTAGAAGGAAAATCATGACTGATTATTAATTGTTCTGTTGAGATTAAGTAGAAAAGACTTTTATTGTAAAAACAGAAAAAAAGACCGCCCCTCAAAAATCAGGCGTAAGGAATGAAATATCGAAACTGTAGCCACGATGGCTGATCTCCTCACGTTAAGGCGAATTGAATGATACCCATATTGGTGAAAATTGAAGGGAATGATCAAAGACAACGACATCTAAGATTCAGAATCCCCATAGACATTTTGACCATGCTGGCTGTACTCCCCTTGGTGAGACGATTCGAATGATACCCATTTCGGCCAAATATTTAAATTTTGAGAGAAATCGACTATTCGTGAAGGATTCACGGATTCAGAATCACCTAGCGACATTATGAGTATGAGGGTTGAACTTACCTTGTTGAGACGGTTCCAACGGTGTGTTGTGTGGGTAGAGAAGACATCAGGGAGGTTGACTGCTCTATGCCATTTCACCCTCCTTATATACCCCGTTCAGTGATCCGAAAGTTCAAAGTTACGCAAGGGACTATCTCTGAGATGACTCAATTAGGTCAGGGCACACGCAATCCCGCATTCCAGCAAAGATCAGCGCTAGCTTGAGGGTATAAAAGGGACGGTTTGGCAGAGTGAAACACCCCGTGGGATACGCGGGTGAGCTCTAGTCTAGGGGCCCCGTTAGAGAACAGACAAAGAAAAGTGAAAGTGAAGGAAGGGAAAGACATGCATTGCAATTGGACAGTTTGAACTCTAAAGGGACAGACATTTACCGGATATTGGTTTAGATGATTGCTGGTTTTTTCTCCAGGCCGATTAGTTCATGCGATTCGTGGCTAGAATACTTTCCCGCAAATTTGAAGAATTTGAAAAGTTGGGGGTTGGACCTTTCAGCCAGGTAGTATTCAATTTGCATAAAACATGCAAATTGAATACTACTATAACTACTTTCGGGTAATCGTCTCTTCATTTCGCTCTCTCTCTCTCTCTCTCTCTCTCTCTCTGTCCGCCGAACAGTGTCCAACAGTGTCCGGTGAGAGAGAACGTGAAATGAAGAGACGATAACCCGTATTTCGAACTCTAGTCATCGGAAATACGGAAATACGGAAAAATCTCGCTTACGTGAGGGTTGACTCCAGACGCTTCCGTTCTGGGTGACTTGCCTGATGGAGTTGGCTGAAATTGACGATTTTGACGTGATTATTGATTATCGGTCAAAGTTCCATATTATACTTACCGTCTTACTACGTGCCCTCGATTTCGAAGTCTTAGGAGTCTCGCTGGGGTATTCTGTAAAGAATGTATTTTGTAAATATAATTAGCAGTGCGCAGACATAGGCGGTCAATGAAGACTTCATCTCTGCATTCCGCGTGTTTTCTCGGCACTTGGTGAGATAATACGAAGAATGAAGATATGGTTTTCTCACTAAAACTGACCAACGGCAAGTGCTCTGGGAGGCGCAGTGAGGGCTAGTCTAGAGGGATGACTGTGGTCTTCGTCGTCGTGATGTCGCTTTCTGCAATAAATATTTATTGCGAATAATTTGATTAAATATGTCGACGTACCTCTTTCGATCAGTTCTTCCCTTGACTGAGGCAACGACATTCGGACCCTTGACTGAAAGTCATATCTTTATTATTATTGATTCAATTCATATATTTATTTTATAAAAATTTGCTCAAAATTCTGACTAGAATGCATCTTTCGATGCTCCAATCGTGTCACTTCTTCTCTGAAATATTCCTCGCATTCGTTAACACCACACGGGAGAAGTCTGGCGATCAGAGGGGGATGAGTAGTCTGAAATCGAAAATGTATGATGGAAACCACCTATTCACAACTCACATTTTCCGTAAATTCTCTCTGCATGATAAATCGTTTCTTTCTGGTTGATCGAGTCTCTCGCATGGGCCAAATCGGAATGGAAGGAGTCTGAAATTCCAATTTTACACAAATTAATTATTTTCAAATCGGTATCAATTTCACTTTGAATATTCACTGTACCTTGTCAATGGATCGTGCCGCTCTGAACTTCTTCGAGAGATCTCCCATGGTCAATGCAAGTGTTTCGACGAAGGAATAGGCCGCCTCCCTCACAGCATCGTTCGGATTCCTAAAGTTGTATTTATTTATTTCGAAAATAGTTTACAAAAAATCTTACTTTTCCTGATCGTCGGCCTTATTCTTACAAATACTTTTGGTGAAGTCGTTAACGTGCTTGTTGAACTCCTGAAATAATACAAATAAACGGTTGAATTCATGTCTTTCGTCCTACCTCAGAATCGGGTCCCCTGGCCGCTAGATTCAAGAACATTTCCAATCCAATGAACCAAGTATTGCCCAACAAGTCCATTTCTGAGAAAGCAAACATGTTCTCTTGAGCATCAATGATAAGTTTGGAGATGTTATCAGAAGCAGTAGCCATAAATGACATTATTTGAGTTGATGTTGAAGTTGTTCTGAAAATGGATATTTTCTAGTGATAACATATGTAGCACAATGTTAGTATCAATTGAGTCGAATCCGTTCAACAATGGATAAATACTACACTTAGCACAGGTATCAGGAGAGAATGTACGAACCCGGGAACTAGATTTTTCAAACATTTTTAAAAAATCTCTTATTTTGGTGGGAGAATACCCTAGTTGAGAGGATTCGATGTATACAGGTAATTTGTCCCAAAGCCGGCTTTTAGGGATTTTCCGGCTCTCAACCCGGCTCTGTCGTATCTCAGCTCCCAGATGAGCTAGAAAGTCGGCTCCGGGCCTAAAAAATGCGGAAAATTATTCTGAACAACTTTTCAACAATAGCCGAAAAAATTGGACATGAAATAAAAATGGTATCATCGAAAAACCATAAATTTTAACCAAAAATAATTTTTTTCCCTATGAAGGAGAAGACTTTCAGGGAAATTTTTTTTCATAAATCGAAAGAAGATGTCCGTATACATACTATAAAAAAATAAAAAATCAATTTTTTCACCCTTCAACTTGGGAATTTGCAATCAAAGGTCACCAAGAGGTGAAATCGTGAAAATGGCTCTCGTTTTCAAGTCATTTTCTATTTTAATTTTGTCAGATTTTACCTCCATTGGTATTATCTAGCATCCCCTCGAATATTTATCAACATTGGAATCAAATCCGCCGCCGTCATTTTTTCGGACCATGACCCGGGGTTCATGCCTCGAAAGTGGCCCACGACCATGAACCCGGGTTCATGGCCCAAAATGAACATGAAAAGTCATGTTCGAGAAATTTCAATTGCTATATGCTGATGTGTTGCATAGTACCCAAGAAAATTTCCACCACCGAAAATACCGTAATTCGATTATCGCAAATTGATTTATTAAAATAAATATCTAATTATTCTTTAAAAAAATCAGTTCTCGATTTCGCAGCTTCGGATTACGGTATTTTCGGTGGTGAAAATTTTCTTGGAGACTAGGTGACTCGGCATATAGCAATTAAAGTTTCTCGAACATGACTTTTCATGTCACATTTGGGCCATGAACCCGGGTTCATGGTCGTGGGCCACTTTCGAGGCATGAACCCCGGGTCATGGTCCGAAAAAATGACGGTTGCGGATTTGATTCCAATGGTGATAAATATTCGTGGGGATGCTAGATAATACCAATGGAGGTAAAATCTGACAAAATTAAAATAGAAAATGACTTGAAAACGAGAGCCATTTTCACGATTTCAACGCTTGGTGACCTTTGATTGCAAATTCCCAAGTTGAAGGGTGAAAAAATTGAGTTTTTATTTTTTTATAGTATGTATACGGACATCTTCTTTCGATTTATGGAAAAAAATTTCCCTGAAAATCTTCTCCTTCATAGGGAAAAAAATTATTTTTTGTTAAAATTTACGGTTTTTCGATGATACCATTTTTATTTCAAGTCCAATTTTTTCGGCTATTGTTGAAAAGTTGTTCAGAATAATTTTCCGCATTTTTTAGGCCCGGAGCCGACTTTCTAGCTCATCTGGGAGCTGAGATACGACAGAGCCGGGTTGAGAGCCGGAAAATCCCTAAAAGCCGGCTTTGGGACAAATTACCTGTATACATCGAATCCTCTCAACTAGGGTATTCTCCCACCAAAATAAGAGATTTTTAAAAATGTTTGAAAAATCTAGTTCCTCAGAGGGCCTTTATTGGTACATTCTCTCCTGATACCTGTGTTAGAATAGTAGCCTGCATAAGAAACAAGGAAAGCCATCGTAATTAATGGATAAATGGAGTAAACTAAAATTGGAGTGATCCGTTCTTAGATTCTCCTTCCCTTCCGAACATCTCCGGCCTGGAATGATGAGGAATCCGTCTCTTCATTTTGCGTGTTCTCTCGCTGCTCTTAGAGCAATCTAGAAGCGAAGGAACGGATGATTCATCCTTACAACCCTAGTTACGATCATTTTCTGTTTTCAGGACGAATATGTGCGATTAGATTCAATGAAGTCGGAGAGTGCAGACACGCCAGAGGGGAAACCGATTCAAGAGATCAAAATGTCAGAAAGTTGACGATTCCTTGATAAATTATGTATTAATTTAATTATCATTTTCGACAAGCGGTTTCGTGCGGCAACCTTTATCTGTGGGTACTCTTCTTCTAAACGTTTATTTTGGAATAAGTATTACTCGCTCCCATCCTGGCAGCCCTTGAAATTTTTGAGCTAAATTGAACATAGATCGCTGAAAAATTCAATAACTTTTATTGGTTCACATTGAGTGAATGATATCGAAAATTCGACACAGAAATGGGTTGTATCGCGTAAGAAATTCTAGTAGACAGAATGTTGCAGCGCAGAAAATTCCTGGGCCAATGAAGTAGAGAAGGAACATCAATCTCTTGAGTCGAACTGGAATGAAGTTTAGGGAAGGGGCAGGTTCCGTTTGATTCTTGAGTGTCTTCAGATATCGACGTGTCCAGAAGGTTTCGATCTAAAAAAACGCTTGTTTTTCTCAATTGGCTTATTAGGTTATCAGAATGAAGAATCCATCTCCTCATTAGGCACATACGAGGGCGCTCGCACTCTCTCTCACTCTCTCACTCTGACGGGGAAATGAAGTCGAATGAAGCAATGAAGAGGGATGAAGCGTCGAAATCTTCGTACTGACAATACATACCATATCCTGAGGATACAATCGAAGAAGGACTTGATTAATGTCCTCAGTCGTCCGTCGAGTAGTATAATTGCGAGAAGTCATGTAGTTTTGAGAGACGAGTCCGCTCAATTTCTCCAATCCGACGATTGGTCGACTGACCGTGATCCTGCAAAGCATTATGAGTCCGAACTCATTATCATCTCGCCATGAGAGTTTTGCAATTGAACTGAGCTTCAATTCATAAGGATGTGTTTCATGTAGAATCATTCTCGGCATTCTCCACATCGACGAGCGGTTGGTTACTTTTTCCTCCGTCTCTTCCCCTGCCGTTAGTCCCATCACTAGAAGCCCAGCCCGCAAGTGATGGTCCTTGGCTTCCCCCTCATCTGGCTCATGATATTCTCTCTCGGTACATTGAACTGCCGCACTCTCTCAACTACATCTCGTCAAGTGGAGCTGGAGGAGGCCCTCAAGGAAATCAAATGTGACGTCATCGCTCTAACCGAAACTCGAATAAGGAATGTGGGTTCCTTCGATCTGATCAATTCAACCAATACCATCTACCACTCGGGCTCGAATACTTTGCGATACGGTGTTGGTTTCATGGTCAATTCAAATCAATCGAAAAATGCTCCACCCACACAGCGATAGGCTCGCGGCACTTCACCTCCCAATTGAAAAGCTATGGATAATCGTTGTATATGCGCCGACCTCTGCACATCCGGATGACGATTATGAGAAAATTCTCGACGATGCTGACAATGAGGAATTAATCCAATCGCGCCCTCAAGGATCCGTCCCAATCGTTTTGGGTGACTTCAACGCACGATTAGGACGTGTACCTGGGAATGAAGACGTCGTTGGACCATACGGGCATCGAGGAATTAATGAAAGAGGAGAGATGGTTGTTGATTTCCTCCAACGTTGTCACTTACTCGCATCGAATACCTTCTTTCAAGCGAGAAAGGGAAGGCTGTGGACTTGGAAGAGTCCCAATGGAAGAGACGTATCACAAATCGACTTCATCTGCCCGCACAAATCCATCAAGGTGGTTGACTCGCATGTCGTAGCCAAGTGTCCTTTCGATACGGATCACAGATTAGTTCGAATGAAAATGCGCGTTACAACTCATCGCGCACGAATTCAAAGGAGGAATGTTCGAACAATTTTGGACCGTAGCCAATTCAATGACAACGCAAGACTACTCGGGCCATCGATCATGAATCCAAATACCGCAACAGAAGCCTACGCCGCATGTCGTATTTTCGTTGAGACGGCAAGGTCAAACTACCTCATACCAGTCCATCCTCCTCCTCGAATCTCTCCCGCAACTATCGATATCTTACGGCAACGACACAAATTGAAATGCGATCCTAATCAAAAAATCGCATACATCACAGTTTGTAAATCCGCACGAATAGCCATATATAACGACCTAAGAAAACACAAAGAGAGATTATTGGAAGATGCTATCAAGGAAGGAAGAAACATGAGGAAAGCAAGGCAAAGTTCACACCATGTGCGAAAACGAATGGCGTTTCGGGATGCAACAGGAGGCTACTCACAATCCAACACCAAAAATATAGTGCAAAATTTCTACAACAAACTATATCAGCCAACAGTAGCACTGCCGATGCCTGAATTGAGACACCATTCTGAACCCGTTCTTCCATTTATACAATCAGAAGTACGTGCAACTCTGTGTTCTTTGTCGACAAGCAAGGCGCCTGGGCCAGACGGCGTTTCACCCGAACAATTGTACCTCGCTCGAGAATTTCTGACACCCACAATCACGTTGTTGCTCAACTATATTCTCTCCGGACAACAAATTCCACCTGAGCTCACTCAATCGACTATTGTACTACTGCATAAGAAGGGCTCCACCGATCAAATAACCAATTTTCGTCCTATCTGCCTTCTGCCATCCATCTATAAGGCAATGACAAAAACTGTGTTAAAAAGAGTCGAAAAGTGTCTTGAAGAGGCGGAAGAGCCCAGCCAGGCCGGTTTCCGACCAGGTTTTAGCACCCTAGACCATGCTCACGGTTGGCTAAAAGATTGTAGCATCGTGCGAAATGAAGTGCACTCTTCCTTTCTCACATGCTTCGAATTGTCAACCCTACTTCAATCTAGATATCAGAAATGCCGAATTCGCATGGTAACTCCTGCATGCACAATGGAATTTTTTCTTGATTCCGAATATTTGTGGACATCGAATGCAAAGGTTACCGTAAGGATATCGTCGCAGCGTTACACTGTCTGAGAAGATTCGGAAGATATCATAGAGATATCCCTTGATCTCTCCCTTCTCTCCAGGATAGATGTACGGATAGTTCCACTCGCCCCAAGCTACCTGAAAATGAAGTATTGATAAAAATATCATAATTCCTTGAATCATGCTAAAATTGAATCAGAATCGAAATTGGTGCTGATTCACACCGGAAAATAGCAATAACCTGTAGTGAGGGTGAATGGAAAAGAGTTGAGTTTGTTCTCATGGAGGGAAACTGAGTAAAAAAGGGAGCGAAATGGGAGATGTCTAGCAGAATTAGGAATGAAGTGATGGAGGAAGTATCAGTGACAGAAGGAAGATGTTTGAGGTGTGAAGATGGGTATAGGGAAGGAGATGAGTACCTACTGTGAGTACTTCCAATTCAGGGATAGAATGAGTTTCAGGTAGGGTACGTAGGGATTTGAGGGAAGGAATGGCCAGTATTCTTCAGAATTTCTTCAGAAAAAATTATTTTTACATTTGTGATCTCATTGTATCTCAGACGTCCGAAAATATCCAAAACTGTTTTCAACTTCATCGAAACACGCGCCAAAAATATGGCCGTGAAATTATAGCGTTGCTCGAGCGTCATGGGCTGAGAATAGCCTGAGCTACACGAGAGTCAGATTCTGATTTCGAAATGACTCATCAGTGGGCTTCTTCGTACCTGCCTTCAGGGGAAGGTGTTGATAACGAATGCACGGCAGTTAGTAAGCATTAGTCATCCATTGCGAAAAACGAGAGAGAACGCGACATTTTGCGCCCTGTTGTGCAATATGGGCGAGAGATATAAGAGGAGAGAGGGGAGAGGAATCACTCTCGTTATCTGCCCCTTAGTGACCACAATTTGGGTGTGGATTTCCGTGTATGGCGCTGGCATCTGACTGACGCGATTCGGCACACGTTTCGGAAATTTTTAGTGTGAGCATCCAGCAGCCTTCCTCCACGATTCTGTGGGGTTAATCTATCTGTCTTTACTTGCTCAATTCGTGCAGCCCATCCGACTGCTGCAGCAACGTCCTCTTTGCAGCAAGCTGCTTAGAGTCGGATTCCCCCCCCCTCGTTGTCTCTCTCATTTTCGAGCTATTTGTAACCTTTCTACTGTCTGACGCCCGATAACCTGCAGCAGCTGCAGCCACTAATCCCATCCTTGCAGCATCTGCAGCAAGAGATGACGTACGACAGTGACAGTGAGCAGCAGCGAATCTACGACGAGATAATGCAGTACGTACCCGGACCGATGAGGAATGAGAGAGATGAATGGGTGATGGAGAGGAATGATTTCGACCCTGGATATGAGGTGAGAAAGGGGAAGGGATCTCAAGTAGAAAGTTGCTACCATCCTATAATAATTGTGAACAAATCTATTCAACAGCTCACAGGTTCACAGATTTTAGGGTTTATTCTAATTGCAAATCTGTGAGGGCAGGAGAAACTCAATGATTTTTTTAGATGACGGTTCAAATCGAGCACGATCTTGCTGAGATTCGTCCTTTCTATGTCTCACTCGTACTGAGAAATGTCGATCTGACGGGAGACAAGTGCAGAAAGTTCATCAATCTCCAGGTTCGAAATTGATTTATATATTCCGCCGAAACAGCCAATCAAAGCTATGAGTCTCATTCATTTTAGATATGATCGCAATGTGAAACATATTGAAGCGCCAAATGCAAATTCTTGCAGACTAAAATCCACGCGAAAGAGGGCAAGGATCGTCGATTGGCTGCAGTGGCGACGCACGATTTGGAGAAGGTCGCCCTTCCTGTGAGATACTGTAGGAGAGACACAAGGAGTCATGAGGTACGGTAGCTGATCTGTCGTCTTGTGAACAGTATTGAAACGAGTAGAAAATATTCTGAGAAAATTAGTGTCTCTTTACAGATGACGGCATTGAAAGAGAAAGCCCCTGTCAATCTGCACACTCTTCTCTGGGAGGAAGATCCCACGGAGATGAAGAGAATGGCTGTCGATAGGTTATTTATTACTCTTCTTTTTTATCTAAGCTCATGTTCATCTAATTTCTTCTCATTATTCGGAATTTTACATAGAGACTGCGAAGTGGTTGACCAAATGTAACGTATGGGCCCATTTTTGTGCTCAATGTCTCCAATTTTCCTGTTTACATGGAGTTCTTTCAGATACCGTCATCACCTCTCGGGTGTCGATTCCGTTCCAGTGACAGAGGCTGCCGATGGAAACATCATCACCCTCCATCCTATTACGAATTGCGAGCAGACCAGGGTGAGTTCATTAGTATCAATCAGTGGTCGAAAAGTGATGTCAAATGGATTTCGTCGGTCACTTCATGTAGTTTTTGACGTACTTTTCGACCACTGGTATCAATGTCTGACGAAATGGACTAATGATTACTAGCAGTTGGTCGGGTATTTCGCGTCATTGTGCAATCACCAGATATTTTCGCTTGATTTCATCACTAATCTCCTTGCAGATCTCTTCCTCCACCTCCTCCATCCTCGTCGAAGTGACGTCTTCCGTGAGTATCGATGCGTGCTATCGAGTGGTAGACGTTCTCGTTGAGAGAACTTTCCTGATCAGTCCAGAGATGAAGGTCGAACAGGTCAGCAGTTTCTCTACAAAATTAATATCCTCAGAGAGCGATTTTCATGCAGCGAATTTTTTATCGCATCATCTACGTTGGTTCGTTTTTCGATAGTAATACGTGCAAAGAATAGATAGTAGAGTTCTCTTATTGGAAAATTTTCCGGATTTCCAATAGCGCGAACAAAGGATTTTCCATCCCTCTCATTTTCCAATAACGATCTCGAGAGCGGCCCTCAATTTTCCAATAGTTATTGGATTTCCAATAAGAAATGATCTTTGATTTTGAAAGAAAAGAGAGAGAAAATCCTTTGTTCTCCTTATTGGAAATCCAATAACTATTGGATTTCCAATAAGAATCATTTTCCAATAAGCGACCGCATTGTTCTCGTTCGTTATTGGAAAATGAGAGTGAGAGGGATCCATTTTCCAATAACGGTTCATTTTCCAATAAGAGAACCCTAATAGATAGATACACGGAATAGTGATGTTAAGATGCACCTGAAACATAAATGAACCTGACAGAAGTAAATGATTTTCATTACAGATGAAGGTGGTCGACAACGAGGGAAACTGTCAGCACGAATTCACCTACGATCTGTTGACGTGAAGAGTCCATATTGATTAGGATTAATTAGCTTATTTATTATCGATATTGATTTTGTCAACATTGTTCTTGGGTATTCACAGTGTTCAATTGATCTCAATATCCTTCCTTGTCGGAAACATTCCTGTGCATCCACGAGTTCCCTATAGATTGTAGTTTTGTTTTCTCACTCAATTTATTTCTTGATGACGATAAAAGAGTGACGTTTCAATCAAGAATTTCAACGTATGGATTACTGTAAAATGCGGTAGAAATATGACACAACAATGAAAAAAGAACAATTCTTTCGAATCACGAATTTATGAATTTGTTGAGTATTTTATTGGACAAACGAATGAAATATAAACAAATAAAAAAATTCATGCATAATTATTGCAATAATATTGAGTGATATGAAACAACATTTTGAAATAGTGATAAATTACTTACGATAGCCTCAAGTTGCGTGCGCTAATATTATCGGAACGAAAAAATCTTCAAACTTCGAATTTTCGCAATCGATTTTCATTGTTGTTTTGCCGCTTTTCCTTTTATTTTTATCATCAGACTTATACGCCAAAGCTCAGCGAGTATGACTGTTACCTTGCTGACGCCTTTGTTATTGTTTATAACTTACATCGTTCGCGCTTGTTTGACCGTCTTCGATTTTGCTCTCTAACTATCGCACAACCGTTTCAGGCTAGTTGTGCGTTGTGAGCTCGAGCAGGTTATCATCATCCTCTCGAGTTGGACACGCAAATTAGATGCCATATGGACATTCGGGCCGCAATCGCGGCCCACCCAAGCAAGTAAGTTGTTTTAACCACTTTATTCCATATTTTTCGATTATGTTTCTTCACTTATTCCGATTTTTCTAAGACTCCTACTGTATTTGTCAATAGCAACCACTTAAACTATGTTTAATTAAAATATGTCATCGATTGACTTTCTAATCAGTCTCAAAATCGATAAATCTCAGGACGATGGTAGCACATCAGCGTCCATTCCCAAGTCATTCTACGATACGATTCGAAAGAGAATCGACGAGTTCAAAGTCGGACCAACTGACAGTAAGTTGCAGCTTATTGTTTAGATTCCCAAATAGCCAAGCAATAGATGACTCATATGTGTATTGTTGGCTGATTGTTGCTTAAAACATATCGATTTTCAATGTAAACACATGCATATCTTGTACTATCGAGTTATTTATTTAAAATTATCAAAAATTTGATGCAGGTCTCGTCTTCGAGGCAATGGATCGAGCTCAGCGGAAGGCCGTACACGACATGGCAAATCGATTGAGGGTCATATCCAAGAGCAGCGGGTTAGTCTCCATCTCCTTCTTTGTTTTCTTCCAAGCTTCTTCAACGAAGCTATCGCATTTCGAGAGATCCTCCTTCCATCTCACACGCCTTCAGAATAATGGGATGCCCAGAGATTAGGGGTTGGAAGGATAATCTGAGAGAGAAAAGGAAGGAAGAAGCGAGAGAATCGATGAAAGGTCGAGAGTAGAATTGTACTAGTGAGTAGATATCTCTCTCTCACGTTCATTCCCCTCCTTGTTCGCTGAGTATTCCGTGAGAAAGATGCATTCGAATGATCTCATCGTCTATTCATACTCGCATTGCTCCCTTCAGGGTAGAAACCATTCTCATCCTTCGACCATTTCTCGATCTTTGCATCAGTTTTTCGTTGGTCGGGAACGTCTCTCATAGATCGATCTTGTTCCTCTGTGTTTCTCCCGTTTCCTCTGCCCGCCCCTTGTACTAATAGTGCGCATAAAGAGGAGAGAGAGATGAGAGAGACGGAAAGGCGAAATTTATGGGCAGGCAAAGGGTGAATAGAAGAGAGGGAGGGAATCGTAAGGGCGAAAAAGAGCTGGAAGTAGGAAGGAGGAGGAAAAGAAAGGCAATAAGGCGAGAGAAAGAAGAGGTGGAGGTCCGGAGAGGACTCGGAAAGAGAAGGAGAAGCTTTGTTTGCTATTGGAAGGAGAGGAATATCCCCCAGATTTCACCTTCATTCTTGGTCGTCTATCCCTCGTTGATTGCAGACTGAAACTATAGCGCATTTCCCAGTCAGAATCGCAAAATTGAGTAATCATAGGCAATTAGAAGCGCACATCCTGTAATTGCGCTGACTATGAATAGAAACCAACGTGAGCAAGGAAGCATTTTGGTGTCCTGTGAATTATGGGTTTTACAAAGTGCATCTAAACCTCAGGCCATCCATTGTTTCAATGATTTCATTCCGTTTGTCACAATACCAACGTTAACTTATGCGCTTGCTGATGTTCAAATGTGTCTCACTTTTATGAATACTATTGTGATTAGGCTTTTGGGTCACTCCTTATTCAACCCGATTGTTTTTGTTTTGCTGATAATTTAGTGATTTTTAATAATATAATTAATTCATTGCAGAGACGGGGCAGCTCGTCACTGCGTGATAACTCGTCGACCGGCGGCGACGATGCAAGCCGCCTCCCTCTGCAGTGAGAGCGAACCCGTCAGTCTCACTCACGAACAGAAGAGTTAGTTATTGATCTTTGATCTTTGATCTTTTGATTCAGTATTTTGAAATAAATTGTAATATCACTGGTGCTACAGTCCCAGTAGAAGATATGATTAGGTGCTGAAACGGAGATAAAGTTAGTCACTTGTTGATTGAAAAAGAGGGGTGGTTCTCGGAACGAAATTGGGGTTAGTTGAATTCGTATTGATTCAAATGCTATTTATTACGATTTTCATGCCCAAAGCCGAGATATCCCTTGCCCGAAACGCTAATGTGTCTGGAGTCAGAATGGAGTAGCTATAGCTATTGGATTCGTTGCTCTCACGTTAACGACCTTCCTTCCATCCGTCTTCTCCCTTTTTTGCCTTCTCTCTTCCATCCTTCCATTCTCTCCCCTTACCCCTATTCGTTACCCCATAACACTGATTGAATCGGACAACGTCGGGGGCATTATGGAAGAAGGAGTATACTGAAATGAAGGGAGGGATATGGGAAATGAGAGTAGTGAGACTACGGTAGCCCCTTAATCAATAATCACTAATTGCAGAGGCGATCGTCGCATTCATCAAGGAACATCCGATCAGTGACGAGGATATCGACTCGCACGTTACCGTATCCAGCGAAGGTACGGTAGTTGAAAGAATATTGATTTACCAGAAGTTACAATTAGATGTTGTGTTGATGTTGAACAACTTCGAAACATTCCAATTGATAGCGTTTAGCATTTGTGTTTCACTGATTGGTAATAGGCGCTCATGCTAACTGAAGACTGATAGTAATTTGTTGACTTCTGATCCTAAAAAATATCAAATTGCAGCCCGTGACAGTGTGCGCGAGAGCCGCAAGTTCCAGGGCCAGAGGACGGAGCCGCAGGTTTGATCTTTGATCTTTCAATGGGTCTAAGGTGCATGCTAATGCTCAAATCTCTTCAGAATGTCCCTCCCGCCACTCCATCGGCCGAAGTTGTCCGTACTCGACACGAATTGCCCGCTTTCCATGCGAGACAGAGAGTGCTCGAGAATATCGACAACAATAAGGTGGGTGACCTACTTGTGATGGTTTATGAATCTTCTGACGAACCATTGTGGATCAATATGTGAATAATAATGACTGCTAGTTCTTCTGTGTGTTTATATTATTCATAAAAACTGAGGCTATGATTCATTGAGATATGGCAATGCATTGGACAGATATGAAATGGGTGAAACGCAATGGTTGCAGGTGACGCTGATCACGGGAGGAACTGGCTGCGGAAAGACCACGCAGGTATGGCGTTTCATCCTGGGGATAAGGGTGGAAGGGAGGGGAGATGGGTTGATTGATGACAAGGGCATTATCATTAACAGAATATGTTAATGATGGAAGGGATACTAATGCTATAGGTGTATCCACGTCAAGCGATTTTACAGGCATAAGCCAACACTAATTGTAATCAAAGCTAAAACCTGGTTGCGAATACAAGAAACATAGAGAAACTGCTATGAAGAGAGACTTCCTAGATAAGTGGGACCCCGCTAATCTTATGGGAATTCGAGGAGGTAATCATAGCGCGTACAGGATTTCTTAGAATCAGGTTCAATTTGTTCCCACTCAGGTGCCTCAATTCCTGCTGGAGCAAGCGTGCGAGCGCAATGACAAGATACGCATCATCGTCACCCAGCCGAGAAGACTCCCCGCTATTTGTGAGTTTTGCCATCTTTAGATATGATGAGGGAAATACTGATGCCGATTAGATCTCATTTCCCAGTAGTAAATCAATGAAATTGTGCCCTTTTTGAGATTTTTAAAAAGAGTATACGAAAATATTTAATTTGCAGCTGTTGCGCAGCGCGTGGCGATCGAACGACGGGAGCAAGTGGGACAGACGGTCGGATACCATATCAGATTGGAACAGAAGTGAGATCGATATTCGAGGTTGATTCATAGTTCAGTTCACATCGATCTGACAAGTGAGTAGGGAAAGTGATGTATCATAGAGCCATGAATTGAGGCTAACATCAACAACTCAGTCGTTTCTTTCTTCATATCTGAATACTGGTTACGAAATTGGCCGTGATTTAAGTAGGAAAGGTGATGTTTCACAGGGTCCTTGATTGTGTAAGGGCGAAAGTGTTTTAATAACAGTTACAATTATGGCGATAAATATTAATTAAACTAATTCCCCTCAGGACCTCGGCTGCGACGGTGCTCACGTATTGCACGAGTGGAGTGCTGCTGCGGATGCTGACACAGGATGAATTGGCCAGAGATTGTACCCATATCATACTCGTGAGTGAAGAGGGGTTACGGTAGTCGGTGGTTGGGTACTCTAATTGATACCTATCGACACTCCATCAATTGCAATAAATGCAAAGTTGATTGTGGATGTAGCTTTACCTTTATCGTAATTGATTGAGTGAGGACACAGTAGAGTGGTACGGTATCAGAGAAGATTACGATATTTTTCAAGGACGAGGTGCACGAGCGAGAGCAGAACACGGATTATCTCCTGATCGCCCTCAAACAAGCACTCAGGAAGAGAAACGATCTCAAGGTACGGTAGGATTACGGTACTGATCAATAGAATGCGGGTTTTGACCAAAGTTTCTTTCTAGAAATAAGTTTGGTAGTATGGTATCATATCGCTCAAGGTCAGGGATACGGTAGCATGAGTATTTAACGCATTCTGTCGATGAATTGTGGCCTGAAAATAGGTTTGGTGTTACGGTAGCGAATCGCGGACTGATTCAGGTGATTCTGATGTCGGCAACGATGGAGGGAAATCTGGAGATGTTCCTCAAGTACTTCAAGGAGTTCAACATCGCCCACGTCGATAGTATGTTCTTTTTCTTTTTATCACTATGCGTGTGAGCTATCAATGTTCCGCAGAGAATAGTGATATGTAGTAATGGTGAAACAGAAATTCGATTTGAATCTCCAATGGGATTTTGGAACTTTTTGCTTATTGTTGAAAAGGAAGATGCCTGCATTATCAGTTCCGGTACAATAACAATTGTTATGAAGAGGTGGTGAAACTCGTATCTCCCTAGATCGATAAGTATTCATTTCATCTCTTCCAGTTCCATCTCGTCTCTATCCCGTGACGAACTTCCATCTGGCTGATGTCATGGCACTCACGGGATACACTCCGCCTGGTTAGATTGTCTACTTGTTTTTGTTATACAGCCATTCGATACTTAACTAAATAAGTTGTGTTTCAGGGCACTTGCTGAATCTTTGAAGCACAAGCTAGAGGGTTTGAGGGGGTAGATATAGAATGAAGATAAGAAAAATAAGTTCCTTTCAGAGTCAGTGTACGGCGGTATCACGACGTTCAGCAATGGGTTTGGAGGTGGATTCGGAGGAGGAGGAGGAAATTTCGGAGGGAATAATCATTCGAACAGGTATGAGAGAATAGTGGTGGTGAGGTCGGATGAGTCACTAGAATTAGTGTAGCCTTTGACCTTCATGGTAATGTGGTAATCATGAAACAAGGATCTTTTTTTTGGATTATTGATAATATACTAAATGAAACCGACTGTTTATTAATGAGATGTGAACTCGAATGCCGTGTAGATATCGTGAAACATGTCTCTTCCTTTCAGCACTGAATAGTTATTTCAATTCCATTTCAGTTTCTCAATGGGTAATTGGACTAATTCATCTGGAGGGACGAAGGATGCTTTCGCTTCTGCCGCCACATGGAGTAATAGCGAAGTGAAGGAATCCATGAAGATGGTAAGCCCTCTCCTATTCCTTTAAACTGAATTGTTCATCATGTTAGCTAGAGTATTTGAAGTAGTAAAGTACAGTTTCTTGAAAACTAATCTGGCCAGCTTAGAATTTTGGCCAATCGATCTAAATTAGAGTTAAATTTCGAAATCCGTAGGTGAACACGTGGAACAACTTCGTCGATGTGACGGAACCGAAGAACCGGGTATGATAGTTTATTAGACATCGTTTTGTAAGGGATAAGTATTCCGCGGTATGAGGTATAAATGATGTTTTTTTGGTACTGCTCGTATCTTAAATCTACCATGTCACATTTCAGGCGCACGCGACTCCATCGAATTCGTACCACAAGCCGCCTCTCACTCCATCCAATTCCATCGTCTCGCAGCACTCATCTGCAGCTGCAGCAGGTGGAGGCGGAGTCCGTGCAGTGCAGTCTGCAGCCAATCTCTCCTTTGGTGGCAATGGCGCAGCAGCAGCTGCAGCTGCAAGTCCCTCTGGAGGAGGAGGGCAGGATAACTCGTTCATGACACTCGCGCAGAAACTGGCCAGGTGGATATTTTTTCTCCTAATCGGTTCATTGCTATTGATATTTCCTTAATCGAGGGCTTTTGTTGAATTGGCATATCGACGAAGTGACAGAATTCGAAATGTATTGAAATGCTAGGTTGGAGTTTTGTGTGTTTATACAAAGTAGAGAATGAATACATGCAACAAGATACTAGAGTTTCGAAGATTTATGTGCAAAATCTTTTCGTGTTTGATTTTGAACTCTGGATGACTCATCAATTGGTTGTACTTTGATAGTCTGCTTATGGGGAATCGGTGCAGCGCCGAAGTGACGGGGGTTCGGAATACATTATTCAACCTTTTTCCCTCTTCAGCGTGAACAACTCTCCCAATCCTCTGTCCTCTGCTCCTCCTCAACAGCAGCAGCAGATGCAGCAAGGGGGCGGAGCCTACGGATCGGCCAGTCAGAGCAGCATCCATCGATCAGCCTCCGCCAACTATGCAGCACAGCAGCAGCAGTCGCAGTATGCACAGGTACGGGGACTGAAATTCACTTCTTCTGTGACGATATATTGAAAATGAAGAAGGCGGGGCTATATGGACGAATGGTGAAACACAAATCATTTCGGGTCAACAAGTGTGGTCCTTGAAACGTTCAGTTATGCACCTCGTTTGACTAATTTTCCGCACAAGCCCATACGATATGTTTCTAAAATACAATTATTGCTCATGCTTGATGTGACTGCAGCAGCAGCAGTCGCAGTACAACAACATGCAGCCGATGCAGCAGGGCAACAACACGTCGTACTACGGACAGCAGCTGAGTGAGTGGGGGGGGGGATGGTTCAGTTGGGTTTCAACAATACACTAAACTCGGTTGGTCTAGCAGTGTGATAGTAGAGTGACGATATACACGTCAATAAAACAATTAAATACCACTGCTAGCCTGACATGGCGATATTAGGTTGCAAGAATTTGCTATATCTGTTTTTATCTGGCCTTTTCAATATATAGGATCTATTGACGTTCTTAAAATACTAACTTCTCGTTCAGGCTGGGACAGTCCCTCTGGCTACGCGAATCAATCGTCTGACGTGGTCGATCTTCCCATGGACGAAGACGATCGAGTCATGACCAGTTAGTTTCCATTTACCCATTATAGGCAGTGACGTCATCGTCAAAACATGCCTTGCAAGAAGAATTCAAGGCTAAAATTATGATTTCCAGTGCAAGCAAACCAGCAGATGTACGGTAGCTACGGTACCCCGCAGACGGGCGGAGGTTACGGTGGACAGGTAGGATTCGGACCGAGAGGAGGAGGAGGAATGCAGCAACCGCAGCAGGGATACCAGGGAGGCAGTGGATATGGAGGTGAGTATTCTATCGAGGTGTTATTGGTATGTCAAGCTGAAAGCGCGTTTCATGGAAGTGATGAAGCGAGGAAGTGGAGGGTGATGGTGAAGATTATGAAAGTGATCGCTTGTCCATTTGTGAGTGTAAAATGAAAATAAAATCAATATATTAGGTGGATACGCTGCGCAGTCGCAGCAACAGCAGATGTACGGAGGAGGAATGCAGCAGCAGTATCAGCAGCCATCCAATGCTGCAGGGGGAGGACACGGAATGTACCAGTACCATCAGGTGGGTTATTTGTTTTTTTCTGTACGAGGCTTTCTTGATCGAATCATGAAATATTCGACATAGCGAGTTTGAAGAGGTGGTGAAACGGGGGTGTGACAGGGTTGAAAACGTAAAATGTTGGGATCTTCTCTGTTTGTTTGGGCCAGCCTTTTCTTCCTTTAATCAGAGCAGTTGCTGCATGAGCAAAAATAAACAGAAGCTCCGTAAACGGTTTGAAAACGTAAAATGTTAATAGTTTCTCAAATTCAGAGCGGTTCTTTCATGGGCCAAAAATGCTCAGAAGCTCCAAATGGTGATAAGATGATTCGGAAAAATAACATGAGAAATCACCGATTCAGAGAAACCCAAATTAAAAAAATAAAATAAGAAATTACACTCGAGAAATCAATTTTTCAGAAAGCGACGTTTCAGAAATTTTTTTCAGAATAGGGCGTTTCAGAATTTTTTTTTGAAATATTTTTTTGATAATAAATTGTTGTTAATTTGAAAATTGGAAAAAAAAAGTTGTAAAAAATTTCTGAAACGTCCTTTTCTGAAAAAAAATTTCTGAAACGTCGCTTTCTGAAACAAAAATTTCTGAAACGTCACTTTCTGATTTGAAGTTTCTGAAACGTAATTTTCCGAGTTTTCATTTCCGAACCAGTCATTTCAATTGTAGTTTTTCTGAAACATCTTATCACCCTCCAAATGTTAGTAATGAAATGAGATATTGCAGTACCAGTCGCAGCCGAACATGCAGCTGCACCAGCAACCGCAGTGGCCGCAGCAGGTGAGGAAATATATTATTATTATTTTATGATTTTCAAATTTAAATGATGTTGGTCGAGATTGTAGACTCTTTTATTGCGGGCGCATTTGTGTTTCTAGAATATATCAAATGAGTGTGTGTAAAGTAACAGTAATTTTCTCGATGGGGATAGTGGAAACGACACAAATATTGCTGCAACAGCATTCGTGCACATAGTCACATAGTCATACTCATAGTCATTAGAATCGGTGCATTGTAGCAGTGATTTTCCGAGGGTACTTTTCTTTAAAAAAAAAAACACAAAATGCGTTTTGCAGCAAGTGCCTGCTCCTCCACAGCAGCAGCCAATGTTCTATGTGCCAGAGGGAGGAGGAGGAGGGAACAACACGAGTGGATACTTTGCCCAGTCAGGTGAGAGGAAAGACTGCATCCATTCCATTCTATGGATCAACCGGGCCAGAATCATTTTGAACAAGGCTGATTCGCGTTGTGATGATCCCATGTAGCACTAGAGATGTGGAAGATTCAATCCGTACCATCGCTTGTTTGATTAAAATATATTCTTGGTCAACTTTCTGATGCGTTTAGATACGAGGGGTTTTATTTTTTATCGCAGTAGACCAGGTAGATTGAGGATTGCCTTCGGTGATATACCTAGAACTTACCACACCCGACCAATAAGTGCCAGGGGTCTTAGTAAAAAAAATAAAGTACTCAATAATCGACTGCCCTGTGCATGTATCATTTATAGAGCAGAAAATTCATATGAATGTGTCCAGGTGAACTGAGGTTTGACCTAAGCGATATAGTTAGAACTGACCACTTCTTACCAGTTAATGCCATGGTTCAAAGTAAAAAAAAACAATAAAGTCTACTGACATGTGCATACCATAATCTGTGTAGGTAGGTCTCCAATCTGTACCCACACTTGTTACTTGAGAAGTAACATATCTTAGTGTCTGTCTGTCTGTTTGTCTGTAACGTCTGTCACGCTTTTGAAAAATCGCTATAACTCGGCTCAAACTGATCGTGCGCGTCTATCTTCGGGACCATTGGACTCCTCATGGAAAAACAAATTTTATGAAAAACAAATTTCGTCATCATTATGCAATATGACGAAATTCACTAATAAAACGTTTTTCGCGCCTTTTTCGCTGAGAACTCAATCAATGCGGGCGTGCAATACACCAAACGACTCGTCATGAAGTGCGCTTCCACTTTTCACAAGAATTTCATCATCCTTAC